>JAJKFI010000001.1:46844093-46865487 GCA_029204185.1 Lerista edwardsae | reverse complement strand
CACACACACACACACACACACACACACACACACACACACACACACACCTTTGGATATGTCCAGGCCAAATTGCAGCACAGTGATAGCAAAGTTCATGGACTATGGTCCCATAGAAACGATGGTCATTTTACAGAGGCTGGCAGATTAGGTTTCTCCCATTGATAGAGGTACAGACAACAATGCCCTTTTCATGAATTATGACACCCAAAAGCAAAACACGCAGAGTCAGAAAGGCTTTGAGTGTTGTGCAAGAGAGCGTGGGCAAAGAATGCCAATAGTTGCTTCAAACTATTGCAAGCTCGCTTTTGAAGTATAAATCACAGGCGGAAAAAGACCAGCTTGCGAATATAGCTGATGCAAAAGAAATTAAAGCTAAGTTGGCTGCTATACCACACTGATGTTAACCGTGTAAATATTTGCTCTTATTCAGATACGATTCATTTTTTAGAAAGGCAATAAAATATTGCATTATTTCAGTATTTCTTAAAATGGGCTTTTTAAGGAAACTTGATCAACATTTTTTGCACTATTTGGAAAATGGCATTTCAGCTGTCTCTCCTACATTTGGATGGTATCAGTCAATAATTATAGTTCACACATACTGTTAGAGGAGTGCAACCATAAATGATTTTTTTTTCCTCCTGGCAAAGCAGTATCCCATTACATCACTGCTTCACATGCATTCATTCTCTTCAATATTGTTGGCTGTTTCAGGTTAACTACCAACATTATTTGCCCGAGAAGCAAGATTTAATTGTCTTACAACGACCTCTGTGAAATACAATAGAGATAACAAGTACCCATTGATTATACTATTGGATAGAATTAGGGGACTCTTATTCTTGCCTTTCTCATTCATTTTGTCATTGCATTCTCTTTGAAAGAGACCAAATGGGTCCCAGCAGGTGAAAGCAAAGAAATGTGAAAGGGCCCCTTTGATGAATGACAATAACACAACTGCCCTCCCCCTCACCTAATGCCCCCTCCCCATTTTTGGAGATTATAAAACCTTATTAAATCATGCCCTTTTAGATATTGATTGAGAGGAAGCTAGAAGAAAACCAACAATAGCAGCATGGATCAGAAAATAGTGCTTTCCTCAATGGGCACTAAATCCAGCTAAGCTTTCCAGTGCTTTGGTGTACCGGTACTTAAAAAAAAAAAAGCAACTCCTTACTGAACTTCACACCATTCAATGGGAAACTCATACATTTATATCAGCATTGTCAATTACAACGCTCTCACTCTCTTGTGAAAAGGCCCAACAGACAGTAATACTTAAGGCACTGTGCACATGTAGTCTGTGCACAGACTGTGCGCAAGTCAAACTTTGGGCCAAGAGAATATTGGAATAATGCTAGCACCTGTTGCTGATTTCAAGATGACCAAAAAAAAAAATCACTTTTGCAATACAATACCTAAATGGTTAAAAAAAGAAGAAGCCACAATTAGTTCCATTTGAAAAATACAGATGTAGTATAATCCAAAGACAATAGGTCAATTGTGTTTCGTGGCTATTTTGTATTTTACATCTATGATCCTTCCTGCACATTTCCACTTTATGACAATCAATTTGGTCTACCTTGAATATGTCAGCTAAGAAGAACACTTTATAAAAAACATGGTGTGTTAATTAGCTGTCAGTGGCGGTAGTGCGTTTTTTCTTCTTTTTATCACAGTGCATTTCAAATTGTAGCTGGAAATAACATAATAAGGCAAAAAAAAAAAAAAAAAAAAGGACCTGCTACATTGCACCAAAGTCAATGTCAGTGCTCTTGATTGACTCTAGTGTTTCTGGATTGCATTCAAACTACACATCAGAGCAGAAAAGACCTTTTTTCTATCTCTATAGGCCTACCCTGTGTTTAGAACTTTGCACCTGCCTTTTCTCTCCACTTGGTGATCATGACTGTTCTCTGCCAGAAGTAGATCCTGGACCACAGTTTACAGTAAGAAAAAAAAATACTGATTAAAACAATCCATTTCCAAATAGGCAGTGTATTATGCAATGATAATAAGTGACGGCTTGATTCAACAAACTGTGCCAAAGTGATACTTCTCAAATTAACCATTAGTGCCGAATGAAATAATTGTCCAGATAATAATGATTCCAATATTAATTCTGTTCTAGTATGTAAAGATAAGGACTTTTTTGCTATTTATTATTAATAGACTGATTTGAAAGAACAGCACACACATACTGAGAGGGAGGATATAAAAAGTCTTCTGTGCTAGTCATCAGTACAGTTATGAAAATTATGAAAAATTAAGCAACGTGGTCAGGCATTCAAAGAAAAATGTGTCATCCTTTCTAACAGCAAAAACATGCTGATGTCTGATGCTTTAAAAACCCTCAACTATGCACTCGTCAGCGAGGTGATTTACAAGATCCATACACCAAAACAATACGAGGACTTTTGTTGCTGCTAACATGCTGCAAGTTTAAAATATTAGTATATATAAAAAACATCTGACAGACAAAAATTCTGGAAGGGAAGAAAATCATGCAGTGATAAAAGAAGTGTGAAGAAACATGAAAGAGGCACATACAAAGTGAGATGCTTTTGAGCTGAAAGCATATAAAAGGGGGAAAAATTAATTATCTTTTCGCCAGACATTTATGGCCATATTGATTTTTGATTGATCTATTTGCTTTTTACTCTAATAGTTGCTTTGCCTCTGTTTATTTGTCTTTCCCATGTGACATCTATCAATGTTCACCTTTGATTTTGTACAAAGCCTGTTGCAATTCTTCCATCCAGTCATCCAACGATGCATCCCTGTCTTGGTGGTGCATGCATAGTTAATAAATATTTGGATGATGATGTAAATGTTAAGTTTGAAACCATTTGTAATCTGATTTGGATCTAACAATGGGAAGGTACACATCTCACAGAACAACAGTATTCAATCCGGAGGATTGCAAGCACTTCTCGCTTAAACTGCAGTGATGCTTCGTGGTACAGTTTCTTGAACAAATTTTATAAATACAGCATGCCAGCAGCAGAGCTTTAATTTTTTTTTTAATGCCACTCAGGATGAACTGGCTGAATTATAATGCTAATTGTATTTTCATTTGATTTGACTTTTCAACCACCATATGCTTGCTAGGTTTATATTAGAAATTATTGGTGTGTGTTGCAGTCTCATGTTCCCTATAAGACATTTATTGGATTGTGCAAAAATATGCTAATTCATCGTTCTATTACTTTGCAAAATTTTGCCTGTCTCTTTCCTAAAGGAGCTAATTCAAATACAATATATTGTGGGTAAAAGAAAAATTCTCCTTGTCCACTTGTTTCTCTCGGTCTAGAAATAGATTCTTACATAACTTTCTTCCAAATTACATTATGTATGCTGAGAAATACAGTTGTCAACTAATTGAGGATAAGCTATAATGAACTTGTGCTTGCCCTTATTGCCTACCTTTTATCTACAGTGATTATAATTAGGACTAATATTTTTCTTTTCTTGGAAGCTTATGAGCAATCATTTGCTTATGGTTATTTTATTGTTGCACTACATTTTGACATTGTTCTCCAAATATAGCAAAGGTCTAGATTTTATATAGCACTAGCTGTGTGCCCGCGGCTTCACCCGCGTGGGAATCGTAACGCAATAAGACTAAATCTTAACGCTATAAGATTTCATAAACTGGAAGACTTGCCGAGTTAGCTTCCCTTAAATACGACCATCTAAGATTCGAATGGGTGCTGGAATTGTCTTGAACATCATGAGTCCAAGACTGGGGCATAATGATTTCTAAAAATTTCCAGAAGGTTCTACAGAGTTCTATTTGTTCAATGCGACTAAACTTGAGCTTAAATGTCATCGGGAATGTCGCCAATCAGCTTAGCGACCCCGAAAACTATGGATTTGACACTAAGGTCGGTCATTTTGGACATTTTATTGTTCACGCCTTCTCACCCCCCATGCTGATGGGGGCTGAATGTGGACTTAACCGGCATCAGGAGTGTCACCGTTCATCTCAGTGACCCCGAAAACTATGGATTCGACACTAATATCGGCCGTTTTTTATTATTTTTACATGTCACCCCCCTTCCCACCCCACCCCTAGGGGTGCAAGGGCTGTCTTAGCCCCACAGTATTTCTAGAAGTGGGATGAGTTGTGAAATCTGAACTCAAATGGTGTCTACACCACCATCAGTGTGCTGCAGATATTCTATTTCTAAGCACTGCATCTTGCACCCCTTCTCACCCCCCATGCTGATGGGGGCTGAACTTGGACTTAAACGGCATCAAGAGTGTCACTATTCATCTCAGCAACCCCGAAAACTATGGATTTGACACTAAAAACTTGATTTAAGTTAAAACTTGATTATAAACAACATTTATAGTTTCACCTCCAGGAGCAAGAATACATAAATTCTTGGATGAACCCACCCTTGAGCAAGCAACATAAAGTTGTCCGTGGGAGAAACCTGGCGATCTCAAATCCACTCCGCAGTACTTAATAGACTGCCCCTGTGACTTGTTGATTGTGATCGAGAATGCAAGTCTCACTGGAAATTGCAGTCTGTTAAAGTGAAAAGGGAGATCCATCGGAATGAGTGTTATCCGTGGGATAAAAACTGTTTCACCCTCTCCCTTTCTTGTTAAGATAGTCACTTCAATTACATTACCCAGCATCTTCTTGACACACAGCCTTGTGCTGTTGCGAAGTTTTGGCGGGTCGAGGTTCCGTAGTAAACTAATTGGAGATCCCACTGTAAGTAAAAGACAATGTGGTGGCAATGCAGCCGGATCAAGTGAGTTTAGGAAGTCTGATGGGAAATTGACAACCTCATAGGCATCTACTACAGTATTGATAGACTTGTATTCAGTGACGGCAAGTATTTGATTGGAGTCCAAGACTGGGGCATAATGATTTCTAAAAATTTCCAGAAGGTTCTACAGAGTTCTATTTGTTCGATGCGACTAAACTTGGGCTTAAATGTCATCGGGACTGTCACCAATCAGCTTAGCGACCCTGAAAACTATGGGTTTGACACTAAGGTCGGTCATTTTGGACATTTTATTGTTCACCCCTTCTCACCCCCCCCCATGCTGATGGGGGCTGAATATGGACTTAACCGGCATCGGGAGTGTCACACTTCATCTCAGCGACCCAGAAAACGATGGATTCGACACTAAGATTGGCCGTTTTTGATTATTTTTACATGTCACCCCCTTGGTTTAGTTCTTCCATTTGTGTGGGTTGTTATTCAGATCAACATACCTGCAGTAAAATCCATGGGAAAATATAAATTAAGCTCAAGGTGTCCGTTCACCAATTGGAAGGCCAATGGAAAGGCTTGGTCAGGATTTCTTCTTAAATAGGATATCCAGGCAAGTCTGCCAACACCTTGGTTTTATAGATTGGTTTTGATTATTCTTTCACTTCTGATTACATGTCCTCTAGTTATTACTTTTGTATTTAGTTCCAGATTAATTAGTTTCTACCAAGCACCAATTTACACATGTGCATCAGAGGAAGATTATTTCTTAAAGGCAAATTAGCGTCCCCTGTGAAAGAGCTCAAATAAAAAGGCTTTGCTGAAAGGTGCCATGTACATGTGTGTGAGTGACGATGGAAACCAACCAATTTCTAACCAAATTATATGCCCACGTCTAAGAGAGAACAAGCGTTGTTCCTTGGCAACTGTACTACACCAAACCTTGACTGTGTCTTTGGCAGTCTTGACTCCCTGGTCCAGTCCTTCCTGCTCAGAAATTCAACCACTCATTCTTTGTCCTGATGCTCCAAGAATTCCTGCCCTTATCTTGTTTTGTATGTAGTACAGTGGAGTGTTATCCCTGCCTTCTGTGCAGCTCTTCACTAAGGCTGCATGCAGTGTCCTCATACGACCAAAACTCAAAGGCATTTGAGACATCTACTGCCTCCTAGAAAGAAAGGTACCAAGGAAGCTACCTGAGTGGCTTCATAGGATGCAGATACTGGGTTGCATTCAAAGAAAATTAGTCATCACTAAACACCATTAAAATCAATAAGACAACGGACAGCCCAATCCAGCGCAACTTCCCCGGCACTGATGTAGCGGCACCAGCACCGCTCCACTGCATCCTATGGGGGAAGTTCACAGGTTGGAGGGCTCCTTGAGGTAAAGGGACATTTGTCCCCTGCTGCTGCAGTAGGGCAACTCGGACTGGTATCTGCTAAATTGCCAGTGCAAGTCAGCATTGCCCCATGTTGGTGGATCAGGCCCAGGAAGGGGGGATAGGATATGGAGTGCACTGACTCCAGTGATCCTACCACCTTTCCAAGCCTGATCTGCCCACACCCTGCTCCCTTCACAGCTCTTCCCCATCCTGTTCCACCCTCCACTCACCCTGTTCCGCCTTCTGCGCTGGCTTACCTGCTCCGGCCCACACTGTTCTCATACCAGCGGGACAGTGCAGGCTTACCAGCTAGCACTGCAAAGAGGCATACTGTTGCAAAGTGCTTTTTGGTGGAGCATGTGCTTAGACGGTGCAAGTGGGGAATAGGATTGGACCATCAGTTGGACTTAAAGTGCAATTGTAACCTGCGCTGGAACAAGCAGACCAGCTGCAGAGGCGGATCTAAGGGGGGGCAAATCTGTAAGAGTTGCAAGAAGCCTTACCCTGTCATGTAAATCCCTCCTCTCCCTTGCTGCTGCAGCCAGTAAGCAATGCCAAGATGTTGCTGTTCCCTGTGAGGATTGGCTAGAACAGTGCAGGAGAGGAGTGTTTTCCACTGCAAGGTCAGGCTTCTTGCAAAACTTACAGATTTGCCCCCCCTTAGATCCGCCTCTGACCGGCTGCATTGCCCATTGCCTAATCTGATTCAGATGCTGTGTCTATGGCACCCAGATGTTAGTGCAACATCTATCATATCCTAAGCCTGTCCTGGCAATGCCACACTAACCATGCACTGACACTGGCACAACAAGGAGTATATGCCAAGTCTGTCCTTGCAAAGCAACACTGGCTCAGCCGCTACCACCCTAGAATGCATGGAAACACTGACAAAGCCCATTACCAATGGAGCAGTGTCCTGGCATCCACTCATCATCTACATCATTGGAGCATCATTGCCATGACATCAGCATGAGTGGGACATTGGTGTGATGTCTGAGGAGCCAATCACCTCATCCAATCAGCCCCTATACTGGTGACCACAGAAGTCAGTTCAAGGTGAACTGAGAAGGGCTCAGGGACAGCGGCCAATGCTGCCAGTCACAAGGAATGAGCAACACAGCAATGTGCACAACTTGCAATCATAGGGTGATGCCCTAAGCACATGTGCACACTACAGGACATATGGATCCCATAGCACCCTCCTACAGGAACTACAGTAGCGAAATGCCAAAAGCAGAACATGGCTAGGAACCCCTGCACCCAGGATTTCAATCCTTTTATCAAATTCACTTAACCATTCATATCACATTTGTGGGAAGACAACCACCACCTGGAAGACGCCAGGGCAGGGACTGAAACAAGGGGAGTGTCAATAGGACCCAGGCAAAGAAGGGTCCTGGTAGCTTACTGGACAGGCTGGGGGCCAGGCAAAATAGGTTTGAGCCCAGGCAACAGACTTTCCCTCACCAACAAAGCACTGAGCTCTAGCGTGACTGGCCAGAAACATCCATGGCAGGGACAAAAGAAGAAGGGGAGGCTGATGGGGAGACAGGTCTAGAACCCACATCAGCTATCCTGCAAAGCTGCTCCCTAATCTCCCAGTCACAGCAGGAGGCAGACAGAGAGCACATCATCCAGCATTTAACAGTACCCCTGGAAACAGGCACACCTGGCTGGGAGACCTATTAGACAGAGCACTGCTTGGGTCAATCATTGGGCTTCATGTGACACTGCTGCAGCAATGCACCCAGCTACTCACACCCTCCCCACCCCATGCTCTTTGCTTCATCAATGGCGCCAACCAACATGGTTATCAGTGCACTTCCAGCCAGCCATAAACCAGATATTGCCAACAAAGTAACAAGTATCATCAACTCATGGTGTTGTTGTTGTTGTTTTTTATGAATGGTATCAGTGATGCATGCAAAAGACAATCCATGCCAAAAGGATGATATGGGGTTGCTAATCATTTCACCGGGATTTAGGAATTGTGACTTTCTTAGGATACAATCTATTGAAAATGGAATGTATTTCCAGGGCTTTGCTCAAAATGGGTCATCAGTTCATTTCCTTTAGTTTCTTCTATATACTTTAATTCAAACACAAAACCAAACATATACCTAGACTATTTTGCATTAGGATAATCTGGAACAGAGCCGTGGCAGGACTCTAGGGCAGTAGATCAGGAGTAGGTAGGAGCAGTGATGTCATGCAGGGGGTACGCGGGGGTACGTGAGTACCGGTTTCTAGGATTATGTCTGGCCCCACCCATTCGCCCGCCCACTCGTCGACTCTGCCCCCTACAACGTTTGAATTTCCTGCACGTTTGAGTTGCCTGCATGTTCTCAGAGCCAGGCAGGCAGGCAGGCAGCGAGCGGAGCCTTGCCTTGCCTTGCCACTGAAAAATGAGTTGCTCTGGGGTTTTAACATGATGCCAGGCCTCCTTAACATGTTCTGGGGGTGCTGTGGAATACTGTTGCAACTGTTGGGTCAGTTTAAAATGGTCTGAGGCCTCAAAAAGGGCTTTTTTCATGTCACTTCCTGCCACGACCTCACTTCCGGCTTATGGTGGCTCACTTCCGGCTCACTTCTGGTGGGCGGGTCCCGACATGTGCCAATCAAAAGTGAGTACCTGTTTTTAAATCATTTAGATGACACCACTGGGTAGGAGCCTCGTCCGCATTGCATTTGCCACCTGGAATGGCTCCCACAGTGAGGCTGCTTATATGGCACATTGCTGCACCATAATTAGTGTTTTGACCTCCCTCTAGCTATGCCACTGCTCAAGGGACTTAAACCCATGTGTTTGAGAAGGAAGAACAGAAATGTTCCTAGGTTCAGAGCTAAGGTAGCATTTGAATGTGTGTCCCTGACAAACACTACAACCACCACATACCTACAGGGGGTTCTTCCAATGAAACTGAATGTTAAGTTGCACCCAGAAAAAGCCAAAATGGGGTGGGTGGGTGTAGCACGAAAGAGAACCTGATTCCGATTTTTGCAACATCTCTGTTACACTTCTGAGCTGCACCATTACCTTAACACAATTTGTGCATTTAATTTTCTCTGTTAAAACTAAAATAAAGTTGATGATGCTTTTATAACACACATTTAATGTGAATGCTAAATTATACACTGTTACATTGAGTTAACATGTTTCACATTGATATATTTTTATTCACTTGCTAAAAGTCCCTCTGCCATGAATACTTGCGATGAGGCATTTATCCACTACTCTTGCATGCCGAAGAGATGGTTATTCTAGTCAAGAAACCCAATTTCCATACATTACAATTATTTGGGATTGTTACTAATGTATGATAATGTAAGGAAAGTGTAGGCTTTCTTCTTCAATTTCTTGGGAGGAGTTATTTTATATCATTAAGTTACAGTACTCTGCACCAAATTCTCTAGATCAGTAAATTTATTGCTGGTTGATTATTCAAATAGAAAAGAACAGGGGGAAATTATTCATCTGGCTTTTCTGTTCCTCTAGAAGGAATATTTAATTCCAAAATGGTCATTTCCATGGCACCAGGCTCCTAGCTTCTATTTGAAATAACCTCAATAGCGAAGCAATAAACCGTGCAGTCATTGGGTGCCCCCCCCAACCCTAATATGGATTTTCAACCCATTTTCACCAAGGGTAACTGTTTCAATTGCTACACCTAATGGTTCCAACATGATCCAGGGCGCAATCCTAAACTGAGTTAGGCCGGTATAAACTCAGCCAGCAAAGTTTGGCCAGCACAAGGGCCACCGTAAAGTATTTTTGGACCACTCTCGGAGTCAGAGAGGCCAGCACACAGACGTGAGCCACCCTCCCTGTGCTGACTCCAAAAGTAGTCCAAACACGCTTTATGGTGGCCCTTGTGCTGGCCAAACTTTGCTGGCTTAGTTTATGCCGGCCTAATTCCAGTTTAGGATTGCGCTCCCAGTGATACACTTAAGAAACAGGCCAAAGCAAAAAATACTGTAGTCTACTTGTGCAAGCTGTTTAGGGGCCCAGTCATATCCAATTTTCCAGTGCCAAAAGCAGCCACAATGCAACATGGAAGTAAGGGAATAAACCTTGAAGGGAGCCCCATGACTGCCCCCCCCCACCGCAGGATGCAACACATTCTCCATTGGCATGGCTGCATCAATCCTGGAAAGTTAGATACAATTTGGCACCAGGTCTCTTGAAACAATACAGTATTTTCAGGTTAAATCCATGAACCTGGAAGATTCTTCCTGCTTGCTTTAACAAAGCAAAGACATAGGCCAAAGTTTATATTCTTTGCAGCTCCTATTCATTTGAGTGATGCTTGTTCATGATTGTTGCATGGTCAGTCTTGTGATAATGAAAGAGGGGGCTATGTGTAAGCTAATCGGAGCCCTTCTCCTACTATAGAAGGAAGTGGGAGATTCTTTGTTGCAATATCTGATGCAATTTCTGATGCAATTTCTGATGCCAACCATGCTATTTAGGCCAGCATTATTTCAGTCTGATCTCTGACGTGAACCGAAGCCAACTATTTTCCACCATCTCACCTGGCATTCCCTGGGGTGTTGGGAAATCAGTGTACATCTAGCCATGGAAAAAGCACAGGCTGGACATAGCTTTGATATGGCTGGTAGACGTTGTTTAGGTGTGCACAATTCACAGACTGCAGTTGTAAGTGGTTGGATGCTTGTCTGCTGGGTAGGGTTTATCTCATGCCGTGAGTGGTCATAATGCATGATTTTGGTAAGTGTGTTTTTCTGTCTTTCTTTGCAGTAGATTTCCTCATCTGTGAACAACTGGGAGTGTCGGAAAATTACAGCACCGGTAACAGCCACATCATTCTGATGCCAGCATCTCCAGGCTCTGTTCATCCCAAGGTGTCCTCCTTTGTGTTATTTTGTGCCCTCATATGTAAAAGTGTGCATCTACCTGTTCCATTAGACTAAGGGAGCAATCCTAACCTGGAGTTAGGCCAGCACAGTTAGGCCTGCAAAGTTTGGCTGGCACAAGGGACACCATGAAGTAAGTTTGGACCACTCTTGAAGTCAGAGAGGCCAGCACAGAGACATCTTCCCTGACTCGGGCAGGGCAATCCTAAGGAGTGCACAGTGTCAATGCAACAGGGTTGCGTCGGCACTGTGCACTTAGCGCCTGTTGAGCCTGCGCTGCACCTTCCTTGTGTCGGCCGAAGCAGGCGGGCGCAATGGAAATGCCATGTTGGGACGGGGGACGGGGGGGACGGGGACGGGGGCGAGTGGGGCGAGTGGGACGGGGGAGAGTGTGGGTGGCGGAGGGCAGTTCTGCTCGGAATATGGGCGGGTGATGGGTGACCCAGGATTCTGCCATCAAGCCAAATCTTAAGCCTGTCCAGGAGGCAGTGCGGCACAAATTGGGGCTGTTTAGCTGGCGCAGATCTGAGTAGCGCAATGGGGAAGCTGGAGCCTCCCCTCCAGTAAGGGCACAAACATGCCCTTGCCGCGGGGAGGCTCCAGCCTCCCATATACTGCGCTGGATTTGGCGCAGTTGCACCAGCCTCGCTAATCTAGCGCAGTATAGGATTGCGCTCTGGGAGTGGTCCAAATGCAATTTACAGTAGCCCTTGTGCTGGCCAAACCTTGTTGGCCTAAGTGTGCCAGCCTAACTCCGGGTTAGGAATGTGAATTCTACTTGTTCCCTCTTCGTTGTTTCTTGGTACCTCTAAATGCCAAGTAGCGTTAGACAAAAATGAAGTTATGTTTTGGGTTTCACGTTCCTCTTGTCACTTCTTTTGTTATCTAAAATTCCAGATAACAGCAGGAACCCAGAATGGAAACCTCTAACATAAGCAAAAGATCCATGTTCACGGATGCCTGGGTCAAGTTTGCTGTGTGGCAAAGCAGCTTTGTAATACCATTAAAAATGTGTTTTTTTTAAAAAAAAAATGTTTATTTTTTTTAAAGATTGCTGTAGCTCACCATGAATACAATGAATAAACATATCTTAATAAAGACAGCAGCAATCAATAAATACATCATCTGTGACTTCATGGTTTTGACTTACAGTGTAGCTGAGTGAATAATAGAATGTGTTCATTTTAAGGTTAGACAGACAAATGAGGTCAGAGCAATAATTAGACACCCAGAGTGAGGACTGGGCATTTTATGAAACCAACTGAAGGCCCAATCCTATCCAATTTTCCAGAGCTGATGCAGCCGCAGTGCAGCCCCAGGGTAAGGGAACAAGCATCCCCTTACTTTGAGGAGGCCTCCATGACTGATACCCCACTGCAGAATGCACTGCGTGCCCCATCAGAATGGCTGCATCAGTGCTGGAACGGTGGATAGGATTGGACCCTGAATTGCCAAGTAAGGAGCTGGGGTAGTAGGTGAACTGACAGGGGGTGCCACACAGATCATGTCTATCCACTGTCCCTTCGGGGCCGTATCCAGGCAACCTTCCAATCCACTTTCTGCTCACTGAAACCGGAAGGATTAGGGCAGCAGCTGCTCCCTCTGCTTTTGCGCACCTGGAATTAGAAATGGGGAAGCCCACCTTGGCTGTGCCTCCCTCCTCTGTGTGCTGAATTAGAAAGCAGCCATGTGGGCTGTGAGATGGAGAGGCGGAGACTCCTTCCCATGTGTTGGTCAAGATCCAGTCTGTTGCTCCTTGTTGGTCATGTTTGAAATAGACAGGTAGAACAGAGCATCTGCTCTACCTGCTCATCGGAAACAGGACCAGCACAATGGAGACTACGCTGAGAGCAGCACAAGTCTGCTGGGCTGGGCCCTCTGCTTAGGGCCCAGTCCTATCCAACTTTCCAGCACTGAGGCAGCCAGAATGCAGCCCCAAGGTAAGGGAAAAAATAACCTCTTACTTTTGGGAGAACTCCATGACTGCCTCCCTACGACAGGAAGCAGCACATGCTCCAGGGGCACGGCTGTATCAGCATTGGGCAGTTAGATCGGATTGGGCCCTGAGTCTCCTGGAAGGGGCAAGAATGGGTGGGCACATGCAAGAGGTATTTGGGGGGCTGCAGGTTCAGCCAGCCCACAATTACTGACTGTGCCTACATACAGATACTGTATGCAACAAGCACCACGGCAGTGTCAAAAAGATTTTGCAACGGTTGCTGCACAAATCCACCCACTTAGCTTTCCAGTGCTTATATTGCAGATCTCCTGTTGGGGACAAGTATGCACTCTCCTTATATGCTTCATTCTATTTCTACCAGTTGGGCAGCGCCAGCCAAACCTCCTCTGAGCCGACGCAAGCCACTTGCGTCATCCCAGTGCTATTATGAACGTGCCGTAAAGCCGCTCTTGCGCTGGCCAAGTTCAGTCAGCACAGGGGCTTTTCTGGGTGGAAGGTAAGGCGGGAAGGGGCAGAACGGGGCAGGGGAGGGCGTTCCTGCAGGCAGGGCAGCTTGGGTAGGGGGCGGAGTGTGGATGCAGCCTAATGGCCACATCCAAAACACCGTCCCCAACCCATGCGGACTCAGTTCAGGCCACTGCTAGAGGCTTGGACTTGTGCCTGCAATTTTGCAAGGGCAGATCCGAGCAGCCCTGAGGCTTACCACAGGGCAAGGGGATGTTCATTTCCTTGCCCTGCACTAAGCTACTGGTGCCTCCAACTTGGTTTGGATGCAGCACAGGCATGCTGGCCTGCCTGCATCAGCCCAAGTTAGGACTGGGCTGTAAATCACTCTGCCTGTTCTTCATTAACGAAACCACTAGAGAATCTGGCCTTAAGCAGCATAGTTACAGTTGTACTTCGTTCTGTGGTTGGTCCTTCTCCCAAAGGGTGTGATCCTGAGCAACTGAAATCAATAGGATTTATTTGAGTGGCTCTCACATTGGAGCTCTCACATCTCACATTCTGCATTGGAGCCTAAACGCTTTATCTTCCTTGACTTACCTGGGCTTCTTGAAGAAAGGCATGACAGCTTTGCCTTGAGAGCAATTTGCTGAAGAATTTCTAGCTCATTATGATAGTCAGGCAAAGAAGGTAAGCAGGTCTCCAGTTACATCTTGCCCTATTTTTTTGTCATTAGCAGCATTTGACGCATTCAGATCTTCCCCGTGCATCCACATTATTTTCTGTTGCAACAACTCCTCAGCTTTCAAATGCCTGGTGTTTTCTCTCTTCTGGCAGCTAATTAAACACACACACCTGCAAGAAAGGCCCCGCTAAATCCTCTTTGCTAACAAAAGCGATGCCTCAATAGGGCTGATGTCAAATATACTTCGAGATGTCTTGTGAAAGCTCTTCACGAAGCAAAATGTTTAGTTACTCTACAGCCACTTGAGGTTCGAGATTGTCCAAAATGACAAGGAAGGAAGGAATGGATTGCTGGCTGCCAGCATCTCAGGGCAGAAGACATCTCAGATTTGGACCATTCATCAGAAACATGTCATTTGCATGCATTGGTGTATGACTGTGAAAATTGAATGCCGTAGACACTTAACAACATTCATTTGAATCTCATGTTCTTTTAACTACAAAAGCCGCTCAATACATGCAGACCAATGGTGTAGTCAAGTGGTACATTTTGAAATGCAGGAACTTAGCATGAGCCCCCCCCCCCCCCGATATCCTGAAAACAAATGTCAGTGAAGAATCCTGAGGGATACGACACATGATACATGGACAAGGAAAAGGCAAGTCCTTTTCAGGCCTTCAACATCTGTGGAAAATGAACATGGGGTGGTGGCAGCTAATAGTATAGTAGTAGATTTTAAATTTTAGGACAGTGGTTCTCAAACTTTTTATCACCGGGACCCATCTTTAGAATGACCATCTGTCTGGGGCCCACCAGAAGTGATGTCATGGCCAGAAGTGCCATCATTGTGACGCCAGAGCCTGCCATTTTCCTGAGAATGCAGCGATAAGTTGGGTTATTTCTCAGCCATTTTTCAATAGCAAAGTGAATCAGGAAGAAAAAAAAGCCTATTTACAACCTTGACAGAAGCAAAGCAACCACACAGCCCTCTCCCTTTCCAGCATCCCATATTATGTTTTCAATATGGCTGCTCTAGGTGCTTTGCGACCCATCTGAGATTGGCTCGTGACCCCCTGCTGGGTCCCGACCCACAGTTTGGGAGCCACTGGTTTAGGAGCATATCATGACTCCTTCCATAGCCAAGTGTTACACTGTCACACTTCTACTTTGAACCTTGTTAATACATCATTGAGGGTGCAATCCTAACTTCTGCTGGAACAGGCAGGCAGAGTTGCCTTCACTTTGTTCCGCGCGAGGTAGATGCAGGCTGGAGTTCAACTCCGAGTAAGGGGGTATTTGTCCCCTTATTCCATGTTGTGCACTAGCTGCCCCTATGGGCTGCCCCTTCTCAAACCTGCACCTGCGATTTCACAGGTGCAGATCTGAGCAGCCTGTGTAATGCCACTTGGGCTGAGGACAGGCTGGGATTCAGCCTGCACTGCTGCAGCCAGTCTCAACCCCCTCCCGGGCCTGATCCACCTCCTGGTCCTCCCAAAAACGCCCCTCCCTGCCTCCATTCTACCCCCCCACCCTCTCCTACCCCCGGCCCCAGGCTACCCAGGCGGGCACAACTCACTATCTCCAGGGCTGGATCTGGTGCTAGGAAGCTGGAGTACATCCTTGTGCCATCCCACCCAACTCCCGAGCAGCTGCAAAGGTGCTTTACATCACGTTTGCGACACTTAGGAGCAGCACAAGGGACCTGCTCTTATCTGCCTCAGGAGCACCATTGGATTGCTCTGGCTCATTTCATACTCATTTCACATACTGGGATGCAATAGTTTATTGGGTCGCAATGGATTTAAAACAAGTGTATAAAAAATGGGATGTAAAGGTATTCCAAAGAAATATTTATTTATTTATTTATTTATTTGATTTTTACCCCGCCTTTTTGCCCGGGGGCACTCAAGGCGGCATACAACATAAAAAATACAATATAAAATCAACATTAAAAAACAATTAAAAACAATGTTAAAAACAATACAACAAAATTAAAAACAGATACAATTTAAAAAACATGTCCAGTGGATCATAAAATTATAAAAATACACAAATACACAAACCAGCCAGCCAGCCAGCCTGTCAACAGTTAAAAGCAAATATGAATGTTATTAGAGTGCATACTATGCATACTAACTTAGAAGGAAGTACCACAGCTTTCAGTAGGACTAACTTTGGGAAAATTTGCATAGTATTGTAACTTTAATGGAACTTGAGCGACATACTTTCTGTTAGGCAGCCCTTGAGAAAGATAAGGACTGAGACATTAACATATGCCCTTAGGCAAATTTCTCTGTTTGCCTCCTTTTGAGCCTGGTTTTTCTTCCCAACCAAAGTCATTAGCAAACAGTTTCAAAAGCAGCAACTCAAGGCTTCTGCTTATGACTTCACTACTGCTGCTGTAAGACAAGTCCTAGATCTCCATCACCACCACGTGCCGCTCTCCTTTGATTCATCTTGGTGGTAGCCTCTCCATCATTCAAGGTCTTTAAGCAAAGACTGGAAAACCATCTAACAGGGATGTGGCTGTGGGTTGTATGCACTGCAGGGAGGTTGGACTCAATGATCTCGTCACTCTCTTTCAACTCTTTGAGTCTATGATCACATCCGAGGCAGGCATGTCCATGGACAAAGTGTTCCCCTTCCATTGAAATGAATGGAAAAGTCTGCATTCAGTAGCTCCATGTGAGCACCAAACTGCAATGCACAAAGGACTCTGGATACAGACATTTACAAATGCAATGAAATAATGAAATCTTCTCTTGTGCTCCCAAATAACTTCCCTATATGCCATTAGTCTCTGCATAGGACAATTTCCCGGTAGGCTGCATGGTATTTTAGAAGCACTTTCTGTGATTCATCCCAAACTAGAACCAGAACTGCAATGTCTTTTATCTTCGGAGAAATAAACAGAGAGATAATCTGTGGCATCAAAGGACTCTCCCCACTGGCCCTGTTCAAACAGCCCTTATATGGTTGCCATTACATTTTGTCTGTTTTAGCAGGTGCAAGTGGACAATTCCAACACAACCCAAAGAGCCAAAGTGAATTTCAGATCCATAAAACAACATCAGTAAGAAGAATAGAAGCTCAGAAGAATGCAGAGCAGTTCACATTCCCTGTGTACTGTAAATATAATTCATTTTCCTAGCAATTGTTTTTGTAAAAACAACAACCCAGATGGCATAAATTATTTTTGTTCATTTTTATTTTAGTAAGTGGCACTCCAGAAAGCCTATTCAACTAAATGTTGCTGAATTTAACATAAATAATTGAATAAAGAAAAGTGCTGGGGAAATGGTGTGGAAAAGATACCCCAACTCACTCTTTTTTATTACTAATTTATTGATTCTTACTTTTTACAATTTACAGTTATAGCACTAAAGAAAAAGGAAGAAAGTAGGGTGTGAGGTTAAAGGGGAAGGAAGAGGCGAAATAGAAGTAGGATAGTCCAGATTTGGATAGGTTTGGGTAGTTCAGATTTGGATAGCATGCTAATTTTCAGAAATCAGAAATCAGTAAGTTGTCAGAAATTTAGGGTGCCACCCACAATTGGGTGGGAGTATCCAAGAATGAACACTAGTCTAGGTGTCTACTGAAAGCAATCCTGGTGATTTTAACAGGAAACAATAGGATTCCCAGTAGTTAATGTCTATCCTCACATCCAGTGATGTCATTCAGGGGGAACGGACCAGAACGGGCGTTCCGGATCCTAACGGGCTCCGTGGCTGGTTCCTGACAAGTGCCAATCAAAAGTGAGTTCCTGTTCCCAAATCATTTGAATGACACCACTGCTCACATCCATACATAGCCCTATGCAATCCTACCCATCCTCTCATCCTACCCATCAGAGGAGACCCTTCTGTCTGTGCCACCCCCAGTAGAGGTGAGGGTGGTGATGGCTAGGAATAGGACTTTCTTGGTGGTGGCTCCTCATTTATGGAATTATTTCCCCTTGGAATTAACAACTCCTGGAGACCTTTCGGCAGGCTCATAAGGTCTTCTTCTTTTGGAAGGCATTTGAATGAGGCAGTGGGCCAGCATTTTTTAAATTGTTGTGTAATGTTGTAACATTTTAAATTTAATGTTTTTTGTATTTGTAAACGATTTTAGTACTGTTCCATTGAATTTTTTATAACCCACCTTGAATCCCCTTCAGTGGGGAAAAAGGTGGAATATAAATTACCTAAATTTAAAAAAATAGGAATGTAGGGAGTTGCTTTATCTTGCATCAGACCATTGGTCCATCTAGCTCAGTATTGGCTATTAGCTGCAGCCTTTCAGCCAGCAATTTTTTCTTCTCCATCTGAAGATGCCAGGGGTTGAACTTGGGATCTTCTGTAAGCAACACCTGTATTCTACCACTGAGCTATGGACCCTCCCTAGCCATTACATCGGTGAACAATCTAACATGGTCTGTGCCTTGTCTATTACAGTATTTATTAACCCCTCCAGAGCTGGATGACTACAACCCATTGAAGCCCATTCACTAGAATTGTGCTTCATATTTTAAATGCCCGCTTTAATCAGACATGTGGGCGTGAAATTTAATGGAGTCTTTCCCTGGTTTCTGTACTCCTGATTTGTGGCATCATATAAGGATGTATGAAGAGTGCCCATTTCTAATTCATTGTGGTCTGGGGCTCTTAGGTGTAGGGTCAGAAGGTCAGAATGCAATTTATACTGTTCTGTGGGAAAGACTTCTGGGGAGTTTTTCATGTATCTTCTTTTTTAAATGGTAGCTATTTCCTCTTCCTGCAGTAGCTTGAAGACAAAGTCCACCTGAACTGCTTCCAGCCATAATAGCCAGGCTTTTTTAAAACGGGCACAAGGGAAGCTTGGTGCCAGCACTCTCGGGCCGATGCTACTACTAGTGTCAGCCCAAGAGCTCTAGTGCCTCCACAGGGGTCCTGGTTGGGATTGCGCCCTAAGACACCTTCCTGCGCTCACATGCAGACTGCAGTGATGTGCTGTTGTACCAGAGCAGCTGCTCCCTTGCCTCTGCAGCCATGTGCAACTGGCCTCAGTCAATTTACCTACTGAGTCAATTTACACAATTATCAGTACAGATACAAACACATGTTTTTCCTTTGTCCTCTAAGGACCTGGCACTCCCCACTTCCAAAACCGGGACTCTGACAGCGCAATCCTAACCCCCCCTTGCATGTTTGTGGCTACTCTAAGCTGAGACAGTGCACAGGGACAGGGTAGGCTTGTGCCAACCTGGGCTGGAGGTTGGAGAGGGCAGCAGGAGGGCATTCTGGGAGCAAAGAGGGGGTGTTCGTGGGTGGATCTGGAGGCAGTTCGGGCCTGCGATATGAATGGGACCTGCTGCAACAGCACAGGCCAGATCCTAACCCCCATCCCGGGCCTGACCAGCCTTACAAAATTGCAGGCACATACAGTGGTGTCATCTACAAACAAGGAACAGGAACGCTGGGCGGGACTTATGCGGGACTTCCGTGTGATTGGCTGCCTGCCCGTCCTGTTCCGCAGCTGCCCTGGCCTCGGGGGTGTGTGTGCCTGCTCGCCGGGGGAGATGGGTAGGGGGGTGCCAGAGCCTGGGCGAGCAGTGGTGGGGCGTGCAAACCGGGGGCAGCCCCCCTGAGGCCAGGGCAGCCGCGGAACAAAACGGGCGGGCTGCCAATCACGCGGAAGTCCCGCCCAAGTCCCACCCAGCGTTCCCGTTCCTTGTTTGTAGATGACACCACTGGGCGCATACATAAGTAGCTCTTTCAGGCTCTTTGGAGCACAACATGGGGTAAGGGATCTAACTCCCCTTACTCCATGTTGCACCCAAGCCTGCTCCTCACCTGCAATGGATCCAGTGCAGGCCTTTGGGGCTGCCTGTTGCAGGGCAGGTTAGGCTTGTGCTCTGAATAAGAAAGTCTGCCGGCTTTCCCCATCATGCCATTCCACTGCTCCTGTGTTCATACTTAGCATGTAGTTAATAGGGAGTAAGCTACTATTTCCTATTAATTTCTGCCCTAGATTTTAAAAATGCACTCGCTAATTCTTTTTGGCTTACTTTTTCCAATCAGTTACAGAAGCTTTGAACAATATAAGATTTCAAGTATGTCGTGGTGCCTAATGAATTACAGACCTCTTGATTAATGGCACTTGTTCAGCATCACATCAATGGAGTATGAAATGTAAAAGAACGGAGGGGGTTGTAGTGGTGGGAAAATGGTGTTTCTGCCTGGTGTGTTTTCTCCTGTGAGACAGGCCAGGCATCATCAAAGCTGATTTTTTTATTACCTTTTCCTCTGTTCATCTGCTGGTGTATCTTTTTTTTAATTCTACAAGTGTGCATTTCTGTCTTGGGCTGGTGCTCGCTATCAGTGTCTTTATCATTCAAGTGGCTTGCTGCAGATTCTGCTGAAGCGTCAGTACTGAGCACTGACTGTGCAATCAGGGAACCGCAATCCCCTAGCCTGGCATGCAGTGTGGAGAAGTCGGGGAGGAGGGGCGGGGAGGAGGAGAAGCCCACAGCGTACAACGTTGGTCAGGACCATCATCAAACAACCGAGCTGCAGCGGCATATCTATCACAAAGCCACTGGAGAATTGCCGTTGACGGAAGGCATACTTCACCCGGCTGCATCAGAGTTTATGCATTTTACCAACCTTATTTCATGGCGTTGAAGCGGCAGAGTTTTATGGGGCCCCCAATCTTCTTCCAGTCTGAAATAAAAAATGCCTCATAAGCTTGACAATAGCTTTTGGGCCAAACAGACACTCCTGTTTACTAGTGTTTCTTCAGTCTCTTCTGGCGCTGGGCCGTTGGCTGGGAAGGGAGGTGAAGAGTAGCATCAGCTACCTCAGGTGTGCAGCTTGTCTTCTCTCCTGGTAGAAACAAGAATCTGTGACATCTTTTTCGGTGGGGAGAGGAGGAGAGAATTGGGCTCGTCTTTACATATATTTTCAATTCACCAACGATGCAATTTTTTTTTTAAAAAAAAATAACATATCAGAAATCTGAAGAAGGCAGTGATCTAGAGCAGCGGTCACCAAACAGGTGTTGGCTGCACACCAAAAATCTCTTCCCCATTCTGAGCGGTGCTTATAGCTCCAGGAGAGCGCTGTTCTGGTCTTCAGCAGATCTGCTGGCAGGGATGCTCTGGGCGGTTGTGTATGCCCAGCATCCTGCTGCATAGCCTTCTGGGATGCTGGGCATAGGCCTGATGGTGAAATGGAATGTCCAGAGCCTGAAACGGTACTGCTCTGAAAACCTATTGCTGGAGGCAAGCAGCCAGTGTGTGTGTGTGTGTGTGTGTGTGTGTGTGTGTGTGTGTGTGTGTGTGTGTGTGT
>JAJKFI010000001.1:46793921-46841968 GCA_029204185.1 Lerista edwardsae | reverse complement strand
GAGAGAGAGAGAGAGAGAGAGAGAGAGAGAGAGAGAGAGAGAGAGAGGCCCTTTGGTTGGCTGATGGAGAAAAGCTGGAAAAGTGAAGGTCAGTTGCACAATTCTATACAGCAACAGTTTCCAAACTGTGCATCACGATACCCTGGAACATTGCAAGGCACTTGCCAGGGTGTTGCCGGCCACCCACTGCCCCATCAGGTGGTCCACGGCACAAGCCACCAAGCAGCGGCAGGTGCCTCAGTACAACAGGCAGTGCTGCAATGTACAAAAACTGTGCATTGCGAAAAGCTCTCCCACCAGCCCTGACCCTCTTACTGCTCTTTGAAGGCTTGTGGCGACCACCGAATGCAGAAACGATGTCGTCATATGACACATTTCACATCACCACCATTCACTTCCAGGTTCTGTGAGTGTTGCAACCCAGGATACTTTGGGAACAACTAGTGGAAATAAGGCTATGGAGGATTTTTAAGATAAAAATGAGAAGTTTGTGCTGGATCGAGTACAAGCATAGCACTGTTTATGCCCTCTGTGTACTCTCATGCCAACAGGACTGTATATTCTCATTAAAAGGTTGGTTTTAGAGAATACAGTAGGAAGCAAATGACAAGATGTGAAGGATGTGACCTAAGCAAACCTAAGATGTGACCTAAGCAAATACTAAACTCTTCCATGGAGTTATCTCGAAGAGACAGTTCTTCAGGGCACAAGCCTAACCTGGAGTTAGGCCAGCACAGATAGGCCAGCAAAGTATGTGTGGCTGGCTTCTCTGACTCCGAGAGTGGTCCAAACATACTTTGCGAAGTCCCTTGTGCCGGCCAAACTTTGCTGGACTGTGCCGGCCTAACTCTGGGTTAGGATTGCACCCTCAGCAGCATACCTGGAGGGCGACCACAGCACTACATTTTGTAAGCAGCCACTCCCCTTCCTCTTCATAGCCATTCATAACCAACAAAGCCGTATAATTTGGCTCTGAAAAGCCACATCAGCGCTAAGGCAACAGGACTGGCACTGCAGGCAGTGCCGGTCCTGTTGCACCCGCACAGCACCTCCCTTGCATCGGCCGAAGCCAGCCGGTGCGAGGGAGATGCCATGATGGGACGGCTCAGGGATTGGCAGGAGGAGTCCATGTAGGCGGGATGTGGGTGTGTCCAGGATTCAGCCATACAGCCGAATCCTAGACCCGTTTGGGAGGCCGAGTGGCCCCAATTCGGGCCACACGGTCTCCTTGGATCTGCGCCTGCTGTTTAGCAGGCGCAGATCCAAGGAGCCCATAGGGAGCCCATAGGCAAGGCAACACTCTCTTGCTGCGGGGAAGCTCCAGCCTCTTCTATACTGCACTGGATATGGTGTTGGCCGGCCGGCCTCGCCATTCCAGCGCAGTATAGGATTGCGCCCTTAGTGCTGTGATCTCCCTCTAGGTACACCTCTGCAGTTCTTGGTAATTCCGCTCCAGTTTATCAGTCAGCTATCCAGTTCCTAACGATGGCCATTCCTGATGCTTCTGGTGAAGGAGGGAGAACATTATAACGCATGTATTTGAGAGGAAATACTTCTGACTCTAAAAAAATCAATGAGATGGAAACTTCCTATGCAATTCTTTCTGATAAAAGCTAATGAGATTCTTTGCTCCCTCCACATTCTGAGGACACCATTTCCGAATTTTGCTTCTGTAGTAGTGACAAAACAGCATGTTTCTGCTCTTTCAATTGAAGAAGTTTCAAGTCTTCCATCCAGCCAGTTTGGGCACAAATTTGAATGGATGTGACAGAATTTTTTTTAAAAAAAAAGAATACTGCAGTGTCATAAATTGGATTGTCCTAATTTATTAAAATCTGCTCTGGACTTTAAAGGATTTTTTTTTCTCCCTCTGGCCCTAATCACATCATCCTTTCCAAATTTAATTCCTTTAATGCTAAATGATGTACCAGGTTTGAATGAAAAAAGAGCTTGCTGTCTTCGGTGCTTTACCTTTTGAAAAACCGCATGGAGCTGCACAACTTTCTGTTCTACGCAGGATGGCTAAAATATTATCAAAGAAGGCAAAAATTGTTCATCGCCCTGTTGGTCCTTTAGGGTAAAAAAAGCAAAAATATATGTAGGTGAGTTAGGACCAGCTATATGAGGACCAACTACAATGTCAAGAAGAACTAAGAGCAGCATCCTAAGCTGTGCTGGAACAATGAGGCTGGTGGGCCTGTCCTGTATCCAGCATCGCTTTGGAATGCTGGGGAGCCTCGCCGGGACAAGGGCATGTGTGCGCCCTTACACCAGGGGAGGCTCCAGCCTCCCCTAAGGATTCCTTGGATCTGCACAGCCCGAAAGCTATTTAGCTGGCACAAAACTGGGGAGATCCATGTTGAGCTCCGAGGCCCAAGAGGTGGAGTAGGATTCACCAGCAGCCAAAGCTGCCATCCCCACCCACCCTCTACTGGGTCTGAATCACCCCTGGCCTGCCTTCCCCCACCAGTTTTGCAGTGTTGGGAGGTGGATGGAACATGGCAGGGAGTGGGGCCTCCAGAGGACATGAGAGGGCAGGCAGAGGGCAGGCAGGATATCTGCAGCAATGGCTCCACCAATACCCTCTGCTCCATTTTGTCCCCAACACACGTGTGCCTCTACTTAAATTTGCACCAAATAAACAGCTAGTGCAGGTCCACGTAGACCCATAGGGATCTATGCAGGAGTGGCGTAAGGTAGGTAGAAGACATATTTACTTACCTCTCCTTTCCCGCCTGGTTTCTGGCTGCCACAGGATGCAGTTGAGTCTATGCCAGTGTCTCTGTACTGTGCGGCCAGGCCCTAGGTACAAATGCGCCTGTGCTGTGATTCAGGACTTTCCTGGGAACATGCTGTTGCATGTAGGAGACAGGGCAAATCTTCATTTCATGTTTAAGATAAGGATAAAGGTACATGCACCATAAAGGATAGGCTCCATTTCCCTTAAGTGGGTGATTGTATGGAATCATCGCCATAGGTGTTGTGGGCTGCAAACCAGAGGCCATAGATGTCCTCTACTGCTGCCTTCTAGAGGCCCATTTTTCAATTACCATTTTTCAATTAACCCCTGCTAACTGGGCAAGAGGCACTTTTTCAAGTGGTGTCCTCTTATATTTAGCAGGGGGAGAGCAATTGTCATAAGAACATAAGAACATAAGAAGAGCCCTGCTGGATCAGGCCAAAGGCCCATCTAGTCCAGCTTCCTGTATCTCACAGCGGCCAACCAGGTGCCCCAGGGAGGCATGTAACAACAAGATGCTTACATCCTGTTGCCACTCCCTTGCACCCAGTACCCGTAGCCCACCACCTTTGTAAGGAGGTTGCACAATCCATCATTGCCTATAGCCCATGATGGACCTTTCCTCCAGAAATCTGTCCAATCCCCTCTTAAAGGCATCAAGACCAGATGCCATCACCACCTCCTGTGGCAAGGAGTTCCACAGATTAACTACCCGGTGGGTAAAAAAGTACTTCCTTTTATCTGTTTTAACTCTCCCAACCCTCAGCTTTAGTGGATGCCCCCTGGTTCTGGTGTTTTGAGAGAGGGAAAAGAACATCCCTCTATCGACTTTATCCCTTCCATGCATAATTTTGTATGTCTCAATCATGTCCCCCCTCAGGCACCTTTTTTCTAGACTGAAGAGCCCCAAACGCTGCAGTCTTTCTTCATAAGGGAGGTGCCCCAGCCCCGTAATCATTTTTGTCGCTCTCTTCTGCACCTTTTCCAACTCCACTATGTCCTTTTTGAGATGCGGCGACCAGAACTGGACACAATATTCCAGGTGTGGCCTTACCATTGATTTGTACAATGGCATGATAATATTGGCTGTTTTATTCTCAACCCCTTTTTTAATGACCCCAAGCATGGAATTGGCCTTCTTAATTGCTGACGCACACTGGGTCGATACCTTCATTGAATTGTCCACCAGCACCCCAAGATCTCTCTCCTGAGCTGTCACAGACAGCTCAGAACCCATTAGCCTATAGGTAAAGTTTTGGTTTTTTGCCCCAACGTGCATCACTTTACATTTGTCTATGTTGAAACGCATCTGCCATTTGGCTGCCCATTCCCCCAACTGGGAGAGATCCCAGTTGTCCCTCTTCACCCCAGCACAGTGTCTTTCTCATGGCTGTTGCTGGTGGTGTTCTCCATTCTTTTAGATTGTGAGCCTTTTTGGAACAGGGAGCCATTTAACTTTAATGTTATTATTTGCCTGTAAACCGCTTTGTGAACTTTGTGTTGAAAAGCGGTATATAAATACTAGTGATTGATTGATTGATAGCCACCAACCCCAGAAGAAAACAGGGACTTCATCATACAGGGGTACTTCTCACAAGTAGATTTGGCATGATGGCCAATTTCCTCCACAGGTCATTCAGGTCACTTCCCAATCTTCAAAAGTCTTGCTGGAAGCCTTAGAAACACACTTCCGGTTTTAGCGAAAACGGGAAGGGCATTTTCAAAGCCTTTGGCAGGTTTTCTAAGTGCTTCTGAGGCTCAGGGAGGCCACAACCTGCCTCCCCAGGTCTCAGAAAGGCACCCTGATGTTCCCCAGGCATGGCTCCCAGGGATATTGCCCCTCTGCCCTCCTTTAGCTACACCTCTTTCTCCACTCCTATGCAAAGCTGTCTAGTACATGTGGACTAGAGGCAGTCTTCACAGAGATTGGCATAACTGATGTCTAAGTCGAGGGTATTTGCTGTATTGCTCAGCTGCAGAAACAGTCGAATCACTGGAGAAAGCACCTTACCTAACCCTTTCTGGCTCCAGGTGTCTATCATTTCTGCAGTCTAGCACTGTTACAGTCTTCATGATGTCCGTGAGGCAAGTTGCAAATGGGACTTTTTCAGCCAAATGCTGTTTTATCCAGGAGAACTTACAGTCTGACTCTGAATACTTGCATTGGAAGGCACGTTGCTTTGATTTGCATCAAGCATTAGATTCAAGAAAGAAATTAGGATCTGGATTGAGTTCAAGACTTGTACTGAAGTTTTTGAAAAACCTACAAACTCCCTACCCACAATGGCTTCTTTTTTATTTATTAAAACATTTCTAACCTGCCTTTGGCCAGGCACTTTGTCAAGAGGTGCTCCTCTTATATTTAGGGCACAATCTTAAACTGAGTTAGGCCGGCATAAGCTAAGCCAGCAAAATTTGGCCAGCACAAGGGACACCATAAAGTATGTTTGGACCACTCTCAGAGTCAGAGAGGCCAACGCACAGACATGCACCATCCTCCCCGACTCCGAGAGTGGTCCAAACACACTTTATGGTGGCCCTTGTGCTGGCCAAACTTTGCTGGCTTAGTTTATGCCAGCCTAACTCCAGTTTAGGATTGTACTCTCGGAGGCCTTATGTCCTGCAGGCCTTATGTTCTGCAATCCTATATACACTTTCCTAGGAGTAAGCCCCAAGGTAAATACAGTGGGACTTACTTCTTAGTAGACATGCATTGGATTGTGCTGTAATTGTTCCTCTTCACCCCAGCACAGTATCTTTTCTAGTTGGAAAACCATACACAAAGGATGCTCGTCAATGGCTTCGCATCAACCTGAGGATGGTTTCAAGTGGCATGCCCCAGGGCTCTGTCTTAGGCCTGGTTCTCTTCAACATCCTCATCAAGGAGTTGGATGAAGGGATACAAAGAAACCTTATCATGTTTTTTTTATTAATATTATTATAGGGTTCTCAAGGTGACTAAGAACAATGCTGGGCTAAAATATCACTATGTCAATGCAAACCTTCAGTTCAAAGAAACTCCTGCACATGGCCGTCTTTGTTGAAAATGCCCTGAACATTTTAACAGAAGATGGACCTCAAGCTTAAGTTTCAAGTGGAATGTACCAACACTGAAAAAAAACGGGAATGAACCTCTCAAGACAAATCTGCCATAGGTTTTGGAGAGAGGGAGCAGAACTGGAGAGACTCTTTTCCTATGGTAAAATCCACCGTCTGGCTAGTCTGTTGCTATCAATTAACATATGCAGAAGCAGAGGCTGGTTAAGGCTTCCAAAGTACTTTTCTCACTGTTTCCATGATTGCATATCTTGTCAGAGGTTCTTGTGTTCCCTAGAGCTGTTCTGGTATGGATGTTGGGGGGAGGAGGCAGGGTGACATCCTCCTGTTTGATGGTGTTGGGGAGAGGGGGGTGAGAAAGGGCAGGAAGGAAAGGACCACATCCCCTGCAAGGATCATAGAGGTCTCAGGTGTCAGGACAGTACAATTCCCTCCAAATTCCAACAGTAGGAGCTTCAGTATTCATGTATGGGTTGTTTTGTTTTGTTTTGTTTTGGAGGGGGAAGCTAACTTTTGTGGTGCTTCCAAATAAACTTTTCCAGAGCAGTGCAGATCTAGTGCTCAGAACTAGGGAGGGATCGTACAGGGTTTTCATTTTCGTAATGAAGTCCTTTTCTTGACATTAGCAAGTCATTGTGTTTCATTCTCCCTTGCCATTTAAGTAATTGAACCATCTTAAATGGTTCTAATAGGAGAAGTGGGTTATAAGGTATGTCATTAAATGGAAGCGTAATTTGTTCAGTTTTGTAAAGGTCCCTGAAGGATTTTTATGAGAGTACGTCCTCATGGTATGTACAGAGTCAGTGGACCATACTCTGCTCTCAGGATCAAAGACAGCATTGTACATTCAGAACTTAGGATCACATCGTACAATGTGCATTATTTACTTACTACATTTTTACCCTGCCTTTCCTTCTTGGAATTGGGGGGGGGCGGGTATCAGTGGCGTTATTCACCCGGTACGCTGGGCGGGACTTACCTTTGAGCGGCAGTCTGCCCATTGCGTCACGCCGCGTTCCGCCGCATTCCCGCCTGCTCCGGCAGGCGGGAAAGAGGTGGAACGCGGCGTGATGCAGCGGGCGGACTGCCGCTCAAAGGTAAGTCCCGCCCAGCGTACCGGGTGAATAACGCCACTGGGGGGTATACAGTACGTGCTTCTCCTCTCTCATGTACTCTTCCATGTAAGAGAGCAATATGCATCGCGAAGCATGTTTGCATCAACATCTTCGAAGAAATGCTTCATGCTCCATTCCCCCAGGCCTGGAGGCAGCAAGGTAAGACTCAGAGCTGGAGTACGCCCTGATTGCACCTGGGATGGGATGCCCCATAGTGTGGTGTAGCGTAATAGATAGGAATATGAGCTGGAAAATTCATAATACAAATCTATCCTCATTGGGTGGCTTTAAAAAGGTTTCCATTCTCTCAGCCTACGCTTCCCGTCTGCAGTGGATTATGGGAGTTATAATACTGGCCTACCTCTATCAGGGTTCCTGAGCCAATGTATGAAAAACACTTTTATCATTTGTGCAGTATAAATGTTATGTATTATTAATAAAATTAATAATTATACCTAGGTTTATATGATCCCTTCCCCCCACGCAGTACCCAATACCAAAGCCATTCTTGGCCTGCACCATGCCTGGGGTGGAGCGACATCACCGCATCCCGCATCCCAACATCCCCGCACACCGCATCACGACCACCCTGCCCCTATGCGTTGCCTGGCTACACCTCACCACACCCAGAATGGCTCCATTTAGGAGAGGGAGGGCCCAAAAAGTGCAAGGGTTTGTCATGCTGAACCTCCCACTGTGACACCCTCCCTATGCCTGTGCCCAAAACACATAAATTCGGGAACATAAAAAGTTTCCTGATGGACCATACCTAAGAACCATCTAGTTCAGCATCCTCTGTAAGCCTCTGGCATCACCCATCATTTCTTCCCATAGGTTTTCCAAAACTATGCAGTCTCTCAACCCTGACCCATTATGTTCCCACCATAACTTGAAGCCATTGATAGTCTTGTAGATGTAGTTCATGAATCTGTAATCTTTCCCAACAGAGAGCAGATAACTCCTCAGCTTGAAACGTTTTTCATAGACAACTCTTAAGACGGCTTCACACATTACACAGCAGTGAACACACATTTGCTACTGTGTGCCCATATTGCAGGGGGCTGGAGCCGATCCTGCAGCTGTGGAACATTTGGCTGCAGGATATGGGTGCTTGCACAGTGTATCTCTTCTTGGTGTTCATGCAAAACACTGCGTACACCTAAAATCACAATGTGTGGGTCTGCCCAGAAATTACTGTATGTTTGACCTTTTCATCAATTTGTGTCAAACCTGATTTCAGAACGGTAGCAGAACAGCTTGTGATGCATTATCTGAACTCAAAAGTGCCACCCCCACCTAAACAAATAGCTGTGTACCACCTACAGAACCCAACCCATGCTGTTCTGCTCCTCTCCTGTGACCTAGAAGGATTACCCTCCCAAAGGACATGGTCTCTCTCTTTTGTTTTCTCGACAGCACACTCTATCGCCACTGCAGTAGCTGCACATTTTAAAGCCAGCTGCAATAATTCACACCATGGGTGTGCACAAGGAGAGGCTAGAGCCTAAAGTAGACACCCTGACAAAATACTACTAGGCAATTAGAGAAGCTATTCCCTGCTAGGACCTAACAACTTTTCTGCCATGCGTGCAAAGAAAATAAAGTTGAAAATCTCTTTGTTGTTTTCCTGAGTCCTCCTAATGTTCTGTTCGCATTAGCTGTCACATTGTCAGGATCAGCTTCAACCCAGAACTTGATGAAATGTCCCTTCCTCAGAGGAGAACCTTCCTGCTAGCCCCAGCATGCACTTGGAGAAGGTATCCAACACGTATGTTTCTTTACACGGCCCCAGTATCTCAGACTGGTGTACATGGGATTATCCCCTTACAGCACCCTTTTGAGGTAAGTTAGGTTGGGGCAGTAGTGCTATCCAGCCGGTACGCTGGGGGGGACTTACATTTGATCAGCAGTCCACCCGTTGTGTCACACCGCGTTCTGCTGCTTTCCTGCATGCCCCGGCGGGCGGGAAAGCGGCGGAACGCGGTGTGACGCAATGGGCGGGCTGCCGATCAAATGTAAGTCTCACGTAGCGTACCGGCTGGATAGCACTACTGGGTTGGGGGATAATGACTGGTTCATGACTGAGTAAGGATCTGAGCCCTGGTGTTGGTCCTAGCTCAGCTTCACACAGTCACCCAAAATGTACTACATGGAGAGGCTAGTCCTAGCCAACTTTCCAGGACTGATGTAGCCACAATGCAGGCCAGGGGCAAGGGAGCAAATGTTCCCTTACCATGAAGAGGTCTCTGTGACTGCTCCCCCACCACAGGATGCAGAGCAAACCATGTTGGCATGGCTGCATCAGCACTGGACATTTGGTTAGGGATGAGCCCTTATCGGCTTACAGGACCTCAGAGAGAAGCAATGATCTGAGGGAGTCCCAGGTCCAATTGAGTACTGTGTCTCCTGGCCCTGATTTTCCCTCCCAATGTTGACCTCACTACTGCAGTGTGAGCATCCCCAAAGGGTCAACCTTGAACCCTGGAGCTGAGCACACCATGGCCCAGTCGCAGTCCTGGCCCATGTGCAGCCCCAGGCCAGGACCACAGACTGCCCTTTGCCGGCCGCCACTGCCCCCCCCGACTCACCTGCAGCCTCACACAACATCCGCACACTGCAGCCTTCAGAAGGGCTTTAAGCATTACTCTCATTTTTGGGTTAAAACAGGAAGTATCATTTAAAGCCCTTCCAAAGGCTGCGGTAAGCCTTTGGAGGGCCTGCAGACGCCATGCATAACCTGGCTTGCCCTTGGGAGGGCCCTAGAAAGTGGGTGGTGGCAGTGGCGGTGGTGATGGCTGCGACGGTTCCAGAGAGAGGGCGGCAGTGGTGGCGACCAGGTCCCTGGGGCCCCCTGGGGGCCTTTGTAGGTCCGCCTCTGCCATGGCCTCTCAGTGACTTCTCAACTTGTTGCATTTCCCACAGTAGCAGGCAGATAGTGAAGGGAGAAAACATCCTGGCATGTCAAACTCTGACACCTTGAGTCTGGCTAAGGTGAAATCAACTCCTGTGGGATGGATTCAGATTCCCAGAGCTCTACACTGTCTGGTTCCCCCTCTGTATCAGCAATAGGGTTCTGCATCTGAGCAGCAAGTAGAAGGCTCCTCCAGCTCCATATCTGAGTCCTGGCTGTCACTTGACATCAAGGTCTTATCAGTCTTAAAGGTAAAGGTTTCCCCATGACCAAATGGTCTAGTTGTGACCGACTGTAGGGAGTGGTGCTTATCTCCGTTTCTAAGCCAAAGAGCCGGCGGTTGTCCAAGGACAAGTTTCCATGGTCATGTGGCTAGCATGACTATACACCAAGGCGCACGGAACACCGTTACCTTCCCACTGAAGTGGTACCTATTTATCTACTTGCATTTTTACGTGCTTTTGAACCGCTAGGTTGGCAGGAGCTGGAACAAGCAACAGGAGCTGACTCTGTTGCACCGTCTTCAACTGCAAACCTTCTGGTCAGCAAGCTCAGCAGCAGCGGTTTAACTCATAGCGCCACCACATCCCACAACGCTATCAGTCTTACCACTCAACATATAAGTATATCTGCTGAACCATCTTCTTGGTCTTTCCTCATCGTTCTGGCTCTATCAGCATGATATGGATGTGAGGTCTGAATGAAGATCATAATTCTATTTTATCTCCTTAACTTTAATGAATATAATTATTTTGACTTGGGATTTGAAATATATGACATGGCTTTGATCAATTACATAATTTTGATATAATGATATAATGTTTACACTTCTTTCTTTCTATAGAACTGCCTTAACTGCCCTAACTGTGGGTCATTATTTCACAAAATGATAATATTATGGAATTAGAATAGTTTTGTCTTAGATCGACAGCTTCTAGGATCTATCCATATTTTGTTCAACACATTCTTGCAGTTATACAAATTAAGTAACAGTTGTTTCAACCTAAATTTATTCATGTGCATATCTTGCACAGATTTTGGATCAAAAGATTGCTTCACCTGTTAGCCTCACAACTAATTAATCACAATTTAATCTATTTCTCATTTTAATAAGGACAGATAATATATGGCATTATTGGGTTCATTGAGAAGACTCGATATCAGATTTTTTTCTCTCGTTTCAGAATTACTATTAGGCTGTTTCTCGTGGATACAGATTAATAAAAACATAAAGTTTTTTTTGGCTAGCCAGAGAACTACCCAATCAGATCAAATATATGGGGGTAAATTCAGCCCATGCTTTTTGACATTCATTATCCTTTAGTAATACTGAAGTTATAAATTGCAGATTACCCTGTTGGGTAGAGTCAACTCTGTACCAATGATCTGTAGACCCCCTTAGCCTACTGGTTGATATCAATCAATCAATCAATCAATCAATCAATCAATCAATCAACAGTATTTATATACCACTTTTCAATGAAGTTCACAAAGTGGTTTACAAGATGATGATGATGATGATGATGATGATGATGATGATGATGATAAAATTTAAATGGCTCCCTGTCCCAAAAAGGGCTCACAATCTTTAAAAAATGCAGAACGCCACCAGCAACAGCCACTAGGAAAGACACTGCGCAGGGGTGAATGGGGACAATTACTCTTCCCCTGCTAAATATAAGAGAAACACCACTAGAAAAAGTGCCTCTTGCGCAGTTATATGTCCTCCAAGGTTCCTATACCAGGGCCCCATGGCATGATCTGAAGGCGTAAAAGGATAACTCTCTGGGAACCCCTTGTATATAGTTTGTGCTTTATGAGGAAAAAAAAGATGATATAAATATATTAACTAAAACTGTTGGTCACACAACGTTTGCTGTGAGAACATGGTAGGAGTAATACAGTATCAAAGTGCATCACAGCAACAATTAAGGAATGTGACCACTGGCCTAAGATTGACTCGCTATGAGACATTCAAGATTTGAGAATATACCTAAAAGAGAGACATGATAAACATCCTAAACAGAGTTTCCATGAACTGGAAGGCAAAGGTTTTCATGACTTGGAGGGCAGTGTTGAATTTTTGAAACACCTTGGAGATTCAGGTTGAGCTCACATGTAAGTTGCACCCTGAAGGAGGAAATAACTCCTTCATTTGCACACATCAATTTTAATTTCTTTAGCTGACTTCCAGATTGGTAGAATTAACTCCTTTCCAATTATACTTGCCCTTAAAATAAAATGCCCTTGATCTTTGCTAATATTTGTAATGGAATCCAAATCCCCAAGGATAAAGATTTGAGGATTCCGAGGCATGTCTATTTTCACATTTGTATTTACCCTTTCTTACTATTCCATGGAATTAATTCTATATTACAGTAGCATCTGGGAAGAACAAACCTACCTGTCACAGCCCCCATCCCAACCACAGGCAGACAAAGGCCGCATGAGCCCAGAGGGAAATGTGAATAAGGAGTGGGGTAGTTGGCTAGGGGAAACGTTAAGGCAGGATTAATAAAAATTAGTTACATGATGGGCGGCTGGCCTGCCCCGTATCTAGCACATCCCAGTTGGGCTCCTTGGATCTGCTTGCAGTGAAATCACTGCTGCAAATCCAAGGGTCCTGGGAAGGTTGACTGTGCCAGCCTCCCTCAGCTGGCCTTGCCTTCCTTGTGCACATCCAGGGATTAGCGTGAGGAGGCCAGTGCAGATCCCTGTGCGGTTTCCCTGACTCTGGAATCTGTGCAAATGTGCCTTATGACTTGTGCTAGCCCAAAGAGTGCTTGGGATTGCACTCTAAGGGCTACCACCCATGCTCAAAGAGGGCAAAACTGGATTTGCCACTGTGTGCATACTACATGGGGAGCGGATGGCAATATTGCCTTGCTGCCAGTTTTATGTCTATGACACCTCTGCTTGGAAATACAGATTTGTTCCATTCACACTTTCCATTTTAGCAGTTAAAAGATTTCAGGAAACAGAACTGGGAAATCTCTTCACCTAGGACCCTGGAGAGCCACTATATCTCAGAATAGATATTACCCAGTGTCCCTCTTCACCCCTGCGCAGTGTCTTTTCTAGTGGCTGTTGCTGGTGGTGTTTTGCATATTTTTAGATTGTGAGCCCTTTGGGACAGGGAGCCATTTAACTTTTTTATTACTATTTGCTGGTAAACCGCTTTGTGAACTTTGTGTTGAAAAGCGGTATATAAATACTATTTGAATTAATTTGAATGAATGAGAAAGATATGTAGGTACAGATAAGATACATGCATATTTTCATGCATATTTTCATATTTTTAGGTGTGCAGGCAACCAACCCCCATATCTGCGGGTGATAGGTTCAAGCTGCCACCATGGATATAAAAAACGGAAGATAGCAGCAAACCCTACAAAAAGCTGTTCAAAAATCCCCACCACCACCCCATTGTGCAAATGTATCTGCCTGTGTTAGCAGCCTTCCTGTTGCTGCCTCCAGTATCTTGCTGGTTCTTTGAAAATGCTAACAGGAAACAGGAAACCCTCAGGAAGCAGGTTGGAGAGCTGAAGAGAACGTCACGCTGATCATAGAATTTGTAGAGCTTAGCAGGGAGTGGGGGCATTTGAAACTATTGAACATTATGTAAAATTGCACTCTGAGCATTTCCTTTCCCACACCTGATGGTTTCATTTCCAAATATCTTATTTAGGGTGCAATCCTAGCCTGGAATTAGGCCAGCACAGATAGGCCAGCCAAGTTTGGCAGGTACAAGGGACACCTTAAAGTATGTTTGGACTACTCTTGGAGTTAGAGACGCCAACACATAGACATGTGCCATCCTACCTGTACTGACTCAGAGACTGATCCAAATGAACATTACAATGGTCCTTGGGCCAGCCAAACTTTGCCGGTCTAACTGTGCCGGCCTAACTCCATGTTAGGATTGTGGTCTCAGTTCAAGAGGTGCCATGCATCATTTATGAAGAATCTTAGAGTAAGCATCCAAGCAGTGGAGAGCAAAGTGGAAATTGATTATTTGAGAAATAAATCTGAGCCTATCTGTTATCTAAAATAATGACAGAAGTGAATCTGTAAGACTCTTAGCTCTCCTCTTAAACTGAAGGTTTTGGGTTTTGTTTTAATCTTGGAACTGTGTTTAATCTACCCTGTTCAGTACAATGCCTCCACTTGTGTGGATGGCCTTGGACGATATGACCAATGAAAGGGCATGCAAGATCAAGGCTTGAAACGCAGGCTGACCTGTTGCTTGCCTCGCACTGCTGAAAGCATTGTCATTAATTCTCTGCCCTTTCACCTCTACAGAGGTGTCATATTCACTGGGGACTCAACTAATCAGTGGCACTTAGTAATATACACAGACACTCTATCATGCCTGGCCATGTGACCACATCTTTTTTTCTGAGTACCGGGAGTCAATGCATTGGCATAGATATAGATATGGATACAAATGAAAAAAAGTTGCATAGGAGAAAAACCTGATGATGTGTTGCAGGGGGAAGGACCGATTTCAGCTGCATTTCTAATTTGAATCAATAGATCAACACTATTTGCCAGAAGCAGTTCAAATTTCTATACATGTTCTCTTTCCTCTACAAAAATTAAGTATTTGGAGAACTAAGAAATATCAATTAAGCCTCCTAAATATGTAAATGTATAAGAAGCTTGCTTTTACTTATGTATAACAGCCATGAGGGAATTCTGCTCAAATGAAGACCAAAAGTTGGGAATATTTAACCCTTTACCACAGACTTATTTTTTCACAAAAATTGCATGCACGTACAAATGTGTGCACACGTGCATGTACACGTGCGCGCGCGCACACACAAGGAAAGCAGCTATTTAATCCTGTCAGTGCCATTTCCAACAAAGGCATTTTCAGAGTTAAATCTGTCAGGGAACATTTGTCAATTTGTGCATCTTTCTTTCAGGTGAAAAGTATCAAATATAACTCAGAATTGCTAAGGAATTTCCACAGCATCCAGAGTTGACATTTAATACACACAAAAGTTCAAGCTGCCCTGATTACTCAAAAAACACTGAAAATGGACTATTGGTACATTTAATCATCAGAATTAGCTTGCTATGAAGGGCAATGCTTTATCACACAGCACATAGAACTACGTAAGACCAGCCTGTTAGGTTGTTGGTTTTCTGTTGCCTCTTCACATACTTGAATCAGCCTCTAGATCTCCTGTTAGGGAAGTTTTTGTTAAACAGGAAGAATATGTCACAAGCAACAGTATGTTTGAAGAACAAAGTATTCTACTGTCACATTTTAAATTGGTCAATTGGTTTCAGGAATAGTCAGCGCTTATATCTCTCAGCTGTCTGCGACTGTTGATGTTGTTATTATTAACTGTAAAACACTCAACATTTCTAAGTGCTGCATGGAAATGTTTTTTTTTAAAAAGCACTACATGAACAATAGCATGAAAAATTCATCGTCTTAGCAGCTGTGTGGGCCCCACAAAACAAGACACATAGTGCAAGTGAGATGATACCTTTATTTGACCCAACGAACATTTAAAACAGTGGAATCGAGCTTTCACATTATGCAAAACAGTTTCCCAGGCCGGTGCAGGCCTCAATTTACAGCTGAAAAGCAGCATAAAAACATAAAAAAATAGATGTTTTGAACAAACAAGCATGCAGACATTATTAATTGGCCTGCAAAAAGGCGACGCTGTTAAGCTTCACGTTACAAATATTAAGAGTTTCAAATGAGAACAGAAGGTAAGTAACTAAATTAAACCGCTGTTTGTGTCACCATAGCGAAAGTGGACCCACAGGCTCCGGCTGCCTGACTACAGTGGGGCTAAATCAGCTTAAATACAAGGGATTCCATTGAACTAGAGTGTGAATGAGGCTGTATGTTTCCTTTGACACTCAGTTGGCACACAGCAGCTGCAAACATTTTCAATAGAGTTGGGAAGAATTGGCCGCATGCATATTCATGAATGGAAGGTCCGCATTACTGTGTACCTGATCAGATTGTGAATTCAAATTCATGCACCACCTTTAGCAAAAGATGCAACATTAACTCAATGATGCTAATGTGAACCTTGCCGTGCGAACACTCCAGCTCTTGAACACTTCTGTTATTTTGGTTTACATTTCCCCATTTAATGTATGTTAAATTGCATTAAGTGTTTATGTGTGGATCAGTGGATGGCCGTGTTGAGGCCTCACAATGGATCCCAAAGGCACAATAGCTATCTCTCACCTTCATGCACAGATAAACACTTAGACTTCGGGTCATTTAAAAGTAAGAATAATAATTTTGTCCTCAAAGTCTGGATCTAGAATTTGTCTGTGAATGTTCCAGTTTCATCATGTTCATAAACACGTATAATCATTGAAGGAATATGAAGAAACGTCACCTTCTGGAAAGCACTGAAGCAAAATGTTGCATTTCTTTTTGAAAACATCATTTTGAAAACTCTTCACTTTCTCCTTCCCTGTTGATCTGCCTATACTTTAAACCTTGTCAGCCTAAAAGCTGATTGAAATCTACAAGCAAGTGAGTAGGTGTTGAGTGCTAAGCGGTTGAGATGTGACACAGGCGTTTAAAATGTTGGTTGGGGGAATTCGGTGGCAGGTTCTCCTGAGCCCAGCCTGCACACTTCCCCTCCCCTGACTTTTAGCCCAATCCTATCCCCCACCAAAGGAACACCATGCATGCAGGAGCACCATGAAGGCATGCATTGCATGTTACAATGCAAAAGGTAAAGGAAAATATTTATATATAGTGTCCCCTGATAGTGTATGGGTCTGCTTGGGCCTATGGTGTTGGAGAGCTGGTGTTTAAGGCACAATCCTAAACTGAGTTAAGCTAAGCCAGCAAAGTTTGGCCAGTATAAGGGGCACCGTAAAGTATGTTTGAACCAGTAGCATCACTAGAGTTTGCATCACCTGGAGCAGGAGGTCAGCGCGTCACCTCCCATGATGCGCGTCACCCCTCCTCCCAAACCATACAGAATAAATACAATATGCACAGCCTAAATGCAGTGTTATTACTAGGGTTGGTGTTACCCCCCATCAGATCTATCTATCTATCTATCTATCTATCTATCTATCTATCTATCTATCGTACAGGTCACCGAACAAATTAGTAACCAACAAAAAAACCGTGGCCAATTTGATGACACTCACACAATTAAATAAAACTTCTAGTATTAGCTCTGATACATGGAAATGAAAACTGACTCATAATAATGATTTTTAAAAAAACTTGTGATTTTTACATAAAAAGTTGTATTTTGGGTTTTTAGGTTTTTGGCCATAACTTTTGAGAGAATGAAGATATTACACTCTGGTTTTTTCATTGAATTCTGGGTGAAATTCTGCATCCAACAGTATATAACATGATGGTATTATTCCATAAAACCGTGATTTTAAAAAAATCATGATTTTTACATTAAAAAGTATGTTGTTTTTAGTTTTTTGGCCATAACTTTTGATAGAATTAAGATATTACACTCCGTTTTTTTCATTGAATTCTGGGTGAAATTGCACATCCAAATGGTATATAGCATGATGGTATTATCTTTTAAAACCACAATTTTAGCAATGTTGATCCCTGTGTGCATCACCTCCCCTTGTGTGCATCACCTCCACACCTCACCTGGTGTGGCCAGCCCCCCCCCCTCACGATGCCACTGGTTTGGACCACTCTCGGAGTCAGAGAGGTCAGCACACAGATGTGAGCCATCCTCCCTGACTCTGAGAGTGGTTCAAAAACACTTTATGGTGACCCTTGTGCTGGCCAAACTTTGCTAGCTTAGTTTATGCTGGCCTAACTCCAGTTTAGGTTTGTGCTCTAAATATCTGATATCAACTATATACTGTATCTGGTGAGAAGAGTCAGGGAGCTGGATGGGATGAAAAGTGGAGGATAGGATCCAGCATGTGTGATCCACCCCTCCCTCTCCTGCCATGGCCCTAGTTCCTCCCTGAAATGCCCCATTATTCCCACTCCCTGCTCCACCCTGCCACATGCACATTGGCAGCCCCATTGCATGCATCATTGTTACATTTGCAGCACCAATGAAAAATTAATGCTAGTTAGTTCTGTCAGTAGATGGCGGCCATAGGATTGGGCCCTCTGTCATGGTGCCATGATGGCTAAATTTGTTAATATCAGCTAATAAGATAGAGTTAAACCACACTTTCCAGCTTCACATGAACCCTGGAGCCATGGTTTAACAATCCAGGTTATCTCGTGATATGCAAGCCATGTTACCAATCAATGTTACCAATCAATTATAAGCCATGGTCATCTGAACTAGCCCAATTTTCTTTTGAGCAAAGATGGGGGAACTGGAATGTTTGGTGGCTAGGGAAAACTTAACGGAAACCTGGTGGAATGCAGAGAACCAGTGGGATACTGCAATCCCAGGCTATAAACTGTATAGGAGGGACAGGGAAGGGCTTGTTGGCGGTGGGGTGGCCATCTATATCAAAGAAGGGATAGAATCCAGTAGAGTAGAAACTGCAGGTGGACCGGACTCCACCATAGAGTCACTGTGGGTTAAACTACCAGGCCATAAGAGCGATATAATATTGGGGGGGTGCTATCGTCCTCTGGATCAACAAATTGAAGGTGACCTTGAAATGAGGAAATGAATCAGGGCGTTGACCAAGAGAGATAGGATTGTAATCATGGGGAACTTCAATTATCCTCATATCGACTGGGTCAACTGGTGCTCTGGTCAAGAAAGAGACCGGATTCCTTGACATGCTGAATGACTGTGCCTTAGAGCAGGTAGTCGTGGAGCCCACCAGAGGACAGGTGACTCTGGATTTAATATTGTATGGTACTCAGGACCTAATTAGGGATGTAAGTGTTACTGAGCCATTGGGGAACAGTGACCATGCTGCGATTGGTTTTGCCATGCATATCCATGAAACGGTGCAGAGCAAATCTGACACAAGAACCCTTGATTTTCAAAGGGCAGATTTCCCTCAGATGAGGAGGCTAGTTAGGAAGAAATTGAAAGGGAAGGTAAAAAGATTCCAGTCTCTCCAGGCTGTGTGGAGGATGTTTAAAATAGCAGTAGAGGCCCAGTGGAAGTGTATACCGCAAAGAAAGAAGGGCTCGACAAAGTACAGGAGGGTGCCTGCATGGCTGATGAACAAAGTTAGAGAAGCTATAAAGAGCAAGGAAGCTTCTTTCCATTAATGGAAGTCTTGCCCCAGTGAGGAGAATAAAAAGCAACATAAACTCTGGCAAAAGACAAGTAAGAAGGTGATACGGGAGTCCAAGAAAGAGTTTGAGGAATGCATGGCTAGCAACATAAAGGGGAATAATAAAAGCTTCTTCAAATACGTTAGAAGTAGGAAACCTGCCAGAGAGGTGGTTGGCCCACTGGATGGTGAGGGAGGGAAAGAGAAGATAAAAGGGGACTTGGAGATTGCAGGGAAATTAAATGAATTCTTTGTGTCCGTCTTCACGGCAGAAGAACTTGGGCAGATACCGCAGCCCGAACAGCCCTTCCTAACTAAGGAAATAAATCAAATAATGGTTAATAAAGAAGATGTTTTAGATCAAATTGACAAATTACATATAAGTAAGTCACCAGGCCCAGATGGTATACACCCAAGAGTTATTAAGGAACTAAAGAAAAAAGTTGCTGACCTCTTAACTAGAGTATGCAACTTGTCCGTTCAAACAGCCACAGTGCCAGAGGATTGGAGGATAGCCAAAGTCACGCCAATCTTTAAAAAAGGGAGAAGGGGGGACCCTGGAAACTACAGGCCGGTCAGCTTAACATCTGTTCCGGGTAAGATGGTGGAAAGCCTTATCAAAGATAAAATCCTAAAACACGTAGAGGAACAAGTATTGCTGAAGGAAAGTCTGCATGGCTTCTGTAAGGGTAAGTCTTGCCTCAGGAACCTTTTGGAATTATTTGACAAGGTCAATAGGCACGTGGATGTGGGTGAACCTGTGGATATCATATACGTGGATTTTCAGAAGGTGTTTGACACAGTCCCCCACCAAAGGCTGCTGAAGAAACTTCACAGTCAGGGAATAAGAGGGCAGGTCCTCTTATGGATTCAGAATTGGCTGAGGGCCAGGAAACAGAGAGTGGGGGTCAATGGGCAATGTTCACAATGGAGAGAGGTAAAACGTGGAGTGCCCAGGGATCTGTCTTGGGGCCAGTGCTTTTCAGCTTGTTCATAAATGAGCTGGAGACAGGGATAAGCAGTGAGGCGGCCAAGTTTGTGGATGACACAAAACTTTTCCGGGTGGTGAAGACCAGAAGGGATTGTGAAGAGCTCCAGAATGATCTCTCCAAGTTGGAGGAATGGGCAGCAAAATGCCAGATGCGTTTCAACGTAGACAAGTGTAAAGTGATGCACATTGGGGCAAAAACCCAAAACTTAACCTATAGGCTTATGAGTTCTGAGCTGTCTGTGACAGCTTAAGAGAGATGTGTGCTGGTGCACCCATTGGTGCACTCTTGGGGGGCTGGTGGACAATTCAATGAAGGTATCAACCCAGTGTGCGGCAGCAATTAAAAAGGCCAATTGCATGCTTGGGGTAATTTAAAAAGGGGTTGAGAATAAAATAGCCAATATTGTCATGCCATTGTACAAATCGATGGTAAGGCCACACCTGGAATATTGTGTCCAGTTCTGGCCGCCGCACCTCAAAAAGAGCATAGTGGAGCTGGAAAGGTGCAGAAGAGAGTGATGAAAATGATTACGGGGCTGGGGCACCTCCCTTATGAAGAAAGACTGCAGTGTCTGGGGCTCTTCAGCCTAGAAAAAAGGCGCCTGAGGGGGGACATGATTGAGACATACAAAATAATGCACAGAAGGGATAGAGTCGATAGAGGGGTGTTCTTTTCCCTCTCTCAAAACACCAGAACCATGGGGCATCCGCTAAAACTAAGGGTTGGGAGAGTTAAAACAGATAAAAGTATGTTTTTACTCAGCGGGTCGTTAGTCTGTGGAACTCTCTGCCACAGGAGGAGGTGATGGCATCTGCACTTGATGCCTTTAAGAGGGGATTGGACAGATTTCTGGAAGAAAAGACCATCGTGGGCTATAGGCAATGATGGATTGTGCAACCTCCTTACATCAGTAGTAGGCTACTTCAGAGTACCGGGTGCAAGGGAGTGGCAACAGGATGCAAGTATCTTGTTGTCTCATGCCTCCCTGGGGCCCCTGGTGGGCCCCTGTGAGATACAGGAAGCTGGACTAAAAGGGCCTTTGGCCTGATCCAGCAGGGCTCTTCTTATGTTCTTATGTTCTTAACCATAGTCAGTTTGGGCGGTACGCATGTGCTCTTTGCTACATTCTAAACATACTTCTATTTGAAGGAGTTACAACCTGACAATTCCTAGTGTTACGTCTGGCCAAGCCATTCCTTTGATGGGCAGCTCATTTTTTCATGGCCCAGGATGATTGATCAATGTTTCCTTTAGGGAAGCTAATCGTTAGATGATGATTTCTTGGCATAGAGATCTCTCTGGGATATTTGGCATAGGAAAGCCAACAGAGTTTGGGGAAGATGACATATCCCACCTCCTCAAGATAACTAGAAGGGGCTGTGTGAGTAGGTGAGTGAGTGAGTGAGTGTTAGTGTGCCTAGTTGAAGGCACTGTGAGGTCAGGGATCTAATATTGGATAATGAATCTGCTGCCTTATAGGATCACCTAGCAAGGGGCTGTCACTATGTGGTAGAGCTTTCTATGTAGACAGTCCCAGGTTCAATCCCCAGTTTCATGGCATTGTTTGGGAGGCCACCACCAGGCACAGTAGACAACACTGAGCTAAATGGACCAAAGGCCCAGAAGCTTCCTATGTTCCTGCTGTTGTTGGCCTCTACTTAAGTTCTTCCTGTATATTTGTAAATAAAGCATGTCTGTAACTTTCTCCTGCTCTCTGCTCCCAAGAAAACCAAATCAAAGCAGGTTTGCCCCTGGAATCTCTCACCATTTGGGAAAATGGACAAAACGTTACACGACATTAGAAAGGGAAATAAAATGATTAGCGCGACTTCCTTTTTGTCTAATAGGACATCTGATAGGAGATCTGATTTTTTTTTTTTAACATTATTTGGGAATGAATACAAAGAGAGGCTATGTCAGGAATGAGAGAAGGATGATCATCCGGCTGAAAATAAAACACCTCAGTATAATGAAGCTAATAGCTAATGAAACAAATGACAGCAATAAGATATACATTGAATGACTGGTCAGCTCTCTCTCTGACAGAGACAATTTAATTACATTTCATTATGATAGCATCAGCACTTGCTAGGCTGTAGTTAGGAGGCTGTCAGTTCCATTTTAAGCCGTGGGTTTTTGGTATTTAAAATATTGGCCCATTTCAAAATACAAGAGGCTGAAATCTGGCACATTGTCTAAATTGACAGCCAGATGCAATTTCGTCTTTTTCCCAAGAAGGGGGGAGGGGAACTGTGTGGTATGTGGAGAGTAGGGAGGGCAAGCACTCTTTAAAACAAGCCATACAACTTCCAGACATTTTCATGCACTGTGTTTCCCACCATTAAAAGCATTATGATTGTTATTCAGCGACGCCCAACAAAATGTTTGTGTTGATTTTCTGAGAATTTTGTTTGCCTCACACTTTGTAGTCCAAACTCTAGTCTAAATGGGAGCTGCCACAGACTTAGAAGATTTTGCTAAACCTGTCTGGAAAGGATAGAATTAATGTGAAGATTAACTTGGTCCATTATACTGTCAATTAATAATATAATATAATAATATAAATGTTATTTGAAAAATATGCCAATATTTTGTTGGCAAAATATTGTCCATATTGTTGGCAAAATATGCCAACAATATGGATATTGTTAATGTATACTAGTGGTTCTCAAACCTTTTAGCACTAGCACCCTCTTTTTAAAATGACAATCTGTTCGGGACTCACCAGAAGTAATATAATGGCCAGACATGCAATCATTGTGATGCCAGAGCCTGCTGATTTCCTGAAAATGCAGCAATACATTGGGTTATTTCTCAGCCATTTCCCAACAGCAAAGTGAATCAGAAAGGGAAAAAAATCCTGTTTACAACCTTGACACAAGCAAAATAACCATACAGCCCTCCCCCTTTCCAGAATCCCATCTTCCCATATTTTCAATATGGCTGCTCTAGGTGCTTTGTGACTCACCTGAAATTGGATCGCTACCCACTGGTAGATCCTAACCCACAGTTTGGGAACCACTGCTGTATACTGTTAACTGGTTGAATGTTTTTATATTGTCCTAAATACAAAATTAAAATAGGAAAAGAAGGAAATGCAGTGCTTAAGTACCATCATTAAACTCTGAATTTTGGGAAGGAAGGAAGGACCAGCCACATGTGGTACTCTGACCCATAGCAAAGCCACAGAAGGACACCACTTGCCACTTGCCCAGAATGGTTCCAACTGCCCTGCACATTGCCATCATTGCCCAGAATGGCTCCAAGTAGGAGAGATGGGTTAGACGGCATGTTGTGGCACCAATACTTATCACTCCACCCCCTGTACTACTGACTCCAACTTGTCTAGTTCATGTATTCTTGCTTCCTCAAAGTATGACGATATCACTACTTCAGTGGCTGCTTCAATGGTGACTATTAACTCAACCAAAATACTAACAATCCCATTAATAAGTAAGAAAATAACATGAAAATATTATTACAATTTTTTCAGTTGTATTTGTTTGGTTTGTATCAATTTGTATCAATTGTATTTGGTTGGTTGTATTTATTTGGTTGACCAGCAATTGTTCCTCTACCAACTTTGGCTGTAACATCTGCTTTCCACTTGCGTGAAGCTCAAGAGCTCACCCGTATTTTGCCAATGCGTTGATGTAATAAAATTAAGATAAAGAAATATCTTTACCTCTAAGGAACATCAGAATCACATTTGTACTGCTCAAATTGCCTTTGACAGCATGTTAACCCATAGCATTGCTTTTGCGGTGCTACCGTAATCTGAATGTCAAATCTATGAATTATTAGCCTATTAGATTAATATATTTAAAAGTCACTGTACAAATGTTTAATATTTGCCATTAGTTATTATTATTTTTAAAAAAATCAGCTGTAGTAACTACTGGTTTCTAGCAAACTCTGTTTCCGTTATAATTTTCAGAGTGACTTTTCTTGCCTTGATTACAGGATTAAATATATTTCAGTGTGACTTCTCTTGCCTTGATTACAGGATTAAATATATTTTGTAGAAGGTTTTCAACCCCATATTTCGTAGATTTTCAACCCAAGAGGTGTGGAGAACATTGAAACTAAGATTCCAAGTGGAAAAAGTACAGTTTTTTGCTCAGTATCAGCAATGGAATAATTGCCGTTTAATCATAGTGGAATAATCACCATGTCTTTATCTGGGGCCAATAGTAATATAACAGGAACACAGAAATTGACATCTTGAAAGAAAAACTCTTTTCAAGTAAATCTCTTTAACCAACACATCCACTGAAGGAAAAAATGAATATGCTTAAAATGATGGCAGTCGTACTAAGCTTTAATGACTGCCTTGTCTCTGACCCTAAACTGGGCCTCTGAAGGTGTGGTATTTAATACGGATACTGGGGACAATGTACCTTCTCACAATTAATAGAAAGTGCTGTTTTGTAATTAAAGGGTGAAGTGGGGCATGATGAACATATGGAAAAGGAGACCCTTAATAAGTGATAGAGCCTTCAAAAGAAATTGCTAATTAGTATGCATTTGATGTGTACTATACCAATTTTAAGACTTTGCCTTGAATAAATTGCTATGTTGGGTGTTCGAAGGAGTGGTGAGATTAGCATTTACAAAGGGGGCAATTTTCTGTCTTCTTGACTCTGTTAAATGGAGGAAATAACTTTCAAGACTGAAGCAGTAGTTAACCCATCAATCATTCTCACAGCTGGAAACTGGGGATCCCAAATGCTGAGATGAGTTAATCCGTCAGTTAATAAGTTCATAGTGGCACCATATGGCGCTGGTCCACTCCACATGAGGGCAGGCACCGGACTGTTTACAGAGGCATGCTGCTTTTTCAGGTACCTGTAGCACAAACAGCTGAATACAGGAGCCTTTGTTCCAAAGGATCAATTTACTTGGCACAGTAAATTGACTGAACTGATCAGTCCAGAGCACATAATTGTGGGCTAATCCTATGGAATCATGTCCTACCCATACGGGAGGGACAAAGGGACGCTGACAGCAGTCAGGTTTCTTGTTCTGTCCCCAAGGCTATTTCCTCTGGACATGATCGGCATTGAATAAAGCTGCCAGTAAGGGAATACCTATCTGGTGTTTCTCACCTAGCTTGGCATTAAAACGATACTGACAGGAAGCCTGTTTTAAAGATACTGGGATCATTACTCTGGAAAAACCCACAGCAGTAAGGTCAGCCCTATCTGGTGAACTACTTCACCTACATAAATTTCCTTTTCTTGTCTTCTGAACTACAGCGTCTGACGATGCAGGTCCTACCATACCCACTCACAGATCCATAGCATTTGATTCTAAGTTCCGATTCCCCAAAAGTCACATCAGGGGAGCAATCCTAACCAATTTTCCAGCACTGACATAGCTGTGCCAATGGGGCATGTGCTGCATCCTTCAGTCGGGGGTAGTTATGGAGGCCTCCCTTCCTTCCCATTCCCTTCCTTGAGATGTTTTTTTTTCCTCACCTTAAAGCTGCATTGCCCTTACCCTGGTGCTGGAAAGTTGGTTAGGATTGCACCCTAATATAAATAATCAACACCACTAGATTTATAACCAAATCTTTGCTTGAAGTACCTGAGCCACATGGGCAGCACAATGCAAACACTGCTTTGGTCCGAAGAAAGTGGCATGTGTCAGCCCAATGCTGTCGTGCATGTGCTGCAGTGCCGGGACAAGCTGCCAGCGCGATGCTCCTGCGCCAGCTATGTTTGGCTGTTTCCACCACAGAATGCAGTGCACACCCCATTGTCACAGTTAAATTGATGCTGGTAAGCTGGTTAGGATTGGGCTGATTGGTTCTTACATAGAGGTACCAGATACAAACTGGAACAGAGTGCCTATACAGTACTTTTAACCATTTTATAGAAAAGGGAATTTGGGCAGGTGCCGCTTTTGAAACCCTTCCATGATGAGCTGAACCTGCCCGAATTCCCTCTTCTAAACAATGAACATAAGAATATAAGAAGAGCCCTGCTGGATCAAGCCAAAGGCCCAACTAGTCCATCTTCCCCTATCTCATAGTGGCCCACCAAATGCCTCAAGGAGCACACAAGACAACAAGATGCCTGTGTCCTGTTGCCACTTCCTTACACCTGGCATTCTGAAGTAGCCCACTACTAATGTAAGGAGGTTGCACAACCCATCATGGCCTATAGCCCACGATGGGCTTTTCCTCCAGAAATCTGTCCAATCCCCTTTTAAAGGCATATAGGCCAGATGCAATCATCACATCCTGTGGCAAGCAGTTCCACAGATTATTAACCACTGGGTAAAACAGTATTTCCTTTTATTCGTTCTAACTCACAACACTCAATTTTAGTGGATGCCCCCTGGTTCTGGTGTTGTGAGAGAGGGAAAAGAATATCCCTCTATTCACTCTACCCATCCCACGCATAATTTTGTATGTCTCAATCATGTCCCCCCTCAGGCACCATTTTTCTAGGCTGAAGAGTCCCAAATGCTGCAGTCTTACTTCATAAGGGAGGTGCTCCAGCTCCATAATCATTTTTGTCGCTCTCTTCTGCATTTTTTCCAGCTCCATTATGTCCTTTTTGAGATGTGGCGACCAGAACTGTATGCAATACTCTAGATGTGGCCTGACCATCAATTTGTACAATGGCATAATAACATTGGCCATTTTATTCTCAACCCCTCTTTTAATTACCCCAAGCATGGAATTGGCCTTCTTCACTGCTGCTGCACATTGAGTCGACACACTGGGTCGATAATTCATCGAGTTATCCACCAGCATCCCAAGATCTCTCTCCTGAGCTGTCACAGACAGATCAGAACCCATTAGCCTATATATGAAATTTGATTTTTTCCCACTATGTGCATCACTTTACGCTTGTCTACACTGAAACGCATCTGCCATTTTGCTGTCCATTCCCCCAGTTTGGAGAGATCCTTCTGGAGCCCTTCACAATCCCTTCTGGTTTTCACCACCCAGAAAAGTTTTATGTCATCCGCAAAGTTGGCCACCTCACTGCTTATGCCTGTCTCCAGGTCATTTATGAACAATCTGAAAAGCACCAGCCCCAAGATAGATCCTAGGGGCACTCTGCTTTTTACCTCTCTCCATTGTGAGAATTGCCCATTGACCCCCACTCTCTGTTTCCTGGTCCTCAACCAATTTTTAATCTATAAGAGGACCTGCCCTCTTATTCCCTGACTATGAAGTTTTCTCAGCAGCCTTTGGTGGGGGACTGTGTCAAACACCTTCTGAAAATCCAGATATATGATATCCACTGGTTCATTCACATCCACATGCCCGTTTACCTTTTCAAAGAATTCTAAAAGGTTTGTAAGGCAAGTTACAGAAGCTGACTTTCCTTCAGCAACACTTGTCCCTCTATGTGTTTTATATTTTATCTTTGATGAGTCTTTCTACCATCTTACCTGGAACAGATGTTAGGCTGACCAGCCTGTAGTTTCCAGTTTGCCCCGTCCTCCCTTTTTAAAAGATTGTCATGACATTGATTATCCTCCAATCCTCTGGCACCATGGCTGTTTTAAGGGACAAGTTGCAACTTGTCAGCAACTTCCTTCTTTAGTTCCTTGATAACTTTTGGGTGGATGCCATCTGGGCCTAGTGACTTATTTATATTTAACAATTTGATCCATAACATCTTCTTTATTAACCATTATCTGACTTCATTCCTTAGTTAGAAGAGGCCGTATCTGCCCAAGGTCTTCTGCCATGAAGACCAATGCAAATAATTCATTTAATTTCTCTGCAATCTCCAGGTCCCCTTTTATCTCCTCTCTCCCTCCCTTACCATCCAGTGGGGCTGACTGTCTCTCTGGCAGGTTTCCTGCTTATACATATTTGAAGAAGTTTTCCCCCTTTATGTTGCTGGTCCTGCATTCCTCAAAGTCTTTCTTGGCCTCCTGTATCACCATATATTTCTTTTGCCAGAGTTTATGTTCTTTTTTATTCTCCTCATTTGGGCAAGACTTTCATTTGCGGAAAGAAGCTTCCTTGCTCTTTACAGCTTCTCTAACTTTATTCGTCAGCCATGCAGGCACCCTCCTGGACCTAGTCGAGCCCTTCTTTCTTTGTGGTATACACTTCCGCTGGGCCTCTACTACTGTTATTTTAAACAGCCTCCACACAGCCTGGAGAGACTGGACTCTTTTTACCTTCCCTTTCAATTTCTTTCGAACTAGCCTCCTCAATTGAGGGAAATCTGCCCTTCGAAAGTCAAAGGTTTTTGTGTCAGATTTGCCCAGCCCTCTTTCCTAGACATGCATGGCAAAACGGCTCGCAGAATTGTCACTGTTCCCCAACGGCTCAGTAGCACATCCCTAACTAGGTCCTGAGTACCACACAATATTAAATCCAGAGTCACCTGTCCTCTGGTGGGCTCCATGACTAGCTAAGCCTCAGAGTGCAATCCTATCCTGGCATTGCACTAGCGCTACGCATTTGCATCGGTCCAGCACTGTCACAAACGTGCTGTCAAGCACATCTGCGCCGGTGAGCAGTGCCAGCTGTGCACCGGTCAAGTGTTGGTGGAGCTCGGTCAGCACAGGACCTTGCCGAGGGCATTCCAGAGGCGTGCCAGGGGCGTAACTGGATAGCACAGTGGGCTGCAATGGGGGCAGTGATGCACAATGGCCGTAGTGCTGAATCCTAAATCCCGTCCCCAGTCTTGGCGGCCCCAATTTGGGCTGCTGCTGAGCATGTTGACCTGCGCCTGCAAAACAGCAGTCGCAGATGTGAGCAGCCCCATAGAGCTGGCTGGGGCTTACCCAGGTGGAAGGGGAAAACCTCCCCTTTCCGTGCGCTGTGCTGCTGCTGCCTCCTAATGGGGTTAGGATACAGCCCTGCTATGTTGGCCTAACTATGTTGGTGCTGCTTAGGATTGGGCTGACAGTCACTCAGCATGTCAAGGAATCCGGTCTCTCTTTCTTGACCAGAGCACCAGTTGACCCAGTTGATATGAGGATAATTGAAGTCCCCCATGATTACAACCCTGTCTTTCTTGGTCACCTCCCCCCCCCCCCCGATTTGTTTCCTCATTTCAAGGTCACCTTCAAGTTTTTGATCTAGAGGACGATAGCTCATCCCCACTATTACACCGCTCTTTTGACCTTATAGTTTAACCCACAGTGACTCTACGGTGGAATCAGGCCCACCTTCAATTACTACTCTGCTGGATTCTATCCCTTCTTTGACATAGATGGCCTCACCAGGAGGAATGGAGGGTGGAGGGTGGTCCAGGAGGATGGTGGAGCCCCCAAGCCCCAGCCTACACAGCCACAATTTGGGTGCCGTGGGGAACTCGGATCTACGCCTGCTATATAGCAGATGCAGATCCAAATACCCCATAGGGCTGGCTGGTGCTTGCCCCCTGGAGGCTCCAGGCTGCGCTCAACCTGTGCTGGATATGGCACCGGCCCACTGGCCTGTGCTCTATCAGCGCAGGTTAGGATTGCAACCTCAGTAATATAGCTCTGGATTTGAGATTTCTGATGCTTCCCATACACTTATATGCTGTCTTGTGCTATATGCTATATGTTGTCTTGTGCTATATTTTTTACCTGTAAACCGCTTTGTGAACTTCTTGTTGAAAAGCGGTATATAAATACTCATTGATGGATGGATGGATGGATGGATGGATGGATGGATGGATGGATGGATGGATATGCAACAATTATGTTTTCATTTGATGCGGAAACTGAGGCACTCTTAAATATCTGAGACCAGAAAGAAAATACGTATTGATGATTTTGTAATATACCTTACTGTAAAATAAATTCCCAATTTTAGCATACAACAAATGTTGTTGCCTACAGACTTGTTTATGTCCTGTGTTCAACCAGAAAGCTGGAGTCATCATGGTGGTATGTCATGTTGCCTTAAATATGCTTGACGAAATGATTGATATATTCCTAAACAGATACTGTCATGACAATAATTTGAGCATAACACTATTATTGTTTGCTACTCCTATGTAGCAATGAAAAAATACTGACATAAGGCCATGCCTATTTTTATACTTGTGTTGACATTTGGCATGGAATTGAAGAATTGGGAGATGGCCTTATTTATTGAACATCCTATAGAGATACTGATATTTTTTTTCTGAATATGTTTGGAAATAGATCTTCTGTGTTTAAAACTGTATGTGCATATAGTGGCTTATTACATTTTTATGCCAGCCTTTCTCCAAAGACCTTAGGATCATATGGATGGGTCTCTGCTTTATTCTCACAACAATCATATAAAGAAAGTTAGGGTGAAAGATAGTGAATGATCCACAGCAGCATTCCCAGATGGGGAGGTCACAGCGCTAAGTTTTTTCAGGCACCTGAATCACCCTGTAAAGCAGTCCCTCTCCTTCACCTTGCCCTAGTGCATGGTCTTAATGTACATAATAACTTGCTGATGTTTATTAGGTCTACATCTGTCCAATGCTTTCATCACCAGTTCTCCGGGAACTTCTGTATACCACCCTAAACCAGTGGCGTTTCTACAGGGAGGGCAAAGCTCTAAGTTTGGCAAGAAGCCTTACCTTGCAGTGGAAATCACTCCTCTCCTGCACCGTTTTAGCCAATCCTCACAGGGAACAGCAACTTCTTGGCGTTGCTTACTGGCTACAGCAGCAAGGGAGAGGAGGGATTTACATGACAGGGTAAGGCTTCTTGCAGAACTTATAGCTTTGCCCTCCCTGTAGCAACGCCTCTGCCCTAAACTCATTGGAGCACAGTTATAAATGCCATAACTAAGGGTGCAATCCTTACCTGCAGTTAGGCCGGCACAGTTAGGCCAGCAAAGTTTGGCTGGCACAAGGGAGACCATAAAATATGTTTGGACCACTCTCAGAGTCAGAGAGGTCAGCACACAGATGTACGCAGTAGTGCTATCCAGCTGGTATGCTGGGCGGGACTTACATTTGATTGGCAGTCCGCCTGTTGTGTCACGCCGCGTTCCGCCACTTTCCCGCACGCCCCAGTGGGCGGGAACGTGGCGGAACGCGGCGTGACGCAACGGGTGGACTGCTGATCAAACGTAAGTCCCGCCCAGCGTACCGGCTGGTTAGCACTACTGGATGTACGCCATCCTCCCTGACTCCAAGAGTGGTCCAAATGGGCTTTACAGTGGCCTTTGCTGGCCTAACTGTGCTAGCCTAACTCCAGGTTAGGATCTAAATGTTTTAAAATGGTGACAGTTTTTTTTTTTTATTTACAGAGATCTGAGCATCTCATGCTACCTCATGCCATTCCAGAGGGTTTATGGAGCTGTCCAGGCCCCACAGTGCAGAGCAACAAGTGACCTGTTAAATTATGACAAATCCTCTGGCTTGTGGCTTCAGACCTTTGACCCTGCCTGTATCCAAGGAGCAGTCTGGTGACAGGAATGCAATAAACGGCTTGTAATCTCTTGTTTTCAAAAGGAATGACACCCAAGCCAGCTGTTACACTACTAGTCATTAACGGCTGAAAACATTTTAACTAAAATAAGGCCATTATGTTTTTGAAATGCTTTTTCGATCCAAATATTAAAGGCCCTTCTTGGCATTCATCAAAGAAACAGCAGAAAGAAAAGCCACCTTCACAAATATATTTATTATCTAATCTGATAACTGGTACCATATTAATGGATTTGATGCTAAAGGATCTGCAGAGATAATGTGCTGGCTTCAACCATATATTGGACATGGACATATTTCCCCCTTCTGTTCTTTGCCCATGTTATAATCCAGAAGTTTGAGGAATGCTGGCTAAATCCATTCAGCCAAGTGAACTGTGCTTCTGGAGATCAGACTATATGGTCTTCAGGTCTTATTTGCCCTCAGATTCTGAAATTCTAAAAAACTGACCGCTTCAGCAATTTCTGATTTTAAAAAATTGTGCAAGATTTTTTCTTCAAAAAAACATGTTTCAAGGAGGAAAAAAATGTACTAATTTTCTTCATGGCTTGAAATGCACAATTTTAAGCTAGTCCATGAAATACTTTACTCACAATTAACATGAAGCTTTGGAACAGGTTTCTGAACAAGAAATAGCAGGCCAGATTGTCCCACAACTGAACTGAGCATACACAACTGAACTGAGACATTCTTCTCTGTCTGTAACAATGATTTAGGGCACAATCCTACCCAGTGCCGGAATGGCAAGGCCGGCCGGCCAGTGCCATATCTGACTCTGGGTGGGGGGAGGCTGGAGCCTCCTGCGGCAAGGAAGCGTGCACTCCCTTATCGCAGGGGATGCTCCAGCCTCCCCTATGCACTCCTCAGATTTGTGCCCACCAAAGAGCGGGCGCAGATCCAAGGAGACTGCGCGGCCTGAATTGGGGCCATGCAGCCTCCGGAACAGGCTTAGAAATTGGCCGTATGGCCACCTACCAAGCCTGCCCATGTCCCGCCTTCCCCCCACCCTCTCCCTCCCTCACCCAATCCCTGTGCCGCTTCGGTACGGAGCTTCCCTTGCGCCAGCCGCCTTCAGCTGACGCAGGAGAGGCTCGCCATCGGCGCTGTTGGGCCGACACTACTCGTAGCGTCGGCCTGACAGCAGGGGTGCTGACGTGGGGGTGGCGATCGGTGCCCCCGTGTCAGCACTCCGCCTCTTGCGTTGACGCGATGACGTTGCGTCGATGCAAGAAGGCAGGTAGGATTGCGCTGTTAATCATATGAATACATCCCCTCAATCTCCTCTACCCTTTACTGAGAAAATGCTAAAGTTTGGGTCCTTTATTTTAAAATAAACCAGAAGTGAGGGTGGCTTGGACTGCCTTTTTTCATTAAACTCTTTGCTGAAGAGAGAGCCTCCAAATCAGGAAGTGGGCGGTGCTCATTGCAACGGTGGTTTGGAACCACCAAGTGGCTGGTGAGTTTGGGAAAATGGGGGGTGCCAAATACTTTCTTGCCTCAGACGCAATTTTCATTTGTTACGGCTCTGCCTGGCACAGTCCGGAGCCTAGCACCCTTACCACCATCGCTAGAAGTGCATAGAAGGACACTTCTATGATATTCACATAGGCAGTAAGGGCTTACCATCAATGCTAGGGTCAATAGGATTGGGCCCTTACTGATCTTAAGTCTTTACTGGAAGCATCTGAATTAACCATGTCTCATCATTAATCCTGATGTATCGGAACATTTAGGAAGGCTCCAAGATGAAGATATTTAGGAAGACTAAAGCCTTCCTTTCTATTTTGAGGCGTTGTCATTTACCATCTTGGAGTGTCTACCGAGTAACTATCTGTTCATTTGAATTGAAACTCTAACTTGAGAACTGCATAAAAACCCCAGAAACCTCTTTATTGCATCCTCGCTTGCTCCATAAAGAATTGTTTGGCAAACTGAAGAATACGTCCTAAGGACCACTGGTGTAGAAACTGACAGCCTTCAGAGTGTAGTCATCTTCAGCTGAGTCAGTTGTGAAGTGCTGCAACTAAATGACAGTTTACCAGCATGCAAAGCCATTAGAAAGGGACATCTGGCTGACTTGTAAATGTATTGAATGACATATCTGATTTCATTTGCTGTTTATTTACATGTTTCAGCTTATCAGTCAAAGACGACATGCACCAAATAAACTGTAGAGCCATCCAGTTGAAATCAGCCTTCAGTCTTGCTGCTCCATACAGCACATAATAAAATGTAGAGATCAGTTCATATTAAGATACCGTGATGCCTGCACAAGAGCTGTGAAACAGAGAACTTCGCCTGTCCAGTCAAAGTAGAAAGGATCTGAGCAGAAAAGGACATACAGTACATCAATTCAAAATTAATATGTGAGACTCTGGTTCAAAAGATAAACTCTTTTTCTCCTTTCTTATGTATACCATCAGAATACCAGTAAACAACTATTCCTCATGTATGCCAGAATAACTGTGACAAAAATCATTCAAATCTTTTTTTAATACTAATAATTATGAACACTTAATGGTCAATTTTCCTCTTTCTTCTTTGATTTCTATAAATTCACAATACTCAGAATATGTCCCCTCAAATAATCTCGATGCCTAATATATATTGAATGGGCTTGGGTAACATTTGGGTAATGGGCTTGAACGGGCTTGGGTAACATTTCTGCTCTCAGGCTGCAACCCTATACACTGTAACCTGAGAAATTCTGGCAGCACTATGTGATTTCCGGCAGTAGCCAAGTGTGACACACCAGAGCACATGGATTAGCTGCCACCAGATTGGCTGGCTCTACGTGACAGTGGATACCTGCCACATAAGGTAAGACCATGCAGGGGTGATTGGAGGTGGGGTGGGTGGAATGGGGCAATAATGGGGCAGGGAAGAAGACAGATCAGGATTGGGAAGGGGTGGATTCAACAGCACAGGTCATTTATGAACAAGTTGAAAAGCACTTATCCCAGGACAGATCCTTGGAGCACACTGTTTTTCAACTCTCTCCACTGTGAAAATTACTCATTGATACCCAAGAAAGGAAGGTTTCCTGGTCTTCAACCAATTCTTAATCCATAAGGGGACCTAACTGTGAAGCTTTCTCATCAAACTTTGATAAGGGACCTTGACAAACACCTTCTGAAAATCCATGGGTTTGCATGCATCCAAATGTCTGTTGACTTTTTCAAATAATTCTAAAGGTTAGTAAAGTAAGACTTATTTTTCAGAAGCCATGCTAACTCTCCTTCGGCAAGTCCTGTTCTTCTCTGTGTTGTAAGATTTTATGTTTGATAAGGTTTTCCATCACCTCACCTGGAATGAACGTTAGGCTGACCGGCCTGTAGTTAACTGGGTCCCCTCTCCTTCTTTTTTTAAAGATTGGTATGACATTTCCTATCCTCCAATCTTTTGACACCATAGCAATTTTAAGGAATATGTTGCATATTATAAGATCAGCAACTTTGTTTTTCAGTTCCTTAATAACTCTTGTTTAGGTGCCATTTGGGCCCGATGACTTATTATCCTTTAATTTGTCAATTAGGTCTAAAATAGTTATCACAAATCATTTTTTTTTTGCCTATTCACGTTCTCCTAGCATTGGCATAGACAAAATTGCATTTGCTTGCAGCATATACAGAGCAACCATGTCTACTCAGAAGTAAGTTGCTTGTGTTCAATGGGGTTTGCTCCAAGGAAAATGTGTAGGATTGCAGCCTTAATTAACCACCTGATTCCTCCCTTTCAAAGGAAGCACAGCTTTCAAGGGTGTCTTCAGTATTAAAATAAACTTGATTTGCTTGCCATAAACATTTATTCCTGATTGATAAAAGATTAGTAGGTGGAACAAAAAAAACCTGTTTGTTGCATTTGCCTAACAAAGAAAAAAAAGCAAATTTTTAGATACAGTTTTGTCAGGAATGTGAATGCCAGTTGCATAGAACTCACCTAATGTTTTGACAGCTCTATGAAGACTCTTACAGTGTCTCCGTTATGGTAATATCTCCCATTAATTAATAGCTATTCTCTTCTCAAAGTTTTGATAGATCCATGGGAGTTGTTAACACAACACACATATTCACAGTTAGGCCCAGGTAGATGTTGTCTCTGTGTACACAGTTCTTAGGTATGAAATGTTGCCTAAAGAAAAGATAAAAATTAATGGAGAATGCTAGGAGAAAACCCCAGAATATAAAGTTTTCCCATATTAAAATACTACCCTGATTTCCAGCACATTACTTTTTTTCCCAAGTTTGTTCAAATGTGTGCATGTCCAAATTGCCCCATTCATTTCAATGGAGAAACTGCACAAGGAGCATACCATTATATTAACATTGGTGGGGAAAGTTCTTGCAGGAATGAGAACTCTGCATCAGAGGAGCTCCTGCACCTGAGAATATCAGTAAATCAAAGAGTTGGAGTATGTTTGTACATACATTTTAATGTAACCCTTGTGCTGTCATGAGTGCCATACTTACTAACTTCCTTCAGTATTGTTCCCACACTCTAAATCCTTGCAGATGTTACAACCACAGTTTTTCTAGTTGCTTTTTTTAAATAATTGTATGGACATCGTCCAATATTTCTGATTGTTACATGTAAGAGACATATAACTCCCTCCCACCATGAGAAAAACCACAATCCTGCAGTTTCTGTTGGTGGCATATTAAAGGGGGCATCGGAATTTGGCCAGGTTGGGCAAGAATCGATGCCAGACCTTGCCAGGCCAACTTCTGAAACCTCAACACTGGTTGCAGTGAACAAAGGAGAGTGGTGGGCTAGAGGGTCAGGCATACTCTAGCCTACCACTCTCCTTCACATTTCCTCTTCTGCTGTATTCTCTTCTTTTTTTCATCCAGGCAGAAAGAGGAGCAAAGGCAATAGCAGCAGGTGTACCACAGGGAAAGGAAGGTGGCATTTGACATGTCACCTTTGGTGCCAGGATATCAGACTGGCCCTGGTCCTTGTAATTCTAAATCAGCCTATATATTTGTATATAAATGATCACAAAGACACCAACAATCAACACTACAAACTCATCCAAGGGCAACTAAACTTGTAAAGGATGAACTGAACGTCCCAGCATCCAGGATTGGAATTTGTGACCATCCTCAGCTATGTTTTTCCAATAGAATTTTCCCATAAAATCAGCCAGGGATGTATCATAACTTGTGAGTGGTTCACGTGCTAAGAGCAAGTCAGAGAACTGCCAAGCAGCTAAAAGAAACAGTGTGCTGCCGGAGAGATGGGGATCGCATTTAAATGCAGCACGGAAAGGTCAGTAGGAAGTTTACCCTGTTCCAAAGGGCCTGGTGTAAATGAAAGCGAGAGCCTTTATTACAATTTAAAGAAAATCTGGTTAAAGAGACAACACTCCAAAGACAAAGCTTTGCACTTAAGACGCCTTGTTCATCTCTTTTTACAAACTCCTACTGACAAATTATGCGAACACAATCCATTCCTGGTGCTTTTTGTCATCCGAGAGAAAAGGTCAGTCACCTTTGACATGGCATGAGCAGCTGGGTGAATAACACCACTAGAAAGAAAGAGAGGAAGCGACGCACAATCCGAAAAAAGGAAGGAGAAAGGAAACAGCTTCAAAACTATATGGACTCCCAGGGCAAGATGTTTTTCAAGGGCCTCAGGGAGCTGAACAATTGTCTACGTTTTGCCAGACTTCAGATGTCATTATGGACATGGTATGGAAATGCTCACACAGTCCTCTGCCTTCATGGTATTCAGAAGAACATCTCTCCAAAGAGGAATTTTTTAAAAACGAAATCCACTTGGATTTTCAGTTGCAGGTTTAGGAACTTTCAATAGTCCTGCCCACCTAACTTGGGCAGTTGTGCTCAGTCAGCAGAACCTCCAGCTCATGCAGTGGTGGTGGTAACAAAAGAGCATGAAGGAAGCATGAGATTTCTGAGATTTCCCCCTAAAAACTTAGCATGAGATCCTCTGAGCCAGAGGCCATGTTTGAATAAGGAGCTAAAGAACAGTAGTGGGACATGCTTTGCATGCAGAAGGTTCCAGAATCAGGAGCGCAATCCTATACTATGCCGGCCTAGTAAGGCCGACATAGCAGGGCAATGTCCTAAGGCCCATTAGGAGGCAGCAGTAGCAATGTGCAGGACAAGGGGAGGTTTTCCCCTTGCACTCGTGTAAGTTCCAGTCACCCCTATTGGCCTGCTCAGATCTGCGCCGGCAAAATAACAGGCGCAGAGGAATGTAGACAGGAGCGGCCCGAATTGGGGCCACCTTGACGAGGGACAGGGTTTAGGATTTGGCACTATGGTCATCCTGCATCAGAACCGCATCACAACTGCCATCTCTGCCCACTGCGCTGCCCAGTTACACCCTCGGAACACCTCTGGAACACCCTCATGGAGCCCTTACACCAACCGAGCGATGGTGGCACTTGACTGCTGCATGGCCAGCACTGCTGATGTTCACATCAGCACCCGAGCGCTGGCACTGCTGTGTGCACCAGCCCAGAGCCATAGCACTGCTGCAGACGTGCTTTACGGCATGTTTGCGATAGCGTTTGGCCAGCGCAAGAGCACAGCTCTGGCACAAGGGGGTATAGGATTGCGTTGCAAGTGCTGGTGTTGGCAATGCTGAGCTACATGCAGGGATGGGCACTCAGGTTGAGAAATTTTGGTCTTCATATTGATTCTATAAACCTGTGTTGACTTATACTCCAGTATAAATGCAGAGCTGGAGTAGGCTTCAACTGCGGCTGGAGCGGGGCGGTGAGAAAAGACATCACTGTACCCTCTGCGCAGCCTCGCTACGCCCCCTGCTTCCGGAATTGCTCCATTTTGGAGCAATATGGAAGTGAGGGCAGGCGGGAGGACCCAGCTTTGGGCCCATTTTCCCCACCAGTGCGCCCAGCTCCCTCAGCGGCACCTTCCACTGAAAGCCAATGGACTTTCCAATGGGTTCTTTGCTTCCCCCCCCCCAGTAAAAATAGTGTGCAAAAGGTGTGCAGTAGTGTGCAAAAAAGTGTGTGTGTGTGTGTGTGTGTGTGTGTGTGTGTGAGTGAAAGAGAGAGAGAGAGAGAGAGAGAGAGAGAGAGAGAGAGAGAGAGTTGGCCTGAATCTGGGTAAATCTGGCTTTTAAAGTGTTTATTAAAACTGTTTTTTTTAAATACCACAGTCAAGCCTGACCGACTTCACAACATTCCATTAAATTAATCCATTGTGAAAGTATGGGGTTCCTGAAGCCCCAGTTCCTGAAGAAGTCAATACGACAAACTAATGACAGCATTGTCATTTTTCACTGCCCCGCCCCTGGCCCTGAATGACTGGAAACGATCAGATTCCTAATATGAATAAATATTTCATTAGCGTCCTCATTCGTATGCTCCAGTTAATAATGATCACACTGACAAGGGAAAGTTCACTTCACAAATGCGCATAACAGGCTTAACTCGGAATCCAAAGACATTGTTACAGGTGACTCTATGGTATACATAATTAATACATGCAAATCCGGGATAAACTAATGCATATAATTAGTGATGCCTACGCAGAAACAGCTGGTAAGACAGGATGGGCGCTAACATGGATTCCTTATGGCATAAGCACTGAGTATACCATGCGACACATTTTATAAGGAGGTCATTCACAAATCTAGACAAAGAAAATCGCATTCATGTTTTCTGCATATTTTCCCTGCTGTAACACCTGTTCAGATCCTTAGGAAAAGAGCTTCATTGCGACAAGACTGTCTCAGGGATGCCTCCCAGGGGCATTTGAAGGAATCCAATACCCATCGGAGGACAGAACACGGAAAGATTTAATGCCTGAATGATCTGTGTATTGCTGCTGACAGATTTGAGTCTTTGGAGCTGTCCACCTTGGACAGAAATTCTGAAAAGAATGTCAAGCATCTACAAGAAATGAAAATAGGGTGTATATATGCGAGTGCTTTCTGCGTTTTATTGCAGCATAGTCTGGTTTGAGATAGGATATAAAGGCTGCATATGAAACAATCCAAAGACTGCAGTCTCTTACAGTTTGGTGTGATAAAGCCTAACCTCATGGTCTTAGATATGCCTAACTCTATATAAAATTAAGGGTGCAATCCTATGCACACCTGCGTGGGAGTAAGCCCTATTGCTAGAGGTGGGAGAAAATGGTGATAAAATAAAAATACATAACACCACTTTGTGCACTTCTCATTTAAAAAACAAACAAAAACAAAATCTACAAAATATATTTATATTATAAATATAAATATAAAATCATTTTATTTGATTTTTATTTATTATTTAATTGGGGTGCATGGGTAATGACTGTGGCTGTGGCTGCATCTGCTAACACTATACCACCTATATCACTTACCTATATCACTTATAATCACTTTAAAAGTGATTATAATTTATAATTATAATGTAAATTTTGAATAAAAACACAAAACACCACTTTCTGCATTTCTAACTTTTGAAAAACACCAAGGTCCATTTTAAAAAATCCAGAATACCTCTACCTACCAAACACTTCTGAGTAAAAAAGCATTGGGTTGTATTCAATGAAATTGGTTCTATGATAGTCACAACTAACATGCCTCCATTGGTTTTAATGGTGTTTAGTTAGGATTCAATGGCATTGGATGCAATCCATAGAATCAGGCTGCAAAGCGACCATGGCTGAAATTCAGGCTCCATTTTAGGAATGGGAAGGGGCCTGAATGTTTGAACTTGCATGGAATCACATTCTTGGCTGGTTCTTTTCTGTTTGCCGTCTCATGTTTGTAGACATCTCTTTGGTTCTAGGGCCAGCTGTTCCACGGTAAGGGCAGCTGTACTCTGGAACTGTGGCTGGGGTTCAGTTACTAAGGCACTAATAGTTGTTGCTAGTCTTAAAAATATTTAAAAATGCATTCATCCTTCTTTTGGCAGCAAAGGCCTACCCTCAACTGATCAGCCGGATGCAGTGTGGGGACAGAAGTTGAGACAGCGATGCCCACCATAGTTCTTTGAAAAGTGCCATCAACAGCGGCTGCAGTGGCTGTGCTCATGCAAACACAACCCACGCATTCCAGGCACTCAGAGTGCATGAGTTGTAAGTGTTTGCGTGAGCACAGCAGCAGTAGCGGTGGAGGCACTTTTCAACGAACCCCAGCAGAGCATCACTGCCTCACCTTCGGCCCCTGCATCTATATACCACTGCATGCCAGTTGCATACCACTGCAACTGACTGCAACTATCCATGGTTTCTTTGCTAGCAGGGTGAGCAGTGTTCTGGTAGGAAGCAACGCTGCAACAGATTTGATCTCTGAAGGCTAGATTGCAGCCTGCGTGCCAGAATCAATATGCATTTCTGAGCCAAGTCTGAAGAACCTTGGCAACGAGAGGTTTTGGAACTCTGATCAACTGTTTTCCTTAACCTCGGAATTATTCTCCAGGCTGATGACATTTCTCTTCAGGAGTCAAAATCAGATCCATGTGCCAAAGACAGATGGTAAAGTCCTGGTGACAATTAATAATGGTATTGAAAAATGCCGCCTGTTTCCTCCTGTGTAATTAGAAGAGATACGCACTTAGCCCTAACAGCTGACAGGGCTTACCTTTCCATGAAGCCCTTTGATGATCATGCTCATGGCTTTGTGAGCCACTTGAGTAATTCCTTCAAGAAAAACAGTGCCCGCATTGGTGCTTATTTCTCAGGTTAGCTTCATGCTGCAGATTGAAACAGGGCTATGAGGTCGTAATTCAGTGCTGCATGGACACGTATGCAAACATCTCAGAAGCATCCTCAGAGTGTGCAAAGTGCTTCACAAGTATTATCTTGTTGCAATATTTACAATGTCCCCATAAATTAAGTGAATATTTTTATCCCTGAATTGCAGCTGGGGAGCTGAGGCTGAGAGGAAGGGGTTTGCCTACCGAAAGAGCTCATGACAAAGGTGAGATTCAAACCAGGAAAGTCCTCATTCACAGTGTTATAACAGCTTGCTTATCACATGCATGTTCTATAATTTGTTTCTTCACCTTTAGTCTATTTCAGTGTTAACGAAAGTGTGGGTCATGGCCTGATTGGTGGTGGGTCATGAAACTACCAAGCTGATAGCTGACAAGGAAAATGTGTTGAGCCCTATGGAAAGAGGCCCTACATGTTTACTCATGAGTAATTTTAGTTTGTCCACCCTCATCCAGCTGCCAACTGCCTCCAGACAATGATTCAGGATGACAGCCTCCTTGGAATCAGGTGGAAAGGAGCAAAAGAGCTGGGTGTCACCAGCATATTGATGGCTCCCAACCCCAAATCTTTGGATGACCTCTCCCAGTGGTTTCATATAGATATTAAACAGCATGGGGAAAAGAACTGAGCCTAGAGGCACCCCAAACCTCAATGGCCTGGATGCTGAACAAGTATCCCCCAGGATCACTTTCTGGGATCTGTCAGCCAGGAAGAAGCGGAACCACCATGAAACGGTGCCTCCAAGCCCCAGCCCAGCCAACCGTGAATGACATTGTGGTCAATTGTGTCAAAAGCTACCAAGAGGTTCAGCAAGACCAACAGGAACACATTCCCCCTGTCCAGTCCCGGGAGCAGGTCATCCACCACGGCAACCAAGGCTGTCTCCATCCTGAATCCCAGCCTGAAGCCAGACTGGAATGGATCCAGAGAACTAGCTTCCTCCAAGACCCTCTGGAGCTGGGATGCCACCACCCACAATGCCGATGCCACAATGATGACATCATTGAAGGCAAGTGAGGTAATTGAAACTGAGGGTATGGGAAAGCGATGCAAAGGAAGGAGAACATCTTTTTTCAAGCTTCCAAAAGTGCTGAAGAAGCATTTCTGGCTATGCCAGAATGATTGCACTGCCATGATTGGAGGAGGGGCAGAATGAAGAGAGGTGGGGTAGAGTCCTACAGGGCCATTCTACAAATGCGACGGTGCTCATTTCAGACTCTAAAATGAACCTTTAGGCCAGTGATGGCGAACCTTTTGGGGTTTGCCATGTCAGCAATGCCTAACTTGACTCTGCTGGGGTGTCATTCCCCACAAGCAACAAAAGAGAAACAATTGTTTACATATACATTTATTTTTAAAAATACAGTCCAATTATGTGGGGTTATGCATTATATAGTTCTGTGGGATGTGGTGGCACAGTGGGTTAAACCGCTGCTGCTGGGCTTTCTGACCGGAAGGTTGGGAGTTCAAGACTGCGCGACGGAGTGAGCTCCCGTTGCTTGTCCCAGCTCCTGCCAACCTAGCAGTTCAAAAGTACCTAAATGCAAGTAGATAAATAGGGACCACTTCGGTGGGAAGGTAATGGCATTCCATGCGCTACGGCGTAGTCATGCCGGCCACATGACCACGGAAGCTTGTCCTTGGACAAAACGCCGGCTCTACAGGCTTTGAAATGGAGATGAGCACAGTCCGCTACAGTCGGTCACGACTAGACCATTCAGTCGTGGGGAAACCTTTACCTTTATGCATTATATAAAGAAACATGAAATTATTACAAAAAGTCAGATCATTACAAAAAAATACTCCGTTGTCGTAGGGGGTTGTGAAATGCTGGCGTGTCACCCAAAATGCTGTGTCGTGTCGTGTCATGTCACAGGTTCGCCATCACTGCTTTAGGCTTTTACTTTGGGGCCGTCTCACAGCCACACATTCCTCTTCAGTAAACATCTGAATAACAGTTTAACTGTGCTCTGACTCAGGGCGCAATCCTAACCTGGTGTTAGGCCAGCAAATTAGGCTAGCAAGGTTTGGCTGGCACAAGGGCCACCGTAAAGTATGTTTGGACCACTCCTGGAGTCAGGGAGGCCAGCATACAGATGTGCATTATCTTGACTCCAAGAGTGGTCCAAACGCACTTTACGGTGGCCCTTGTGCCAGCCAAACTTGGTTAGGAAACTTGGTTAGGAATCCAAACTCCAGGTTAGGATTACACCCTCATTCTCAGGCCCATGACTGCATTACAGTCATTTGACATTGCATCTTTCTCTTGTGGACTTCAGGCCCAGTGATGTCATTCAGGAGGAATGGACCAGAACAGGCGTTCTGGATCCTAACGAGCTCCGTGGCTGCTTCCGGGTTTGTTTGTTTGTTTGTTTGTTTGTTTGTTTGTTTCAACATTTGAATTTGAACTCAAAAGTGAGTTCCTGTTCCTAAATCATTTGAATGACACCACTGTTCAGGCCTATAGACAATTGATATCTACTGATACGCCTTAGCCAGCATTTATATTGCCCCTTCCTACCTTCCATAAGCGGCCAGAGCTATATTTTGGAGTCTTAGGGTTCACCATCTTACCACCAGGTATGCCAGCATAACAAGGGTCTTGCTGTTGCAGCAGCTCCTCTGCTAGCAGCTATTGCATGGTCATGAGGGAAGCAGCCGTAAAGCCAATAGCAAGGCACGGACCAGGTGCTGGCAGGGTTCTGCTGGTGGACAGGCAGGGAATGGGCAAGGATCGAGGTAGGGTGAGATGAGGTAGACAGGGCAGCTTCCAGATCCCAAACCCCCATCTTGGGGCAGACATACCCCCAGCAGGATGCTCAGAGGTACACCAACAACAGAGCTGGTATAGCTCTGATGAATCTCGTAGGGGCTTCATGCGGTGGCCAGGGGAGTTAGGTAAGTCTTTCACCCTTACCCTCTTACTCCTCTTGACCAGCCTCTTCCCTGGGATGGCACATAGTGGATGTTGAGCTGGTGGCCCTGCATCCTATATGCCATCATTGGATAGGATTGGTCCTTCAAGTATCTTTTAAGGAGCAAGAGCCTACTTGTCTGCAGTGCTGTTTGATTGCTTCCCCCCCCCACTGAATTTTATATAATCTCCAATGTTCCCAAAGTGCATTTTTGTATTCCCCCCCCCACTCCCTGTCTACTCAGTGTAATACTATTGGCTGGAAGAGAGTGGCCACTGGAAGTGTTCCATCCTCCAGGGATAAAGGAGAGATGGTTCATCAAGGAAGAGGACAGGTCTCCTGACTGGAGCAGAGTGGAAAGTGGTGTGGTGGAGTATAAATACTCGGTTTTGAAGGAGATCAGTAAGGGAATTCTTTCAAAGTGGAGGCTCCCAAAGTGCTAGGTAATTGCACATTAGTACAGATGCAGGGCTTGCAGTAAAGCAGTTAGTACAGATTTAGAAGATCTCATGGTTTAATATTTTAAAAATCATTTTAAACATTTATGCCCCTCTTCTAGCTATCAGCTCCATCTCGAGTCAAGCTGCAAATAGAAGTGAGGGTCATGCGGGTGTGTGTGTGTGGTTTTCCCCCTGAAACACTGCTTCCTGACTGCTACGCAGCTACAATATTTTGCCCTCTAAGAACTACCTCATCTCAAGTTACACACATGCAATAGGAAGCTGGATTTACAACTAACTCTGGTATGGTACAGTAGAAGATGTTCTGCGGTGAATTTAATTCATTAGATCTATGGCTATAAATACCAATTCCCAAATGGTGTTCCACTCTCTGTGCACTCATAGTGCACTTTAGCCATGCGGCCAACTGCATGGTCCTTTTGCATAGACTTGGCACCCCCTTTCAACAGTGTGCCAGTTTCAAGGGTTCAACCCATGTGATCAGTCTTGACCAATGATTGCATCATTCAGATGCAACCCTAGCAGTATGGGATCAACTCATGCAACCTTTTTCATCTCACAGCACACTGACAAAGCTCTAAAATTGTCAATGCCACACCATCAGTTTTTTTGTCAATTGACAAGGCACACTGAGCTGATGGTGGGGGGCTCACATCCCCCAATGACCCTACTGTGGATCATTTGCAGCTCACCAATTTGCCATGGCACACCGGTTGAAAATCGCTGGTCTAGAGCAGCCGTCTCCAAACTGGAGATCGCTGCAGCACCAAAAAGACTCCCTGGCACAACCAGTACTTTTTGTTCCATCGGGGAGTGTTGAGAAAGCTGCAACTACAGCCCCCAAGTGTCATCACAGCCAGCCACACCTGCCCAGAATGCCACATGCACAGCCACATGCACAGTCTGCTGGGGCAACAGAAACAGGAAGCGGCTGGCTGCACTGGGGGGGGGGGGGCTGTGGTTGCGGCTTTCCCAACACTCCGCAGTGGAACAGTAAGTGCAAGTCACTGAGCAGAGGGAATCAGTGGTCTTTGCATCCAGCCAGCAGGCTGGAGACCTCTGGTCTAGAGGGAGGCACATAGGACAACAAGACACAGAAACCAGAAGAGGGTCTATACCAAGAGAAGGTCCTCAAACACTAGGGCTGCCAAAGCAGAGGACAGGTTTATGGTGTCCCAAGTACCAGTGTCTTGTTACTTTCTCCCATAAGAATGAATTGTTGACTTTTGCTCCATGGGGAAAAGTAACAAAGTGTTGAATTACGTGTCCTAATACAGGGTGTTCAGAAAGTCACTGTGTACTTTTCATAAATAAATATATATAAGTGCACAGTGACTTTCCGAACACCCTGTGTGTGTGTGTGTGTACACACACACACGCCTGCCTAATGTTTAGTGTCAGAAATTATGCAAGCAGGAAAGGGCTTTGTCTTAGATGTTTCTCACACATGTAAACAAATACACACACCTTGCAATATGCAAGCCCAAAGCACCAAGTTGTTGATTATATCCATGAAATTAAACCACCAGGTATCACCCAATTCGGAAATCTCTTGTGGATATTGACGATCACTTGCCAGCCCAGTGTCCGCCATTCATTTTTGTGGTGAGGATTGTACTGAGACACTCATGACGCATAGACAGTATAAAAAGCATGGACATCCATAAATATTCCTAAATGCATAATGGTCATCTTTAAGGTCATCCAGAATAACTGTATTTATTTATTTATTTATTTATTTATTTATTTATTTATTTAGGCAAGTTATACCCTCTCCTGTCTCCCCAATAGGTGCACCCAAGTCTGCTTACAAAATTACTACTCATGTTCTACAGATAGAAACTATAAAAACCATGCACAATTCATATCCAATCAGCAGCACATGTTGCCCAATGCCAAGAATGAAAAGATGTAAGAGAATGAAAAAGATTAAAAGAACACGCCCTTGCGCCGGGGAGGCTCCGGGCTCCCTCATACTGCGCTGGATACAGCACAGGCCCACCGGCCTGCCTGTTCCAGCACAGTATAGGATTGCACCCTCAATGTAATTGTCCCTCTTCACACCAGCAAAGTGTCTTTCTAGTGGCTGTTGCTGGCGGTGTTCTGCATTATTATTATTATTTTTTAGATTGTGAACCCTTTTAGGCCAGGGAGCCATTTAACTTTATTATTATTATTTGCCTGTAAACAGCTTTGTGAACTTTGTGTTGAAAAGCAGTATATAAATACTGTTTGATGCTGATGCTGATGATGAATGTGGAGTACGAGTTGTGACAGATGTGTGTGATTTCATCAGTAAACCAAGGAGCCATCTTAGCTCTACAATGAGACAACCATGGCTTGAGCAATCTGATCCACTGCCCTGATCATTTCCTCATTCCAGAGACTGACCAGAGCTTCCCACCGTTTTAGATAGCATCGGTTCAATCCTCTAGGGGTAAGGAACTGTGTAATAATCATTTTATATCAGTGTTGTTGCCTAAGGCAAAAAGAATCAGATGCTTTAAAAAAAGATCTTTTCCTCTTTAATAATTAAATTTCTAAAAGCAATAAAAACTTTTCTACATCAGATAAGGAATTGGCAGTCCATTAAGGGCCTTTGCATCCTCAGACCTGTACCCTGGCCCCAAAACATAGAACCTGAGAAAGACATAAAAGCACATCTCTTCTTTTATCCTCCTAAATGAAGAATAATTATTCCTGTAGATTCTCTCTCTCTTTCTCTCTTTCTCAATCTCTCTCTCCCTTCAAGTGTGAAATTCTTAACACAAACTTATCAAAGTCTGACAGATATATTGACCATGAATTTTGGCCAGTATTCAACCTAAATTAACCTTTTAAAAAACTTTTTCCTAACCCCAATCTTATATATTATCTGTTATTTTACTAGGTCACATTGCATTTCCTGTTTCACTGACTGAAGTTCCATCAGGGCTGGCCCAAGAGGGCATTGAAAAAGGGGCTTCAGGGGGACCCTGGCCCCAGACTCAGGCTTCAGGGGGTGTCTGAGAGGCTGCCCTAAGATGGCGGGGGCAGCGGGCTGCGGGCTGCAGGCGCCCACAAGAGACCCATGTTCATGTGTATGATTAAGTTACACAGTTATATATAATATGCAAATATAAATATAAAGGTAAATATTTCCCCATGACCGAAAGGTCTAGTCATGACCAACTGTAGGGGGCGATGCTCATCTCTGTTTCTAAGCCTGTAGAGCCAGCGTTTGTCCAAGGACAAGCTTCTGTGGTCATGTGGCCGGCATGACTATACGCCGTAGCGCACAGAATGCCATTACCTTCCCACTGAAGTGGTACCTATTTATCTACTCTCATTTTTACGTGCTTTCAAACTGCTAGGTTGGGAGGAGCTGGGCCAAGCAATGGGAGTTCATTCGGTCGTGTGGTCTCAAACTGCCAACTTTCTGGTCAGAAAGCCCAACAGCAGCGGTTTAACCCACAGCACCACCACGTCCCTCTAATATAAATATACTCATTCAATAAAAGAAAATGTTTACTGACAGCACTTCTTCTCTGGCTATTATTATTATTATTATTATTATTATTATTATTATTATTATTATTA
>JAJKFI010000001.1:46782660-46793911 GCA_029204185.1 Lerista edwardsae | reverse complement strand
TATTATTATTATTATTATTATTATTATTATTATTATTATTATTATTATTATTATTATTGAAAATAATTTTGTCATGTAGGTACCAAAAATTTATGGGCACCAGGTGCCAAATGACCTTGGCTTCCCCCACCCCACCCCTGTGCTTGTGGTAGTGAGTCACTGCTCCTTTGTCAGGGCTGTGTATTTGCAACCATGTACCCTACCTTTTTCCTCAGCCACTGTGGGTTGTCTGACAGATATACCACTACCAACCCCCATTTTTTCCGCATGGCAAAGTCTGGAGAGCAGAAGAAAAGTGAGGTGAAAGACTCTCCTGGGAAATGCAACATTCAACATTTCTCAACCAGTGGCACTCGTACCACTGGTGGTACTAGAGGGGTTGTCTGGTGGTATGTGCTGGACCCCCAGATCTCCTGCACAGTGGTACAGTGGGAGACAAACGTTGAGAAATGCTGTTCTAGGCGGCTTCCACAGTACCTCCTACACTTCTATTCCTTTTTGGGGGTCTCAGTGGGCAAGTTGTACAGTTGATCCACATGTTCTGTTTATTATGGATGACCATGAGGTCAAGCATCCATCTATATACATGGAAATATTTATTTATTTATTTATTTAATTTGAAGAATTTATGCCCCGCCTTTCCCATGCCGAAGCAAATGCCCAAGGCAGATTACATGAGCAGGCTAGTCTAAACTACCATTTTTTTAATGGGGTTTTTACAAATATACAGTATTCTTGTGATCCACCAATCCTCAGACCCAGATGTAGCCTTCACAGTGTGGTTCTCTCCTTTGGCTGCATGCCATCAGCAGGCAATCGCAAGTCAAGCCTGGACAGGTCCTCAAGGTCATATTCAGTTCTTTTGCCGGCTGGCCTTTTCACACACTCCACCGCAATGCTCACATGCAGTGAGTATGATGCTCCACAGCGACTCTGTTCTGCCACCACAGGTACTGCAGCTTGTCACAACCTGGCATCCATCTCCCATCCAAAAACAAGCCACAGATTCTCCTGCTTAGCTTCAGGCAGTGCCAGCAGCTCAACCATCAGCCCACACCTCCTGCCCAAGAGTTAATCTGCGCAGCCATTGAATATGGATCTCACCATACCAAATTGACTTGGATCTGACCGCTGGTCAAAACTGTTTGAATATTGCTCATTATAACTTATTCAGGCATACCAATATGTAAGTGACCCCATACATCTGCATGCTCATAATAAATACAGCATGTGAATCATTCTTGGGCAAGAAGTTTATAATGCTGGCCTGTAATGAGATTTCAAAGTATATAATCAAGTTCCTTTTCTTCTGCCAAAACTCTGAGGAGGAGGACGAACATTTCAAAGTGAGTAAGATGACCGTGAATGTACAAATAAAACACCAACCTTTTTGTCATTTTCTATTAACTGCGTTCATGTTAGCCTCATGTTGTGTTAGTCATGGAATTCACTAATATGATATGAAAATTGCTGAAATAATTGCACAGTCATGTCTTGTTAGGGAAATCAAATGCTAAATATCTATGATATTAATGCAACATGAGAGAAAATGGATAATACTATTGAAAGTTACCAGTATGTTACACTGTTCATCTAAGAAATGTGTATGCTAATTTAGTGCAGTTTTCCAAGTCAGTTTTATTCATTCCAGAAGAGAAAGTGGCTCCTGCCAAGAGTGGTGATCAGAGACGTTATATTTTTGTTTGAAAACAGACTTTGCTGCGGAATTTGGCTTCAGTCCTGCACGTGTCTGTTAGCATCAAACAGGCTTTATCTTTTTTACTTTTTGATATGGTGAGGTGGGTGGGGGCAAAGGAAGAGTGTTCAAAGTGGAGACAGGCGCAGCAGGTGGGGAAAAAAAGCAGTGCGCCTTTCGCCCCCTGCCCTCCCTTGGCTCCGGTTCGCTCCCAAATGGAGCAATTCTGACAGAGGGGTGTGTGGCTGGGCGGCGCTGGTGGTAGGGTGGTGGCACGAGAGGTACAATGACGTTATCCTGCCCCCAGCGCAATTTGAGCCTGTTATAGCTCTGGATGGTGATGCCTTCTGGATCATTTGTTGAGTCCCATGATCAGGACTATTCAGCTGTCTTTGCATTCCCGTTTACCTGGCCTTCAATAGGAGCCAAGACCTGGTTGCTTACTCAGAAATGTAGCCATGTAGCTCAGGGCACAATCCTAAGCAGCACTGGATCAGGCAGGCCGGTGGGCCTGCGCTGTATCCAGTGCTGCTTGTGGGAGGCTGGAGCATCCCCGGCGCAAGCCTCCCCTATGGACTCCTTGGATCTGCACCTGCTAAACAGCAGGCGCAAATCCGAGACCACGGGGCCCAAATTGGGGCCACAGGGCCTGGCTTTGGCCATAAGGATTTGGATTTAGCCATAAGGTCGAATCTGAAATGGATTTGGCCATAAGGTCGAATCTGAAACCCACCCCCCTCCCAGGCCGGTCTGCCCACAGTCTGCCCAGAAATGCCCTCCCCTCGCCCACTCCTTCTTTAGCGTTGGCATGGCGCCTCCCCTGTGCCAGCCACCAATCTCAATGCATTAGCGCCGATGTGGGGGTGCCGCTCAGTGACCCCACATCGGTGCTAATGTCATAGCGTTGTCACAACACTGTTGCGTCGACGCTGAGGGCAGCCCGGGGTTGGGCTTCCCATTGGGCTTTCCACAGGGCTCAATACATTTGTATGTCAAGTGTTTCTTTGAGCCTGCATTCATCGGATCAGGACTATTCTGGCAGCCTTGCATTCCTCTCAGCCTGCCCTTCAGAACAGACTGAGGCACAGTTGCCCCACTCATAAATAAATGCACAGTGTGGCTTAGTTTCACTTTTTTCAATTCTCCATTCATTTTCCTTGGCAGCTTCTCAGCATGCTCAGAAGCCTCTACAGCCAGTTAGGGGAAAGCAGCTGCAGAGCTTCGTGTGGAATTAGGGGCTTAGAAACACAGTCAGAAGCACTTAGAATGGTTCACAGACACTCCACATCCACCTTAACAGGTGAATGTTGGTATCATTCCATTAGTTGAGCAGGATATAGCATTTTATCATTTCATAAGTCCAATGTCAGTGTTCGTTCATGATATTTTGTTTTTACTGTTGTAGACTGCACCTACCTATGAATTTCAGTCCCAACTTTCTTACAGTACAAGGGACTGTCAACTTGTTAGAACTCAGTTTTATGATTATCCTGCATCTACAGGAAAGCATGTAGTATAGTAAAAACCAATACATGAAATCAACCTTGTGTACAATAGGGGTGGAATTGGGGTCCATCCAGGTCTGGCACTGGTTGGGCCAACCCTTGAATCCTAAATACTGCAGCAATGCACCATCAAGGATCAGATGGGGAGGGGGCAACGTGGGGCACCCAATGCAGAGCTTCACGACAGGGTCCAAGCAACTTACTGCTGGCTCTGAATAGCCAAATTGGCACTGGACGGCACAATCCAACCAAAAGGTCAGCACTTCCACCCTCCAAAACCACACATCAGATGTGTGGCGCTCAGCATCTGCTTAATGTCTCCACTGAAATCATTGAAACCTGAAGTGCTTACCTTTGACACGATCATGCCATAAGGCACATCTGCGCCATCCAGAGGGATGCTGGGCCAACACAGGCAGAAGCATCAGCGCAACAAAGCCACTGATGAGTGGAGGTAAGTCGCCCCGAGGCTGGCTGAGTTCGACCAGCTCAGGGGCTTTTGGGGGCAGGGGAGATGGAACATGGCAGTGGAGGGGGGTGTTTCCATGGAAGTACAGCCTGGGTAGGGGAGAGGAGTCTGGATCCAGCACTATTGCCGGATCCAAACCCCTTCTCTGGGCCACACAGCCCCAATCCTGGCTCCTTTGCACTGCTTGGACTTGCACCTGCTAAATAGCAGGCAAAGAGCCAAGCAGCCTCCTAGGAGTGGTTGGTGCTTGCCCTGGAGTAAGGGGACAAATGTCCCCTTGCCCTTGGTGAGCTCCAGCGGCCTCCCAAATTGCACTGGTGTATTGGAAAAGGCAGGAGATACCCCGAGGAGATAGGGAATGGTATCAGCAATGGCCCCTTGTCCCAGATTAGCCAGAGATTACAGGGTAAACCCCCAAGGTCTTTGCAAGCCTCAAGAGCACAGCTGCAGGCTGATGAGGCCCCTGGCTATGAAGGGAGGTTAGCACAGGTGCAGATGGCTGTGACTGTTGAATTAAAGCTTGCCCAACAGCAGACACTGATTGGCTGGCCTCAGTATAAAGTTGGAGGCAGGAGCTGCAGTAAAGCACCTGGGTAGGTGCTGGAGGAGGGCACCAGGTAGGTGCAGCACCAGGCAGGTACTGGATTGGCAGCTTGCTGAGTGGACGGACTGATGGAGTGCTGGCTGGCTGAAGGACTGTTGGATGGACTGTGACTGTTGGACTGGATAAAGGAAGGTTGTTGTGGGAAACTATTGGGAACTTTTGTATGACTGCCATGCCCCTGAGGCCACCAAGTGGAGGAGGCAGTTGTGGCTTAGGCAACCTGACTGGCTATTGTTAGTTGGTGGGGTTTGTTGGTGCTAGACTTGAGGTAGTTTGGAGCTAAGCCAGTGATGAGGGCAGCCTGGAGGAGGCTGACCAGCCAGTAATTCCAAGCAAAGCTGCTGGAAGAGAGGAGGCCTATTGGGTGACTGAACCCCCTCCCTCTTGCCTATCTCTGAGGCCGCTCTGGAGGGGAAACTAGTTAGCCTAGTGTGGGCATTGGGGCCCTTGGGGAGGCCCAGCAGGGAATTTGGCAGAACAACTGGATACAGCACATGCCTACTGGCCTGCCTGTTCCGGTACAGGTTAGGATTGCGCTGCCCAGGGATCTGTTTATGTTATAACATGGGTATGATCAGTGGAAGGTATCTGCCCCAGCATGAGCAAAAGATGAAAATGCAAACACAAATTATATCAGAAAACAGATAGAGTAATTTATTTTGAAAAGTTTATTTACTTCTTTCTGTTTTAAGTCAAGAAATTCATTTTAAACCCTGATAGATTTTCTTTTGAGGATTACATTCAGTCTAAGAAGGTTAAACTCTAATATTTATTTTAACAAAACATTTCACACATATAGGGAGTCTTTCATACATAACAGATGAAATTATCAAGGGGTTTACAATATGATTATGATGATTGCTTTGGAGGGCTTGGCTTAAGAAGTCTGGAACTGATACACATTATTGTATGAAAAAAATAAAGTTCTCAATTGGCTCTTAATGCCATCTGAAGAAGGAAACTATTTAAAATTAGCTGCTAGACAGAAATAATCTTAGCTGAATTTTGGAATATATTTCAGACAGGGATGAACTGGCTGACCTGATTTGAAATAGTGGAAGCATTTTAACACATCTTACCTGAAAGCTGTTGCAACAGATGAGCGCTTAAGAGAACTACACTTCCTTTTTAAGCGGCCAGCGCTCATTTTGTTAGCCTTAAACTGTTCCTTAGAAAATGCTAGATGACAGTGATTTTGAATGTTTCTGTTCTAAACAAAACAATGGTCATGACTTTCTTCTCATGACTTCTATGGTCTTTGCCTGTTGTAATGTCACTTTCAGCTTCTATGAGAGATTCTTCTGGGTTCTGTGGCTATTTCCAGGGCAACTGTCTTTAGCAACGAATAGTTTGTCCCTCTTCCTCTGCCGGCAGAGCCAGCAGAGGCAGACAATTCATTACTACAGACAGTTGCCCTAGAAACTGAGCCATAGAACCCGGAAGAATTTTTCAGCCATTTTCAACTCCTGTGCTCCAAACATCTGCAGCACACTTATAGTCCTCTGGTGGGACACAGATGCTGAAATTTCGAGGCACACTAATGCACACTGGTTGAAATGATATTGCTACATACAGTATTGCTACACACAGCAACATTATGTTGCAAAAAGGCTAACCCACACAATGTGTACTGGACCTTTGTCCAAGGCCAGGGCTGGCATGGAGGGCCTGAGGCAAAGCCTAGCCCTAAGCCCACCCCTGGTTGTCACTGGGGACTTGGACTTCAGAAGCTGGCCATTGACTGACTTGACAAAAACCTAATACCATCTATGGGTTTTGGTCCAGAAGAAGTGAGTAGCCGCATAGCCTCCTGTACTGCTGTGGACTCTGGGGTGGGGGGAATAATGAATTCATCAGCCTTATTATAATTCCTTTTCAAGCATTGATCATGCGACATTTCTTTGATTTTCACTAACATCCTTCAGAGGATTTCTTCCTAGTTAGGCAATTCTCATTATTACCAGTGCTCTCCTCAACTCTGCAGTAAGGAAAGTATACAAGATGCTGCTCCTTCCTGTGCTGAAATAAGCACAGTGATTTTTGGCATAGATAAGACTTTGATGGTTGTGGAACTTCAACAGCCCACTGCGCTTCTAGGTCCACAATGCAACACCATGGGTGTATTTCAGGGGGAGAGAGGAGATGGAGCACTAGGACTTCTCAGACAGCAGGAATTGCAATGCCATCAGCAGGAGGATTTGGGTGCTGCCTTTCCAGCATTTTTTTTTCAAATAATCACCAACAATAAGAATTCTGAGAAGACAAGTGTGCACAAACTATTTTGCCATACATATTGTGAAAGACGGGAGGTTGTTTGTGTAAAGTGCACCAAATGCCCATGTGTCATCGAAGTTCTCCTTTGAGAGACCAGAGATCTACAATCCTGTGCCATGTGTCTTATCATCTGAGTCTCCCTGGTAGGAGCTTAGATACTGGGGTTAGTGTGCTGTGATTGACCACCAAATGTTAACTCTGTCCTATGCTCCACTGCTGGAAAGTGGGCAGGGTGGGGGTTGCAAGAGGTCCTATTTTCTGTTTTCCCTTTCCCATTGTTCCCCATTGTCCCTTCCTGCGACACTCTGCCATTAGCACTTTTCCAGCATTGGGTGGGAGTCCATTTTCTGAAGGGGAGTTAGGATATAACATATGTTGACTCATTCTTGTCTCCCCCCATATTACACCACTATCTCCTCCCTGTTTTAGCTTCTCAGCTACATCAGCATAGCAATTTTCCAGTATTGAGCTAGTGCAGGAGTATCAAATGTAAGGCTCGGGGACAGGATGCAGCCTGCAGAATATCCAGCCACCAGAGTCTCCCAGCACCACCATCAGCTACTCTCAGCTGTTGAGATGTGCTGAGGTGTCACTGCTGAAAGGGCAGCACACATGATAATTTGGCTCTCTCATATCTTGCAAATATGATCAAGATTTGCATATTTTCACTTCTATTTGCAGTTAATGAGTTCCCAAGTGAAAAAAGTTGATTATTTCTAGTTATGAACTGCTTAATGACATCACATCCTGCTTAATTACATCACTTCCTGCCCTCAGTATGCATCTTAAGTGCTATTTGGCCTGCTGTATGAAATGAATTTGACACCCCTGAGCTAGTGTATGTGGATATACACTGGTCTATCTTGAACAGAAACCTACAGCTGGAGCAAATATTTTAGGCTGCTGGTTTCAAGTACAAAACTGATCGTTTCTGCCTTCTTTGAGAACCTACCAGAAGATTAGTGTGGTCTGATCTGACAATTAAGCCTAAGGCAAATGGAAACTGACTCCCTCACTACAGATTAATTTTTTAGCAGTGTTAAGTAGTTGAAGTGTCTCACTCTTATACGCAATGTGTTTCCAGTAGACACTTGAAACCTCATTTATAGACATCTTGTTCGTCTTAAAGTCCTGCTAGTATAACTGCCAGTTTCTTTCTACCAACACAAAGGCTTCTAGGCAGTGGTGTCATCTAAATGATTTAAGAACAGGTACTCACTTTTGATTGGCATGTGTCGGGACCCGCCCACTGGAAGTGACGTCATAAGCTGGAAGTGATGTCATGGCAGGAAGTGACATGAAAAAAGCTCTTTTTGAGGCCTCAGACGATTTTAAACTGACCCAAGAGTTGCAACAGTATTCCACAGCACCCCCAGAACATGTTAAGGAGGCCTGGCATCATGTTAAAGTGACCCAACAGTTCCAAAACCCCAGAGCAGCTCATTTTTCAGTGGCAAGGCAAGGCAAAGCCTGGCCTGGCTTGGGAAGGCAAGGCAAGTTTTAAAAAGCCACCAGCTCATTTCAGCAATTCCAAAATCTTTTGGAGACAAATTCCAAAATCCCCCCCCCCCAGGAACTGCTGCGCCTCCTTGGGAGAAGGAGCCCCAGGCAGCCTACCTGCTCACGGTGCTGCTGCTGTTGGTCTCCCTCGCTTCGCTCCGCTCGCTGCCAGGCAACTCAAACGTGCAGGAAATTCAAACGTTGCAGGGGGCGGAGCAGAGCGCCGACGGAGTCGATGAGTGGGCGGGAGAATGGGCGGGGCCAGCAGTAATCCTAGGAATGGGTACGCGCGTACCCCCGCGTACCCCCTACATGACATCATTGCTTCTAGGATTGGGAAAAGAGGAATATATTTAATGAGGCCATTGTCTCATGGATCATTTTTCCATGTAATGCCAGAGTAACATCATCAGGTGGTTTCCCATCTGATGAGCATGTGGATGCTCAGAAATCATACTTTATTGCCAAAGTGGTGATAAGTGTCCTTGCTTATGTTGACTTAGGGCCCAATCCTAACAGGCCAAGGTGCCTATGGAACCTGCTCAGCAGTCTTTCCAGCACTGCAAAATGCAATACGCTGTCATATTGGGTATTGGGTGGGAGCAGGATGGTTACTCCTCCATCTTTACCCAAACATTTGACTAGGCTTTACAATCAGAGGCATGTGTTGTGTGCAGTTGGGAGTGCGCGCCCCAGGCACCAGTTGAGGCAAGGCACTGGGTGAGGACTCACAGGCAGAAGCAGCAATGACAATGAGCAGCATCAGCAGAGGTAAGAGCAAAGTTGGGCCCTCCCACCCTCTCATATGCCAGTTTGACTCCAAAATGGAGCCAGTCCAGAAGCTGAGGATATAACATGGTGATTCAGGGGATAGCACAGTGACATAGAAGGTGATGTCAGCACGTTGCCCTGCCCTTGGCACCATTACTGTATGCCCTATGATGCCACTGTTTACAAGAGATTGTAAGCTCCTTGAGACAACTATCTGTTTTTTCACTCTGTGTAAAGTGCCATGTAAATGGATGACACCACATAAACAATAACTTCCGTACTATTACCCCGCACTGCACAATAAGCACGCAAGACAAGGCTTGGATTAAGGGCCACTTTATTAACTTCACATAACAGATTTACAGCTGAGCAAACAGCACTTAGCGTGCGAGTCCTGTGGGGAAATGGCACTAGCCGTCTGCCTCCCTGGGTGATCAGGATGATCCACGGGCGTGCCAATTGACTCCAGACCCACAGCCCGTCTTTGACAAGCTGGGGTCCCTCATAGCCAACCCAAAGGGTCAAAGCAGCATGACTGCGCCGGTTCACCCCGGCGAAGCCTTTGTTAAGTCCGGCCAGGGATAAGCCGCCTCTCCGAGCCAGGTAAGCACCTTATGAGGCAAAGGCCATTCCCTGCCGTGCTGCCAAAGCTGGACGCCATAAATACACAATGCCCTTCCTACCCCCTCGCACGCCTCCTGCCTTAAAAGTGACCGGAGCCCTAGTTAAACCCCCACCGCCGCATCGCAGACTGGGGTAGGCGAAAAACAACGAGCAAAAGGCCAATCATGCTGGAAGCAAAAATTCCTACCCGGCCCAGTATGCGACCAGCTAATCTCAGCCTGAAAATGGGCGGGCGGGCGGGAATTGCTGGTTGGGACGTGGAATGACAGAAGGGCGGAGCGAGCGTAGTTAAAAACGCTCTTGCTCCGCCCCTTTTCCCAACTGTCGAAATTGGCCCTGCAAGCCCTGCCTCACGCACTGTGGGGGGCAGGGCAATCCTGACAACACGCGATGGCGCGTCATCGCCTTTAACTTTCACATTGCAAAGTGTTACCCCAAATTATGCTAGCATTTTTTTGGCGAGGCTTATTTCCCCTTACAATACCCCCTCTTCCATTAATAACTTGGTGGAGTCAATAAGCTATGGTGGTTTCAGATATGATCCTTGGAAGCATATTATACTCAGATAGCTTGTTCAAGACATGGACCAAAACAGAAAAGAATAAACAGCGTGAGCCAATGAGGACAAACTCAGGTTTGCTGGAAAATGTCATTTGTGCATTCAGTGAAGTGTTTAAACATCCCTCTGTCACATTATTTTTGGAGAATGTGTACGTTTCAGAACACGGGCATTCATTGTTCTGCTTTGAAAACCTTGAACTGTATGCAGCCAATTTACTCAAAATTCTAAAATGCTGACCAACACCCATTCAAGAGAGTCAAGCACTATCTCCACAGCTTTCACACAGGACCTTGTTTAGAGAAAGGAAAATAAAACATGACATACCTGAAATAAACCCAGACATAGATTCATTCATTTACAGAGAAGTTGTGGAACACATTCAAAGAAAAACAGTGTTGTTTCTGTTGGGACTTCACGTTTAAGAGCTAGAATTTCTTTGAAAGTACAGTTCTTCATTCTCCGTAAACAGCACCCAGTGCTCCATCACTGTAGCCCACAATTCACATATGTACCTTTGATTTTTGAAAACTTCGCAGGATATTTGTGAGGAAGAAAAAAAATTAAGAGGTTATGAATATTGACACAGAAGACAGCTTTTGTTTACCCAAGTCTTGTTTACATAAAAGCTCTTCACAGGCTACCCCCTAAGTCTACAGGTCCTAAACCAATGTCAGGGAGCTGTCTGGGTATTTTTTCCCACGTATTGCACCACTATTCCACTAACAATAGAGGCCCATTAACGTTTGGCCCTTCAAGTTAGTACTGCCCAAGCCTCAGTTTCAGGACGTCTGCCCAGTATGTAAAATAATGGAATGAATGGATTCCTTGGAAACAACGATAACAAGACCTGGCTGAGCTAACTCTGACAGCATGTGGTAATTTTCCAGCCCGCTGACCCTGCAAAGAGAGCTCGAACACAATGCTTCGACTGCCGGGCGGCTTGGCCTGAATAGCAGCAAACAAGTGCAGAATATCTGATGATGTCATACATACAATTTGACAGATGGGACTGGATTTCTGTTTCTTTTTGTGTGGGGGCTTCTTTTTTTTTTAACCCACTCAACTATTTTGTTTCACACTCGTTGAGTTCCATCCCATAATCATCCCGCCCTTCAAAAACTCAGGAAAGTAGCACGATCACATGAGAGATTCAAACGGCAAACTAATTGCGTCAATTCTCTCTCTCTCTCTCTCTCTCTCTCTCTCTCTCTCTCTCTCTCTCTCTCTCTCTCTCTCTCTCTCTCTC
>JAJKFI010000001.1:46736375-46754180 GCA_029204185.1 Lerista edwardsae | reverse complement strand
TTTATTTATTTATTTATTTATTTATTTATTTATTTATTTATTTATTTATTAGATTTGTACTCCACCTTTCTCCTCAAAGAACACTCGAGGTGGCTAACAACCAGTTAAAATACAGAAATAACAAAACAAAACTATAAAGTACACATATACAAGCCAATCCGCAGCAGCCACAGCATAAAAAAAAAATCAAAACAATAAATAGATACCTAAAAACGCACGCAGCCACCTACAGCCATCATACCCTGTGAATCACAGGATATCAAAAGCTCTTATAAAAGCTCTGAAGATCTTCAGGCCTCGCTGGAAGGTTAAAAATAAGGGAGCTGTTCTCAGCTCAAAGGGGAGGGAATTCCATAGTACTGGTGCCACCACCGAGAAGGCCCTGTTCCTGGCTGCCATCCCCTAACCTCCCTTAGTGATGGCACAACCAACAGGGCCTCCTCAGATGACTGAAGAGCACACTTCAACCACAGCCAAGCCCCAAGAAACTCCTGTTGTAATTTTGGTAGCAATCATGCAGGGAACATTTTTCCCCAATGAGGTTTCTAACAAACCCAGGGAGGAAGAAGAGTCGTTTCCTTATTGGCACCAGCAATGATGCCATGCTAGATTAGATCCTCACGATCAGACATAGCCAGCACCAAGGTCCCTTGTAACTCAGTCATGAAAAGAACCCAGCACTCAGTCATGACATTGCCATCAACACCAAGCTCCAGAGCACCATGATGGAAGCTTTGTGGGGCTTCGAGTCTGGCCGCACGGCCATGCGGCTTAGAGGGAAGACTGGCTGACGCCAGCAGGAGGAACTACTAATATTTCATCAAAATTCTAATTAGCTCTCCAGTTGGATCTAGAATTTTCTCTATCAAGTTCATAACAAGTTAGTTGGCTTTTCAAGCTTGATTTAAGTTCAAGCCATGAAAGTTCAGGCGACAATATCATCAGTATAAAAGCACTAAGTCCTAACCTGGAATTAGGTGAGCACAGTTGGGCCAGCAAAGTCTGGCCAGCGCAAGGAACACCGTAAAGTATGTTTGGACCACTCTCGGAGTCAGAGAGGTCAGCACACAAATGTGTGCCACCCTCCCTGACTCCAAGTGGTCCAAATGGGCTTTATGGTGGCCTTTGTGCCAGTCAAACTTAGCTGGCCTAACTGTGCCGGCCTAACACCAGTTTAGGATTGCACCCTCTAATAAATATATAACGATAACTCAACTCCTCCTCTATCCAGCTGGACTGATACATCAGTCTTGAATGGCAATAATGGCAATAATGGTTGCATTCCATTGCAATGACATGACAGGCATGACTTGTGACACCTGGAAGTTTTGTGGCAGTGCCACAATGATGTCAGCATGTCATTGTGCCACCACCAATTGCTTCAGGGAGGCTGCAGTTTTTTGTAGTTTAGAGGGAACTCTGAACGGGAGGGCCCATCCAGCACCAAATGCGCCATGGAGCTCCTCTTAGTTGGGGCTTGGGTGGCATGCCTGGCACCCGCCACCCCACCCTGAGGTATGGCACCTAGGATGATCCGTCCCACCCACCTCCTTAGCGATGCTACTGGATGAATGACAGCCCAAACCTATGTAACTCCCCAAGCAGCAATGCAACTACACTGGCATGGCTTTCACTACAACCTGTGGGGGATTTTCAGCTGCTGAGGTATCCTCAGGTGAAGCCCCAGCAACTCTATCGGGCAATTGGGACTTGCACCAGCTTAGTCGCTGGAATAAGTCTGTAAAGGTGGATGAGGCAAAGGAAGGGGCTTGGGATTCAGCATGCGCCAGTACAAAGGATTGTCTTTTAGAGGCTTTCATCCACATAGTATATATGGGAGGAGAAAGGGTGCAAGGGAGTGGACAGCCCCCTCCCCTTAGTTGAGTTATTTGAGAAAACAGCCAGTGGTGAGTGTGATTAAAAAAAAGTTTCCCATTAAAATTGGACTGAGCCAGTATTAGGACAGGGATGTGTTCCACGGAAGAATACAGTAATAAGTTCATGTCAATGGCGATTCACATACCAGCCCATACAGTCCACAACAGGAGGGTTGTACTTGCTGGAAGAAATAAAATGTTGACACTAACCATAAATCTAAAATGTGTTTTTGAGGTTCGAAAACCTTATTCATTTTGAGCTACAGCCCTGATCCACTTTGGTGTTGGAAAGCATTCATGACTGCTGTCAAAGAAAGAAGGAAATTGATGTTTCTGAACTTGGTGTTGCTCCAGCATGGCCTATCACCGCAAAGCCTGGCTGTGTGAGGTTTATCATTGTTACAAGTGATCAGGTTTTTGACTCAAAACTAAAGCTCAGAAATACAAGAAGCATTTAAGGATCCCTGGAATACTTATGCAAATGTCTCGTCGAAGAAGAACATGGGTCTAGAAAAGCAACCCTTCTGACACTAGAAAATGTTATTTAATTATCAGGATTTGGGGACACAGTACGCCAGATTCTTGCAAAAGTGATCAGCCACAGCAAGTATGGAGGCAGAACTGTGGGCAGCCCAATCCTATGGTGCCTGGCCCCTCTAGGAGCAACGGTAGCAAAATGGCTACTACTGCATCCTATGGGCACCATGGCAGCCGTAGGAGGCACCTCGGGATAAAGGGACATTCATCCCCTTCCCCTAGGTAAGGATGCTGGGCCAATGGGTCTCCTCAAGTCAACTATTTTGCCACTGCAGATTTGAGAGCTTCATCAGCCTGACACAGAGGACAGAATCCGGTGGTGGAGGCCACTGTCGGTCCCACTCCCTGCTCCACCCCACCCAATTTCTTCAGTCCTCCCACCATATAGAGAGGCAAACATATAAAATACAAGATCACCAACTCAAATCTGTGCAATATGCCAGCACAAAGTGACCATGCTGCTGCTTTTCTTCAGCACCAAAAATGATTGGTTAAAAAAAAAAAAAAAGATGCTTCATTTTTCAATGTGAAGGCTATAAGGCCAAAAATGGCAGGGGCGCACTATCAATAGAGTGAATAAATGAGTGAAAATGGTTCTATTTCTTCACAGATTTTTGGTGTTTTTTCAAAGTTAGGCATGCAGAAGCAGTGTTATGTGTTTTTAGCTATGACCAAAAAATCCCACCACTACCCATGAAACATTAAAATACTTCTTAAGTCCTCTGTGAATTGTCAAGAAATCAAATGATGACTGCAAGAGCCAAGCCAGATGTTATATAAAACATAGTTTGGCCCTTGCATACTTGTATTTCTAGTGGAAATTGCAGCCATGGGGAAAGGCAATCTGGAATTGAGTGCAGTGTAGGGCGGGCCTGTGGCACATGGAGAGGGGTTTTAACCCTTTATTCTGCCGCAGTCCCCATCCAGATTGGCATCCTCGTCAATCCTTTCCCTAAGAAAAGGATGTTCCTATCATTGCTAATGGGAGCGTTGTTCCCAGGGGAAATAAAAGCTGGGGGGAGGGGTTGATTTGGACTGCAGCCACGTTGTTAGAGTCTTAAAGCCCCTCAGCCACACTGTGATCCCAATCTAGATCCCCCACTTGACCTGTTATTTCTCTTTTTCAAAAAGCATGCCAAGGTTAAAATTATGCACTAGCATACCAACATACCATTAACAATATTCACGTTAATGTTCAGCACCCACTATTTGGTGCTGAAACCCTTCTACAATGATGCCACAGGAAACTGAGGTGTAGAACAATTTCACTTAGGTCTGTGCAACTGTTATGACAACTGATTTCAAAATGGCTGCTGTCTTCAGTTTCAGTTTTTTGCTGGTGTTCTCCAGAATTGCTTCCCTCCACAAGTCCCCACAAGGAACACGTTGGTTCCTACTTCCTTGACAAGTGCTGTTTGCTTATTAAATTGAATTATTAATTTATACTAGTTAGAGAAGCATGGAACAGTGTTCATAGTCCAACCATTTAACATTCAGCATCCCTCTGTTTAATTGGCTATGGTCACTAAAGCGGGAGGGGGCTGAAATGCAGCTTAGAAGTAGCAGAGACTTTGGTACAGAGAAAATAAAATTACACGTTATTGCTTCTGAAAGCTCACTGCTGGTACAGACTGCAAAAGCCTAACAGAATTCCACGGATCTGTGACGTTTGTTTTGAGATTTAGGATGATTCTCTAGCTGCAATAATAAATGCCTGCCTGCTTTTTACTTGCTCACACATAAATTCAGATAACATACAAAAGCTGACAAGTCAGCTTTCAAAAGCAGAGAGGGTAGAAATACTGCAGAAATTTTCACATCCATCTTTCAGAAAATGTCCATGCAAGTGTTTGGAATAATCATTGCAAGCCATAAAAAAAAAAAAAGAGGGGTAGGGGGGAAGTGCCGTGGTGTAACTGAATGTTGCAGGTTTAGAGCTAAATCCATACTAAGGATAAACCAAGCTGTTCAGATAAGAAAATGTGTGGGACGGGGGATGTTGCAACCTTATCTCTAGTCACATTTTATCACTTGATTTTGCAGCCCTTTGCTATAAAATCAATCAAAAATGCACAACATTGTTAGAAAAAAGCCCAGCTGGAGGAAACCAAAAGTCCATCTAGCCCAGCATCCTGCTTCCAACAGCGGCCACCCAGATGTAGCTGGAAAGCCAACCACAAGTCTGGCTTGAAGGCCATAGCTCTGTCCTGTCATTGTCCCCCAGCAGCTGATATGGTTCCCATGACTAATAAGCCTGATCCAGCGCATTCTTCCATGGCAGTGGGGCCAGCATGGCTTGAGTTGCCCTCTTGCAGGGGAATTTTGAAGGTAAGGGGACATCTGCCCTGCCCCAGGGAAAGCCCTGGTCCACACAATGTGTTAACTCGGACCTTTGGAAGCTGCATAGCTGGTGCAAATCTGCATGCATCTGTGTTCATGGATTGGACCCAGGAAGGGGGATAGTATACAGATATGTATTACAGCTGCTGATCCCATCTCTTCCCAGACCAGTTCTGCCCATTCCCTTCCTCTGTCGATGCCCTCCCTCACCCCATTACACCCTCTCTCTGCCAGTCCCCTCCCTGTGTCACTCGGCACAGAACATACCATGTCTGACGCATGCTGTTCCATCTTCTGGCACACAGGGCTGGTGCAGGTGTCCATGCCAGCTCCGGCAACGCCATTGCAACTTGCTTTATGGCACTTTTGTAATGACAAGCACCAGTGCAGCATGCACTATGCCGGCACAGAGGCTGCTCAGGATTGTGATACAATACAGTTTCTATTAGCTAAGGTATTATAGTGTGCATTGTGACCCAACCATGAATTCACATGGCCGAAGAGCGGCCCTGGGTATATAGTCACATCAGTATATAGAGCATTTAGCCAGATGGCAAAATGGTCATCTCCCTTCTTTGCCACACAGCTAGGTTCATGTTTAGCCTGTGACAAGATGTATGAGAAAAGTTATAGATCTCATTATCTGCAAGAAATGGATCTAGTTGTCCCCAACACAGCAACCAGATAGGTCCAGTCCACCCATGAGGCCACCTTACATGGCATATTGGTGGAGGGCACCCACAACCTGATTCTGCCCATTTCTGCAGCTCTTCCTCCTCCATCAATTCCCTAGATTAAAAAATGAAGATGGAAAATGAAGAAGAGAACATTGGAAAAAAAGGAGAGAGGTGACCACTCTAGTCCACTACTCTTCTCTCCCCACTTCTGCTTCTATTTTCAAAGGAAGAATTTTCAAATTCACAGAGAAGGAGGGAGAAGTAGAGGTAGCTGGAATGCTCCTGAATTGGGGGGTAGCATTGGATGCACTGCATCAAGTGCCAGTAGATCTCAGCAGGCTCTGCAATCAGACCACCATTTCATGTTGCAGCCTATATGTCCATTGAGCTTGCAATGAAATTTGCTTTAAAAAAATGATTTCCACAGATTTGGAGAATTCAGGGTTTTTGGAACAGAATTTGAATACCTAGCTGGAGAATTTTGATTTTTCTTTTTAAGCGCAGCGTGTACACATACTTAGTTATAGCAATGATTAACACTAATACTGTTCAGATTTAAGTGCATGCACAATCGAGTGGCTTAGGGCTAGCAGTAATGGGATCTGGGAATTGACTAACGGAACGCTGGGCGGGACTTACGCGTGATTGGCAGCCCGCCCGTTTCGTTCCTTCGGCTGCCCGCCGGCTGCGCGGGCTTCTTCTGGGGAGCGCGCCCCACCGCTGCGTGTCTGATCAACCGGCGTGCCCCCCCAGCCGCGCCCCCCGGCGAGCCGGCACCCCTCCGAGGCCAGGGCGGGCGGCGGACCGATCGGACGGGCAGCCAATGACGCATAAGTCCCACCGAAGCCCCGCCCAGCGTTCCGTTAGTTAATTCCCAGATCCCACTACTAGGTCCGCACCAGCACAGGTAGCATATCACCTGCTGCTGCAGCCGATATCTCTATGAGCTACAAGTCAGTGGGATGAGCAGATCAACTTTACCTTGGGCACTCCCACCTGCCCCTGCCTCCAAATGGCCCCAAAAGGGCCTTCCTGGAAGCAGTTGGCAATGACATCATCATGCCACCCCCAAATATTTCCAGGTGCCATGGTTTACATATAGCACCAGAAATACTCTTCTTGGTGAATGGGGGGCCCGCAGGAATTCCCAACTTTGGGTCCCATTACTCTTGGAACCGGCCCTGTGCACAATATGAAAGCCCAAGATTTAAGTACATATGAAATGATCCCCACTTCTCAAAAGAAATGCCTTTTCTTATCTGTGCTATGGTTCATACCCCCACCTGACCTCTTCTAGGTGTGACTTGCAGATTTATGATGCTCTTGCTGGGAAAATTCTGTATCTTGTATACACATTGAAATCTTATGGCTGACATTTCTCTTGTTCCAGTGGAATAGGGGTTTTTTGTAGGTCATGATCGCACATGGAGAGCCAGCCCGCCACACTAATACCCCATAGGGAGTGTCTACAACAAGGTCTAAAACCCTCAATTTGATCTGCTGTTTGGCCGGGAGCCTGTGAAGAAAGTGTTACAGGGTGGTTTTTACCGTGGTAAGGTCAACAGCTTTATACCTCAATCCTGAGAATTACAATAATCAAGATGAGGTCATAAATGCATAGATCAACATTGCTAAATCCAAACCCAGCAGGAGAGAATCTGCCTTCCGTCTGAAAGAGGAAATCTTTCATACTTTCATTTCTGCTCCCGGCAAGAACCAAACTGTGCAAAAGAGCTGGTGGTGTCTGCAAGATCCAGGCAGACACACAGACAATTAAATCTAGCGCAAGAAAGAGTAAAGTCATCCAAACATAGGGACAAAGGACTCCAGATGAGGTTATTCCTCTACTTCAATCATGTAAGAGAGTGAAATGGTACATTTGAGGCGCTGTACATTTCATTGTTTGATGTTTCCTTTAAGAACAAATTTTTTTTAGCAATAATGCATCATAAAACAGTTGTTTACAAAACTGTGTATGGACAGAAATTAAATTCGTTTAAACCCAACAGTAACAGAAATGGGGTTTTCTATTCCAGTGTTGAATCGAAAGCGAACTATTATCTCTCAAGGATGAAAGAAGGCATGGACAATCCAGTCTCACAGTGACCTGCTTCTCATCCCCTTTCCCTAATGACCATGCACGACTTTGGAGAGAGGTCCTTCCATGCATGGACTGCCTTCTCTCGCTCCAATGTTGTGCATGGTCATTAGGGAAAGGGGATGAGAAGCAGGTTACTATGAGACTGGATGAACCATCCAATTGGGGGCAGGTGGGACAGATCAGCAGTATTTTGTAGCGTCTCGACCCTGAGTCAGGGGGCAGAAGTTAATTCATTAGGACATGATAATAGGTCACAATTGGCAGGATCTGTGGGGGTGACATGGAGGAAGACAATGAAAGAATATTGGTGGGAAGGTATTTCTGGTGAAAGCTTCTCAGGGTAACTTGGTAGAGGTAGTACTTGAGCAGAAATCTTCTTGGGGCTGGCTGGCCTGCCTCATCCATGCAAAGCAGCGATGTCATCTGGGCAGGATGGTCCAGAACGCCGTACCGCTTGTTCCGAGGACGGTGGCGACGGGGCGCCATTGCGCAGCAGATGCCGCTCGCTTTTTGGCCCGCCTGTCTGCAAGCCCCTGCATTTGATTCGCTCCGATATGGAGCTATTCTGGGCACAGGGAGGCACGGCCAGGCTCCGCACGGGGCGGGGAGCTGCCACTCAACCGTGCGTTCCGGTTGTTGGCGCTGACGGATGACATCACTGATGCAAAAGGAATTGCCCCAGAGTCAGGCCCTTTTCTCCACTTAATTTGGGGTGCGGCCCATGAAGATCCAGCAAGAAGCCATGGCAAATGCCTCTGGACTCAGTGGTGTGAAGGTATGACACTTGGACTGGGGCACTGAGGTGGATGGAGATTAAATCCATCCCCTCATCACAAGAAATATCCACAACAAGATTGCAAGCAAGAGAGTATGATCCCATCTTATTGTATAAGCTTTCAGCAGCAAAAAATCCAAATACCGTGTCTCTTTTCCTTATTCCGGTTCCTTGCACAATGTAAAGTTGCAAATACTGCACAAAAAAGAACTCTTCAGAAAGCCTGAATTGTTGCCTGAGGTAGTAATAACAGGCTACTTCTGCGTCAAGTACTTGCACAGGTGCTTTGATAATTGCAGGAGCCTGGGTCCGGCTGACCCAGGCCAGAACTCAACCTGCTTTCTGTTTATAGAGCAGTCATCAGGCATGTCTCTCTGCTTCTCTTATGGTTGACCTTCACACATTATCTGGGTTAAAGTACCATGGCCTTTGAGCTGACCCTTCTGAGCCAACATAATAAGCAACAGAAGTGCAAGTATCAGTGGGAAGCCCTGTATGATTGACATAAATGCGCATGTTCTCTGCTTAAAAAAAAGAAAAGTCACAGAATGCATTGGATAGTAACGCAAATTTGCCCGTAAAAGCTAAATCGTGTAATTATCAATTTTGAAAGTCAATTTGCATCTCTCTCTGCTTTGTTCCATGCCTGATGTGCTTCTTCTGGTCCTGAGGGAAAAGGGGAGGGCAAACTAAAAAATATACAAAGTGTTTCTCAAACTGTGGGTCGCAGAAAGCTGGGAGCAGCCATCTTGGAAGCTGCTAGCCTTACTCTTGCTATGTTCCTTTTGTAAGTGTAAATAGTTTGAATTTGCAAGTAAGGGTTTAAAAAAAATGGTTTTAGTTCAGTGCTTACCTAATCTTGCTTTCTGTCAGGGATGTATCATGGTTGTGCAATTGCTGCAGTCCAGGAGCGTCATTGATTACATCACAATGATGGCACTTCCTGCTTGATGATGTCACTTCCGGCCATGACATCCTCTGGTGGGTCCCACTAGTGCCATTCTAAAAAGTAGGTTCCGGTGCAAAAGATTTGCGGACCAATGATATACAGAACTATCACTTCTTAAAATCCTAATGAGCCCTACCCCCAGCCCCCTTGGCTTCTGAGATTTTACTGGGCCAGATTCCACAATTGGTGTTCATACAATTTCAAGCCTAACTTCACAATTCTAATTCTTTGAAATCGGCTTTCTTTTTTCCATACTGACACTTGAAATGCTCAAAAGGCTAAGGCCTATGCCCAATATTAAATTCCATTCTTATGAGGAACGCCTGCATAGCATGTCAGAATGCTTGCAGCTCATTGAAAACAATCCAGTTTCTTAAATGCCATCCTGAATCCAATTCAATGGACTTGAATTCATTTAACTAACATCCAGGAAACTAATACCACACCAAGGAGAAGCATGCTCCTGCACAAAACAGATTCTCTGTTATGACACAGACACATGACAATATTCTAGAAGATGGGGAAAAATGTATCTTCATTGTCATTATTTATTTATTTTTCAATAAATATTTAAAAATATTTTTTAAAAATTTATATTCTACCTTTCCCTTTTAAGACAAAAGGCCCAACATAAAGTTTCAAATGTATAGAAGTACAACAATAGAAATACTGCATTATGAAACAACAACAATAACACAATAATAAACTTAGCAGCAAAGTACCACCAAGCACAGGTCAGAGAAAGCAGTGTAAAAAAAAAAAACCCCTTCATGAGCCACTGCTGGAAGGCCAACAAGGAGTGTTTCATTCTTAATTCAGCACAGAGGGAGATCTCCAAATGAGCACTTCTGCAGAGAAGGCCTTTCCTCTTGTTGTGACCAATGGAACCCGGGACAATGACCGGAATGACTGGGTCAGGGTCACCCAGGAAGCCTTGTAGCTGAGCAGGGACTTGAACCTGGATCCTCTAGGTCTATGTCCAGCTCCAGAACTACTACAGCATCTTGTCTCTGTTTCATTGTCTGCAACTCTCAGAAAACCAAGAAGCCATCTTCATAGGAGGCAATTTGCCTACTCAAACCCCTACAGTTTCTAATAAGTATCCTAGTGGAACGGTAGATTCCGTTCACATGGGGGATGGATTTGGACAGGTGCTGGATCTGACCTGTGGGCTGGGGTATGGAAAGACTGCTATATAGCTCAGAAATGCTCAGGTTCAGGGTTGGCGGCCTACACCAAACTTGACTCTGTAATATTATATAAGCATGCCCGGGTATCCGCTGGGGTTCTGTTCTGGACTTCCCTATAGCTACCTGATACCATGGCTATCGGGGACATCTTTTTAAAGATGGGGGAACATCAGTGGCAACAAAGTAAATAAAAGAGATTTGTTTAATGTTCCACTTTTTTTTTTAATAGGCATCCTAGTATCCATGGTATCTGTGGATAACTGAAACGGTGGATGCCGAATCAGTGGTACCAGGGCATGCCTGTTTTCCCTTCCCCTCACTGCCACTAACAATTCTTCTGGCAAAAAAAGGGTAGGAGGACATTGTAAAGGACTGTCCATATCATCTTCCCAACTGCCTGCATCATTTTGAACAAGCATCATGGTGTCCAAGTCCCAATACTTCTTTTTCAAGCTAAATACAGATCACCCACTTTGCTAAGGGTAGAATCCCTGTATTCACCTGTTTCTTTAGTTGCTGGCAATGGGGCTGCCAATATAACACTGATTCACTAAGCCAGAGGACATGGATATAAATGAGTTCAGCACAACACAGATTCCACAAGTCATTTAGCAGTAGTTCTCCAGCGGACGCCGACCACCTTAAACTCAGCACTGGGTCAACTTGGTCCTGAAAGTCAAACTAAATCTTTAAGGTCAGAGCAGCTTATGCAGTGTAGGTCCCTATTCAAGAGAACAGCACTTCTGGAACCACACAAAAGAAGCAGTATAAAAATTGACATCATATTGTAGTTCTGTGCCAGAAATATATCTTAATAAAATTTTATTTTGGGAACTTGGCCAAGCACCGATACATGTTTCATTCCTCCAAAGCTTGCACATGGCTTTCAGTATTCTTTTCTTGCCAAGACACTCTGTCATATCAAAAGCAACGGGAACATTAGTTAAGCATTTCATAGACCATCATATCTGTGTTAAATACCCCATTATGACACTAATGTTGAAGAATGCTGCTATTAGCATCTTTCATTTATCTGATTTATTCCTGAAATTTCCTCTTTTTCCCCCCAGTTGTGTGCATGCATGTGTGTGTGTGTGTATCGATCTAAGCTTCAACAGAGACTATCTGTTCCACACAAAGGAAAGAAATATATGTTTTATGAACTTCTGTCCCCAAGGATTCTTGAAAATTCAGACTGTGATAGTCTAGTTCAAACCTACATCCCATTGCCGCAGCAACAGAAACCCTCCGGTGCATAGGTCAGTTGATTGTAGCTTTAACGAGAACACTCTCGCCATGGGTGGTCTAGGTTTTATGCCTATTTGTACTTTTGTGCGACTTTGATACAAAAAACCCAAATGTTTCTTTTTCTTATCAGACGCTGCTTTCGATTTCAAAACTTGCCTGAAAGAGCCAGCATACAGGACCCCTGCTTTCTAAAACACTCAGAATCTTGCAAAGCCAAATGTATTCTTCTCCTCCTGTACAGAATGGAGTTGATTTCAGTACTGAGACTGCCCTTCGACCATTCACCAGGCAGACCGCACATTGTATTTGTGCTTTTCAGGTTGGTCACCCTCCTAGGATCACCATAGCATACTGCACCAGCAATAATATTTACCATCTTGCCAGGCCGCCAGGAGCAACAGGCTTAATTAAAAGGTTTTCTTGCTATTCAGCAGAAGCCTTGGTTATTTGGAGATCATCCTGGGAGAGACTTATTTATTGCACCTTTATCAGCAACTGGATTAAATAGAAGCAGCTGGGCAAAGCTGAAAGGTGAACTGTTACTGGCAAAAATAGGAGCAGTGAATTGTCACTGAGCTTTGAGACTGGAAACGCTGCTTGTTTGCATTCACAATCTTATCCTTGTGTTACTGTTAGACACAAACTGGCCACCAGCCCTTTAAGTTCTCATAATGAGAACTTTGAGGATCAGATTGTGTTTACGGCGCACACATTGTATTCTGAGTGTGCACCTGTTGACAGAGGTGTAATTAAATTCACATCATTGTAGTGGCAAAGTTAGCTCAAGTGCTGATCCATATAGCTATTGCATGGAAACTGCTGCAGTCAGGGAACGAAGTGGTTGTGCGACCAAACCAGCCCGACTACGAGAGCAAGAGTGTTCATGTCAGGCAAATATAGCATGTGCTAAAGGCACATGTTACAGCACTTGCTGATCAGTGCTTACACAGGAGACCACCTTGGAACCCACTGAGCTAAAGAGAAAGAAAGCTATAAATAAAATAGTGTGGTTTTCAGTGGTTGCAGCGCTGTCAGACAAAAAACTGTAGCCTCAATAACTATCACCTCATCTAGTCATAAGAGTCATCGGTGACACCATAAAAACTAACACATTTATTTCCGTCTAAGCATTTGTGGTTTGCCGTTCGCTCCACCAGATGCAAAGCTTATGCAGACATTGCCAACCCACTTGTGACATTTAAATGTGTTGCAGTGTAGTTGGGGCGCTTACTAGGTTTACTTAGGAGCAGGGCTGACATTTGGATTGAAATCAGAGTGGGAAGGGAGGCTAAGGGGCATTTAACTCTTTGTTTCCATGCTGTTTTCCCACTGAAAATGGCAGCCTAAGAGGCTGCATCTATGCACATGCTAAGGCATCTTGTAGCAAAGTTAAAAGAAAGAGCACCTGTGCAGGTGCTCTAAATCTAGGATGAAGAACATGTGGTGGTGGTGGTGGGGAGGCAGCAAAAGCAGGCCAAAAAGTCCCACTCTTCCTGCCGACCATGAGTACATTGATCTGTTCAAATGTTGTACCTGGGGAGAGAGTCTTCTTTCAATTGTGTTGAGTGGGGATGTGGCATTTCAGAAGAGTTTGACAGGGCGTGATGCTTGACTGCATGTTCTTGCCCCCTCTCCAACCATGCATTCTTTGTTGCAGTTTCACATCTCACAGTCCTGAACTGGTTGAAACTGGCATTCCGTCTCTCCGTCTCAAGATCAGATAAACACCTGTGTGTCCTTCAGCAGGCAGCTTCCCAGCTTGTTAGGGATAGTAGTTGTACTCCCTTTCTGATAGTGTAGCACAAGCAGGCAGTTTCACACGGGAAGCCCTGGCTGCAAAACACTGCTCATTCCCATGAGATCATAGTGTTCTAAGGGTCACCCCATTGGGTAAGATGGGGCACAAGGGGTCTTCAGGTATCCACCCATCAGATATACTCTGGTTGCATCCCTTTGTTCTGGTGTTAGAAGGAGTTATTCACTGTGTGTGCTTAAGATGTAAAAGCTGCACTTAAACGCCGCCTGCGAGCGGCAAAAAGACTTCACCGGCTTTCCCAGCCGGCAGATTGAACCTTTGTACCTTTCTCACTTTCGCTACAATAAAGAGACTTTGTTATGGAAATGTGGCGATTGCTTCAATCCTTCGCTTCGGAGCGCTAAGGCAAGCGCTGGAATGGGTCTCCAAGCCCCCAACTCTGCTACTATTTACACAAATACACAACATTCTTCACCTTCAGCCTGGTTCCCATTCATTTTCACATGGAACTTCCTGATGTATGCCCTTGGTTGTTTCCTCATCGCAAACAGATGAAATTATATACATCTTAATCCTGAAAAAAACAAAAGGCATAAAAAAGAGGGGAGGGAACTAAGATTACACATTTTTACATATGCTATTACTTGATTTGATCTTTCCTTCCCCCCAAAAAAGGACATTTTAAATTTTGTGCATCTCGAGATAAACAATTTAATTAGCACTGCAACACCACTAAATAAGGACATGCCTTTTTGAAAGGTAGAATTTAAGCCAGATTTCCTCCATTTGCTTTGTGTTTGACCATGATCCTTAATTGATCTCTTGAGTATAGGAGAACTCTCTGTTGGCATAGAGAACTGAATGCAGCTTTGAGCCAAGGCTGCAAGCAATCCCCAGTTTACCATGGCAATGAGAGCATTTCCAGCCTTTGAGTTCAGCTCTCTCCCATTTCTTTCTTCCAATACTGTACTTCATTCAGAGCAGGATGTGACTATATGCATCTACCTTGGTTTTGTCAAAATTAAGGAAAATGTTCAAAATCAGTTTCACACTGTACTGATTAATGGCCCAATCCTATCCAACGTTCTGGTTCAATTGCATTGCAGCCCTGAGGTAAGTGAACAAATGTTCCCTTACCTTGAGTAGGCCTCCATGACTGTCTCCCCCTCCACAGAATGCAGGACACACCTCCATTGGGAAAGTTACACCAGAGCTGGAAAACTGGATAGGATTGGCCCTATGACTCCGATCCTGGGAGCTCTATCACCGGTGTTATTACCGTACTGCTGTCTCTAAGGTCTCAATCCTAACCTGGAGTTAGGCTGGCACAGTTAGGCCAGCAAAGTTTGGTTGGCTCAAGGGCCACCATAAATAATATTTGGACCACACTTGGAGGCAGGGAGGATGGTGCAGTTCTGTGTGCTGGCCTCTCTGACTCCAAGAGTGTGGACCACTTGGACAATGTGCTTTATGGTGTCCCTTGTGCCAGCCAAACTTTGCTGGCCTAACTGTGCCGGCCTAACTCCAGGTTAGGACTGCAGCCTAAGTGTCATAAACATGCCACAAAGCACATTTACGGCACCCAAAGAGGAGGGAGCACCCTCACAGGACCAATCCAGTCAGCAATGCGCCTCATTGTGGAGGAGATGGCCAGACGGTGCTCCAGCAGCACCGGCCAGAGATAAGATTATTCAGGGCAGGGGAAGGTGGTGAGGGGCTGGAACTGGGTGGGGGAGGGGAGGATTGGGCCCACGAGGGGGTGGAGATAAGAAGGCAGCAGCCTCTGCCACTGGATCCTGACTCCTGTCACGTGCCAAGCAGTCCAACAAAGACCTCCTCAGCTTTGCACCCGTTCAAACACAGGAGCGGAGCCAAGGGGACTCATTTGCGCAGCAGCAGTGTTCCCTGGAGTAAGGGAGCAAATGGAAATGCTTCCTTACCCCAAGGAGACCCCAGCGGTAGCATTGATGCTCGTAGGATCTCGTGATCGGTGTTTCGGTGCTGCTGGAGCCATGGGTGCTGGGCGGCTCAGGACTGGGCTGCCCATCCGTTTCGTTTTTTCCAATATGGGAAGTGTGTTCTTAAATGTTGGTTCGAAATCATTTAGTTTGAAGTTATTCTATGGTTTCAGCAGGGTGGCAGTGGGGTTGTTTGAGTCAGTATATCCTGCTCAGTATTCACCTCAATATGATTTCCAAAGCACGTTTGCATGCTCTTTCTTGACCTTCTCCCCCGCTTCTGCTCTAAAGTTCATGCTTCCCTCTTCTGATGCTACAAACGCCTTGAATATCTTCTCCACCAATTTTGACTCTCCCACTCCGAGCATCACAGAGCCCACTCCTTTGCATGCCTACCCAGAAGTAAGTCTCATTTGGGGCTTACTCTCAAGTGTGTGTGGATAGGATTGCAGTAAAAATGCCCGTCTGTAGAAAGCTAGCATATCTGTAGAAAGCTAGCATACCTCGAGGTTGGGTCAGCCCTGCTTATACGAGACCTAAAGAACTATTTCCAGACAGTGTAGACCAGGATGTCAGACCTGGGGGCTGGATTCGGCCCCCAGAAGCTCTTTATCCAGCCCTTGGGCTCTCCCAGCACCACCGTCAGCCGCTGAGCTGTGCTGAGGTCTCATTGCCGCAGAGGCGGAGCAGACGCTGACTGAGACGGGGCAGCAAAAAAGCACATCATTGTGCCCTTGGCACATCCTTGCCATCCCCCTGCTTCTGGAATCACTCCATTTCAGAGCATAATGGAGGTAAAGGCTTGCAGGAGGGCCCACCTCCACACGGCTTTCTGCTGCTGCTGAGGATGCCGGTGCGCCCAGTAGCAGCAGCAGCACCCATGTCAGGCGCATCACTGCGCTGCATGGGCGTAACGCCCAGTGGTGTCATTCAAATGATTTAGGAACAGGAACTCACTTTTGATTGGCACCTGTCGGGAACCCGGAACCAGCCACGGAGCCTGTTAGGATCTGGAACGCCCGTTCTGGTCCGTTCCCCCTGAATGACATCACTGGTTACGCCTCTGCACTGCTGAAAGGGCAGCCTGCGTGATAATTGGGCTCCTCCATTTCTTGAAAAAAGGATTTTTTTTCTATTTGCAGTCAACAAGTTCCTGTCTGAGTAAGGAAAAAGTGTCGAATTGTGACCAGCTTAATGACATCACCTCCAGCCCTCAGCAGCAGCAGTGGCATCCGGGCGGAACAGGCTGGTACGGCATTCCGCTTGTTCTGCAGATGGGACTGGGCCACGCCGCCTCTCCCGACGACGGGCGAGCTGTTCCTGGGCCCGCCCGCCCTCCCATGCATCCGAATCGCTCTGAAATAGAGCAATTCCAGGCGCAGGGAGGTGCAGGGAGGCGTGGCTGGCCTCCGCCATAGGGGCGGAGGGCTGCCAATCATCTGGGCGTTCCATTTCCTGGCCCGCCCAGATGACATCACTGCTCAGCAGGCATCATGAATGAAATACACTTGACACTCCTGGGGTAGACCATACTGAGCTAGATAGTCTGATTCAGTGCAAAGCACATTAATGTGCTCATGTAGAGATTACCTAGCGAGACGTTCATTTTGAGTACTGGGCCATATTCACACAGTAGTCTGGGATACTATCCAGACCATGTGAATGTGGCCTAATACTCAAAACGAATGTCTCGCTAGGTAATTCTGGCCATAGAAGCCTCAGTGCCTGCATGTAGAGGTTGTTCCACAGATGGGTCCAGAGCAAGGTAAACCAGCATTTCCCCTTTAGTGGTTCCACTGCTTTGGTTTCTCCTCAAACTGTAGCCTATAACCAAGCCTGTTCCTATGTCTGTGCTGCCGTTGCTGTTTAGTTTTGAGCAGAAATCATCTGAACGTTGCACAAGCACAGGGTTTTGAGGATCAAACCACTACAGCCCACCCCATCTGGTAGAAGGAAGTCCCACTGCCTTCAAGTGTTAGCATTAGTGTGCATCACACTGCAGCCTTCGTCTCGTGGCCCATTGGTGACTTTTTGTTCACGAAGCCAAATATGGTCTCTCCTTATCTCTTGTTCTCATTCCCTGACACTCCCAGGGCATTGCTGATGTTCTTTGTCTGGAAGGGACAGAAGCTTCTGCTTCCCATCAGTCAGCAAGGGTTGTCCCTTGCCCAGTGTGTCATGTTAACCACACCCACAACAAACCCTTGATTTAGCAGACAGTGAGTCCTCCCTTCACGGGGCGAGCACATTGTGAACTCACACATTTGTCACAATGTGAAAATGTGCTGCTGAGCATATTCTCCCAGTCCCAGCTTGCAACCTGCTTCAGGCTGCGAGCCTCATGTGACAAACACACACACACACACACACACACACACACACACACACACACACACA
>JAJKFI010000001.1:46724554-46736365 GCA_029204185.1 Lerista edwardsae | reverse complement strand
ACACACACACACACACACACACACACACACACACACACACACACACACACACACAGACAGAGGAAAAGAAGAGAGTCTTTGAATCCCCACAAATGACATCGCTGGCATTCAAGTTCTCCGAGCTGCGTGGCAAAAGCCAAGGAGGGTGCAATTATTGCTGAAATTAATAGAAGCAATTAACGGTGAATTTCACCTCAAAACTTCTGCAAGGACGAGGCTGCATTGTTGGCAATGTGAATGTACCGCATGCTACCACTCTGCGGTGTGTGCTGTGGTTAGAAGTTGCTAGGTTACATACAGCATCAGGAATTCAGGGAACAATGTACTGATATCTTTTTTTTCCTCCTCCCTTCTCCTTTCAATTTTGAAAAAAAAAATAATAAAATGAAATGGGTATTGACATAAAATACAGTGTGGCACCGAAGTAATTTTGCCGCAGAGAGAGGAGAGGAACGGGGTCTTTCATCTCAGTGACAGCAGTTTACTCCTTGTTGTGACTTACAGAGGGCAATTGCAGGACAGCACCCTGGGACGTCAGGCTGAAGGAGGATGCTTGCCGAGCCTCTGCCCTGGCAACTGCTGCTCCAGCCGGGCTCTCCAAACAGCAGCTCTGCTGCTGTTTGGAGCGATATCCACTGGTCCTGCTGAAGCCCGTGACAGTTCTAATGATGTCTGCACCTGGGATGGAAGGAGCCCAGCCTTTCATGCTGCAAAACCAATCTGACAGATCAAGAGGAGGATCTTGGGCTACTGGCACTGTGACTTGGGCTTTATTCTTCTTATTATCATCATTCTGCTCACAGATAAGGCTCTAATTTACAGTCAGGCATTGTGCAGCCTGAATGATTGATGCTACTTGGGCACGGATAACTAGTTCAGTTGGTTTAATAATGGCTCTTCAGTGTCTCACAGCATGGGGGGAAGCTTCCTCGTAAGAGGGGCCTTTGATTCCTTCTTCGCGATGATAAACTTGGAGTTCCAAGAACCGATTCCATAAGGGCCACAATCCAGCAGAATGGGTTTACAGCTGCGGCCCCCTGACCACTGACTTGGGAGACCCCTCCATGGAACTCAGTGCGATTTCCTCCTGTGGTTAACAGGCCTACGATTCAGGGCCTTTTTGGCTGGTGGTGTTCCAGTTGCTACTTCCACTGATCCTCCTCCTCCTCGGGTTTGAAAAGAGTGGATCAGAGTGGGAAAGCCTGTATGGAGGAGAAGAGAGAGGTGGGCTAGAGCAGAGGAAACACTCTAGAGCAGGGGTCAGGAACCTTTTTGGCTGAGAGAGCCATGAAAGCCACATATTTTAAAATGTATTTCCATAAGAGTCATATAATATTTTTTAACTAACTAACTAATATTTTTTAATACAACTGAATGCGTTAATTTTTAAGTAAGACCAACAATTTTAGAGTATAATAAATCTATGAATTTATTATTTTTAATAACGTTGTTATACTGAAGCTAACCAATAATAAACAAAATACTTCTCACCATTAATGCGACTTCTGGTGCTGCATGGTTTTGCTGATGGCTTTGTAGTCTGGTTGATACGTCAGTGCAATGAGTGGGCGGAGCCAGAAAAAAATGGCCACCGGGGTAAAAAAAAATGCAAAAAAGGGGTAAAAAAAATGCCTGTAGCTGCCTGTAGCTACGAGAGCCAGATGCAATCCTCAAAAGAGCCACATATGGCTCCCAAGCTGTAGGTTCCCTACCCCTGCTCTAGAGCATTAGAGACAGTCCACCACTCTCCTCTCCTCCCCTCCACATTTCCTCCTCTCCTTTTTCTTTTCAAATCCAGGAAAAGGAGATCCTTCAGGGAACAAGAGCAAAAGGAGTGGTGGAGGTGGGCAACCTGCTAATCTGCTGCTTGAGGTGAATAGTGCAGTCAGCCTCATTGGCAGGGCAGCTGTTGTAAGATTGGGCTGCATGTGTTGGATTATGGTCTAGGTCTTTTGGAGGAAACTTCCAGCACAGCATTTGGAGGATGTGCACTCAACCCAGAACGAAATCAAGTATTTCCTTTCAAATGTACAAAAGTATCTCCGGCAAATTAGTGTTTTTTCCTAAAGGTAATATTATTAAGACAGAGCATTCAGTTTAAAGTTAGATCCGTGAATTAGATATAGCAATGAATAAAGTATGCATAGGCAGCCGGGTGCAGGCCTAACTCCAGGTTAGGATTGTGCCCTGAATGATCACACACACACACACATACACACACAGAGAGACAGAGAGGGGGGGGGTATGATCCTTTGCATACACGTTAGGCATGCATATCTTTCCTGCAAATGCAGCTCTCCAGTGGGAAGGGAGGTTGGCAGTAGGTACTACCTGTTATTTAATCAGCATCACTACCTGTATTGGGGTGTCTCAGATACATGACGTTTTGTTCAGGATCAATGCTAGAAATGCATGATGTGGCCCAAGCTGGACTTAAAAGGACATCTCTCTTTCCTCCCTTTGCCTCTCTTCCACTGGTGTGAAAAGCCTTGTGGAAAAATCCCTTGAGTGACTGTACTTTGCCTGGCTACCATTTGACCTGCAAGGTATGGCACAAACATTGTGGGAGAACAAGGCTATTTAGGCCAACAAAGGGACGATGGACTGGAACCTTGGCAGTCTTCCACCAGCCTTACGCGAGCATCTCTCCTTCTCTTCAGTTTTTGAAAGGATGCCACCATCATGCCCTTTTTGACAAACTTAAGGCATTTCCCCCTTTCTATCTTTCTCTGACACAAAACATTCAATAGACCAAACTGATGAGGACAAGGTGTAGATAACCAGTAGCTTAGTAGCTGATTTGAAGTGCAGGAGCTCACCATGACACCTCCGTTCGCCCAGCTGCCACAGCTGCACCCCCATGAAGACCATTACAAGCCAACAAATCTGTGTGCCACTCAGTGAAGCATTAGGAGACAGCCTCCTTCTTGTACTTTGAGAATTTCCTACAATTCTCCCTTCTCTTGCTCCTTCTTTGCCTATTTTTCTATTCCTGTTTTGTCTAAGCAAGCCAGTCCCAAATGCTATGCAGTCTTCCATCACCCAAGAAAACACCACTCATGTCTCTGCTCAAAGTACCTTGCTGACACTGTTTTACATATTGAAATATCTGGTTGCATTTTCCCTTTTGTTTTCCCCTCCTCTAATTGTAATTTATCTCTCAATAAATAATACTATACTGTTTAATTGCTTTGGATTCCTGCCTCCTCTTTAATTTCTGATTTAGGATGCATCTTGAACCAACAGTCCAAGGTCTTTGCATCCACACATGTGCCCAAATGTATGTTTCATGTGCATGTGCCCCCAAGCGAGGGCGATAACACTTCATTACCCAAAACAAGACCTATGTAGGGGTCATTGGCATTCAACGGAATTATGCCCTTTGGATTGATTGAATTAATTAGCCTTGTCATGGCAGCAAATAGGCTTGGCAATACACATGCCAACTAAAATGTTTAAGAACAATAGAAAAATGTATTCACTGGCTTGTGTGCTTTGATGTATGGACAGTAGCATCCCTACAAGGGGGGCAGAGAGCTTCGTTTTGCAAGGAGCCTTACTAGCCATGTCAATCGCTCCTCTCCTTCACCATTGTAGCCAATCCTCATGTAATGGGGAAAGCAACACCTTGCCGTTGCTTACAGGCTTATCGGCAACAGAGAGGGGCGATTTACACATAACAGCAAGGTAAGGCTCCTTAAAAACTTAGCTTTCCACCTCCCCCTATAGGGATGCTACTGTGTGTGGACAATATGGCCATAATCCTGCACCAATGTAGTATGCTCAAAACCTACTGAAATCTGAAGCAAACCTAATTGTATTCAGTTGGGGTCCACATGTTTAATTACAGTTATAATTTATACTAATGAGACAAAACATTTTGAATCTCTCTACAAATTCAAAATGTTTCTACAAAAAGTGGCCAGATCTCTATCCCCCCCCCCACATTTGGGAGCAGGAGGGGGATTGGCAGTCTATGCTATTTTTTCTCATAAAGATAAACAACTGGAAGTTTTAATAATGCTCGAAATAAGATGCATTAGTCAGAACAGTGGTATTCAAACTTTTTAGATTGGGACCCACTTTTTAGAATGGCACTCCTGTCAGGACCCACCGGAAGTGAGGTCATTAACCTGGAAGTGATGTTGTATCAGGAAGTGACATCATCAAGCAGAAAGTGCTGTCATTGGAACATAATAAAATGGCACTCCTGAAATGTAAATTGGCATTCTTGAACTGCAGCAGTTGTACAACCATGAAACATCCCTGACAGAAAGCAAGATTAGGACAAAATATGATGCAAAAGCACTGAACTAAAAACATTTTTTTTAAAAAGCCCTCACTTGAAAATTCAAACTTTTAACACTCACAAATGGAATATAGCAAGAGTAAGGTCTGCAGTCTCCAAGATGACTGCTCCCAGCTTTCCACGACCCACCTGACATCAGGTCGCAACCCACCAAGTGTGTCCCAACCCACAGTTTGAATAATACTGATTTGTAGGCAGCATTATTCACATTCCTTGATAGTAGATGCAATGCAAGACATTCCGACTTTTCAGAATGTTATTCACTGGGGATATCTGTTGACATTTTGCAAAGCAAACGAGAAGTGTACTTAAACAGATGAGTAAAACATTAAAATTAAAAACCAGCCTACTTCTTCCTCTCTTTGCAAGTACCTTCTCCAAATGGCACTAAGAACTTTACACAAGCCACAGGAAGAGACCTCTCCATTGAATTCCTAAGAGCAGCAATATCCCATCAGCACAATATGTATAGCAGATAAGTATTGCTGACTCAACCTAGTTCTAGAACTTCCCTTGTTTCCTAATGCAGTACACAAGCTCCAAAATGTCATTATTTCCCCCTAAGAATATGACACAAATGCCTACTGCTTTACTGGAATTATGAATGTGTATCCAATGCCCCTCCCCCCCCCCGAAAAAAAAAAAAGCGAGAGCAAAATAATTCTAAGTTTCTGATCAGGAAATCCAAATTCTGTGATCAGAAAGAATCATGAATGCTAAATGTTTTGAAGGTGTTATCATGCTTCCACAAATACATTTTGAATCACAATGGTTAATAAAAATCATCATTTAATGATACAATCATTAAGTACATCCATTCCCATTACTATGAAGGGGTTCAAGCATTAGCATCAACTTGGGTGTGGCATGTTGGCCGTCTGCCACCCCAATATTTTTTGGGGGTGGCTAAGCCCTTCCAATATCTGCCCCCCCTGCCCCTGCCCCCCCAAAGAGCGGAGCTGAGCGAGAGCAGCTGCAAGGAATGCAGGGAGAGCCAATGAGAGCCAGACCCAGGCAGAGCCAATGGGATGCATCTGCTCCCAATAGTTCCTCCCCTCTGGACTCCTGATTGGCCGGCTGGCTGCCCAGAGAATTTCCCGCTTCCCCACTTTCAACTCCAGGAAGGCACATGTGTTCCCCCTGCTGCAGTCCGGGCAGTTTTGCCTGACCCAGCCCAGCACCAAACATAGAGGTGCCACAATGACAGGCAGCCCCTTCCGAGCCCGGATTGTGGCGATCAAGGTTAGCTTGCTCACCATGGTCCGGGCTCAGAAGGTGCTGCCTGTCATTGCGGCACCTCCGTGTTCGGCACTGGGCTGGAGTGTGCCTGTTCATCAGAGTGATCCAACAGGCGCACTCCCGGTCCAGCGCTAAACACAGGGGTGTGGCCACATCAGACGTGGCTATGTAAGGGGGTGTGGCCACTCAGCCTCCCAATGTTCAGAGCAAGTTGGTGCCCCTGGGTTCAAGAGAGGAATGGAGGGAAGGAACAGGAAAATTTCTAGACATTTCTTCCAGCCATGATGACTAAAGAGATTTTTAAGGAGTAACTGAAATATTCAAGATGTTGGCTTTTATGTTATATGCCTGTCTGGGCTGAGACCTTCTGGTGCCTGAGGCCAGTCTCAGTCTCAGGACAATTTGACCAATTTGGCCAAATTGGGTCCCATGCCTGGAGGGGCCCCACACTGGGATGCCCACAGCCCGTACCTTGCTCTGTAGCTGATGCTCTGGCATAGAATTTTCCATGCTGAGGCATCGCAAGGAGAAGTGGTGAGTGGAGCATAGCCCCTGCATGGCCCTCCCACCTGTCCCTGTGTCCAACTTGTTGGCGGTGGTGCCACTCTCAGGTGTCTCACCGTGGGTGCTCATCCTAGTGAGTAGGTTAACTAACCCTAGCCCTTACCAAAAGTAGGAAGCTATCATACCCCTGACAGCCTAGCTGTCTAGCTGTCTCCCTGATATGCTAGGTTTCTATGTGAAAGGATGCCATAACCTCGGAATGAAACTTTCTGCTACTTGGTAAGCAAAGGAAAAATGTAACGTCTTTCAAAAAACGAAGTAACTGGGAAATTTTATACCAAAATAATGCCAATGATCTGGCCATAGTAAACTGCACAGCAAACAAGAATTCCATGTGATCTTCCTACTACTGGAGCAAAATCTTGCACCAGGTTGATTTTGCCTGCAATCGTTTCTTCTGCTTGGTTCTACAGTATAAGGGGGCCAATGAGCATAGCTTGGGCATCACTGCCCTTTCCTGGGAGCACATTCTAGTTTTGATAATGTGTGGCTTGCTGATGGTAGCAGATCTCAGGATGAGCAAGAAAGAACCTTCAGGGCACTTCCAAAGTTTAAGTCCACAACCTTGGTTTAACATTCCAACCTTTGGAGAGGCTGAGCAAGCTCACATTGGTTACCCCTTGGCACCATTTAACCAGCCTGCAATACTTGCAATCAACAGATTAATGGGAAGTACAGGCTTGTGGTGAAAGGGGAATTCTAACTGGCATCACCGAGCATGAAAACCAAGGTTTTAGATTGTCCAGATTAACAAGGCTGCACACAACAGCGTGACTTCACATAAATAGCATATGTTATGTGCACAGGCTCACATACCTCATTCCAACTCATTCCTACTCAAATTCAGGGTAGTTATGGACAATAGAAGTGTAATGTTTCCATTCCATTTGAATTCCCTTTAACGCTTGTAGATAGATCTCCAGGAAGGCAGGATCCAAAGTAGGGCAGAACAACAGATTAGCTGCATACAGAGGAAAGTTGCATTGCAGGTCATAAGCAGCCGCTGGGTAAAAAGCCCACCTAGGAGCCTGGCAAACCACCACGACAACCACACCCTTTTTATCCCAATGTATACTGCAAAGTACAAAACTCTCTAGCTTTGATGCTTTTAAACATCTAGCCTTGCCCCCAAACAGAGATAATTCCACACCATGGATCATCACTGTTCCCATTCTACAGATGGAGAAATGAGTGGGAAGATTAACAACTTGCCCAAGACTGTCAGGTGGAAGAGGGGGGGCAGTGCATTTGATCTCACTGAACCCCAACATATCTGGGATGCCTGATGAAGGGTGCAAGGGTGTGACCTGGTGTGTGAGGGATTTGTCCCCCAGGTTGCATCTTACAAAGCCAATTCCACACTAGGAAATATAAACCCACAAGGTATGAGTTTGCAAAAGCATCTCGTTATTGGAGTACTCCTGGGGTGTAATAGGTCAAAGTGTGGGGAAAGTCAGGGAGAAGGGAAGATGGGGGGGACACAGAAGTCGAGACAATTTCTAAAACGATCTGCTACTGGCATTCCAAAGACACAACAATCCTTTCCCTTTTTGCTGAACAGGCTACGAACTTGATCTTTGCTCTCATGTCTCGCAGAGCAGCAGTTCACGGTCTCCCTCCCGGCCCCCTCCTTTTCAGAAGGCTTCTGTGAGTCCTTCGTTCAGGGGAATCGGCTCTGGGAAAAGTGCTCCAGCAGCCAATGCGAGGGCTGGCGCGCAGCGCACATACTGGCAATGAAAGGGAGGAGATTTATGAACATATGCATGAGAGAGAGAGAGAAACTCCCTGTATCGAAAGGCAGCTCGAAAGAGAGAGGGAGGGAGGGAACGAAGGGGCGAGACATTGGGGGGGGGGCGATCAGAGCTCTTGAGTCGCCGATTTGCATCCTCTCGGTGACTGGCTAGTAGGCAAGAGGGCGTGTTACGAAGGGTTTCCCCCGCCTCCCCTTTTTCAGTCTTACTGGTTTGAAAAGGGCGTTTCTCACACCAAATGCAAATATATCGAAAAGCGAGCAGTGTTCGGCAGGACCGCTAGGGGGAGCGTTGCCCCAATTTTGCTGCCCATTCCCACGCCTCTACCTCTCCAATACAGTCATTCGCTCTGCAAATGTTAATAAAACCGTAATCCAGTGAACGGCTTCCACGTATGAAACCACCCCTTTTTGAAAAGGGGTGTGTAAGGGGAGGGGGGAAGGCTCATAATCTAGTATGAATAATTCCACGTAGACACAACCAGCAAAATAAGAAGGGTGCGTCAGTTTGGTAGAAAAATCTATCATTACAGTCACAAACACACACACAAAACACAGAATATAGCTAGAGGCGCAGCAGACATGCGCACAGGCACAGAAGCGGTCAAAAGGAGATTTAAAGGCAAGTTCTAGGGCATGTTAAAGGGGTAGTTAAAAGTCAGGATGCTGGAGTAGAAGTTAAGCTGTAATAATTAGCTCCGCATTACAGAGTACTCCCAAGCACACATATTTCTGAAGGCGAAGGACTTTCTGCAAATAGCGAATACACTCTGGCGCGCCGCAGAAACTGCCCCATTGATTTCGGTAGAAGTCATTTCACTGCAAACTAGGATCAATTAACATCCGTGGGTAGGGCAGCCCGATCCTATGTTACTGATTCGGAAGTTAGTCCTGAGTCCTGAGTTAGTCTGAGTTCAATTAGCCTTACCCGTAGGTAAGTGTGTTTGAGAGTGCAGCCTTTACTCCAAACCCAAAACAATAAGCAACGTTTAGCCCTTTTAAAAGTTATGGATGTCAAAGGGAGTATTAAGCACGTGCTTCAGTCAACGATGTAATTTGGGCTGGGAAAGCCCTCAGCGTACGTGGCGTTCAGGTAGAAGGGAGATTTTCCAGAGTTAGGGGGAAACACCCCTTTATCTTTATTCCAGAAGGGTAGCTTGTTTGATCTGTTGCGACAAAGACAGGAATCCTGTGAAAATTCCTGAATTTTTTTTTCTTATGGCATGAGTTTTTGTAAGCTTTCTCTGATGGTCGTGTCACAAGAAACTAGCTACATTTTAAAGACCACAGGAGGATTTTGTTTGCCCTGTTGATTTTAAAGACTACGGAAAAGCAGAAGGTTTTAATGGAAGGGGGGAAACAAACTGAAAATCCCATCGATCACTTGATACAATCCTAAACACGTATCCTTGAGGGTTAGCCCCACTGAATCGAGTGAAATGTACTTCTGATTACGACACAGTCTGCACGCCACAAGCCAGTCCATCTGTTTAAATCCAGAGGCTTCGGGATCGAGATGGCTGTGCGGTTTTTGTGTTCTTTGGAGAAAAGCTGTTGTAATGTTTAAGTACACCCCCTGACTAGAACTGCATCTTTGCTGAGAGTTGTGTTCAAATATTGAACTTTTTCTTCTCGCTAGTCTAAACGGTTTCCGTGTGGCCAACTGGCGGACGCGAGAAAAGTCTTGGGGGAAGCTTTGGACGGCACAAATCTCGGAGACTATTTTCAGATTCTCGTTTTCATGCGGGTTTCGTTTTGTCTGCATGCAACTAGCATGCTGGAGGGTTAATAAATTGTATGGACCAATATGTAAAATGAGAAGGGGAAAGTACTTAATTTCCCTCCTCATTTGTAAAAGATTGTCTAATTAGCACCAGAATTCTGTATTTCCTCTTGTTTTATTCTTCTGATTGCGCATTACTCACTGTGTAATTACTCACCTTCTTTATTCCCCCCATTTTACCTGATGCAGCGTAGCCCTTCGAGTCTAACAAGAAAATTAAGTCCTATGTGATTCTAATGGAAGTGAATTTTAAGGCAGACCGCGATCCTACATACGTTTACCTGAAAGTAAGTATCACCGAAATTATTGGGACTTACTTCTCAGTAGGCGTGCTTAGGCTTCTGATGTCATGCAAAGGCAGGACAAGTGATGGAAAAGTTCCACTGACATCCGTTGAATTTCTGATCCAAGTAAATGTCTTTAGACTGAGATGGGAGGAAGTGGAATATAGTTTCTAACAGTTATTAAAGGTCCAATCCTAACCAACTTTCCAGCACCTATGTAGCCCCAAGGTAAGGGAACAAATGTTATCTTGCATTGAGGAAGCCTGCGTGACTATCCCCGCACCACAGGATGCTGTGCAACACCATTGACACGGCTGCATTAGGGCTGAAAATTTAGTCCTTAGTACGAAAGACTGCTTCAGTCATTTGGGAGAGATCTCGCAGGAAACAAGGGCAGGAAAGTGATCGCAGTAAGAAAGTTGCGGATGGGCTTTGCGCTCTCCAGTTGACATAACTGTGTCAATTACACGCTCGTGCGAGTGCTTAGTTTGGGCTCTATCGTGCCCTTTATTTTTTTGGATTATTTTTATTTCAAAGATGGATAATGTTTTTATTGAAGTGATCATTCAGAATCATTTTTGTCCAGCATAGAGGTTCGTATACTGAAAAGTAACTGCAATACGAATTTGTCACCTTTAGCCTCCCAATTTTAATAAAGGATCTGTTGAATTCAATGGGGCTCACTTTATGGTTTCGCTTGAGGGGGGGCCGATTTCGTGGGAAGCACCGGCGTTTCGAATGCGACCTGTGATGTCATCATAGTTTGCAAGTGACATGTGATTTCTAGCCCTTGTGCCTGATCCTAAGCATATTTATTCCGGTCCCACTGATTTCCATCCAGCTTCTTTCCACCAAGTGCATCCCAATGTTATTGTAGAGCCCCCTGTTTTTAACGCAGGACAATCGGGTCAATTAGTGGAACACATATTTGGGCTGCCTTCCATTGAATACAATGGAAGTACAAGTACAGCCGGATCAGGATCAGGCAGCAAATTGGGGGGGGGGCGCTTGCAGCATCCAGCTACGTTATTAGGAATGTAATGTTAGAGAGACAAACTAACTGGTCTTCGATTTCACGTTTTTTTTTTTTCTATTTGCCATCAGCAGATATCTACGGGGGGACTTGAAGATAAATCCCTTACCGAAACACGGATAAAGGCTATATTGCATCCTGGTGGAAACGTTAAGAAAACGACTTGTGGAAATGTCTGCTTAATTAACGTAAATGTGATAGATCTTGATCGTTTTCTTTTCAGCATATTACAACAGGGGTTTTGCTTGTGATTTCTCCCCTTTAATGAATGGTTAATGTTGGGGGTGGGGATGCCCACACCATGGTAAGCTCCCTAATTTATAACCCTCATTATTGATAGCGCGATCCTAAGCGAACTTATTTGGGAGTAGATTCCAGCGTATTCAATGGGGCTTACCCCTAAGTGAGGTTACAATCCTATGCATAATTACCTGCTAGTAAGTTCCAATACACTCAAGGGACTAACTAAGGTCTGAGTAGGATTGCACTGCTAGTCTGCATAAGATTGCAACCTAAGGCTGTCATCCTAAACACTGTACAGTTGGGAGAGGGTCGGGTCCCTTTGCATCCAAAGGGGCTTCTGAGTAAAGAAATCTGATTCGGACTGCACTGTAAGCAGAATAACCAAATGCAATCCTGCACATCGGGAGTGAGACCCACTGAACCCAGTGGAACGGAATTGTGATCACACAGGGACACCGCACCAGACTTTACATTGCCATTCCTGGCTGTTTTGTTTCTCTGCCATCAAGCTAAGAAGATCCAATGCACTTTGGTGAAGACAGGATGTAATGCAAATAATTGTATGTATGTATGTATGTATGTATGTATGTATGTATGTATGTATGT
>JAJKFI010000001.1:46698088-46721089 GCA_029204185.1 Lerista edwardsae | reverse complement strand
GCTCGCCTCATACAAACATCTCTTAATGTAAAAAATTAGATCCTCTCCACTTTAAATATTAACAGGATGAATGGGAGCAAAAAAAATACATCTGTTGCCCAATTAGTTTGACCCCCCTCCCCTCCCCACTTCACAGAAACATAGCTGTGGAGAAGGCAAGGGCCATTCCTAATGTGTGCTAATATAAAGGGGGCTGTGCATATAGATTCATATGCATGCCCGGCTGTGTCTCAGCAGCGCGACCGTCCATTACCCCCAGGAATTTCATTTTTACCCCATTTGGGGTAATTTACCCCTGTTCCCAGACCACTGTCTTAGAAAGAGTGACTGCGGAAGCACATCACCCAGCTCTGGGAGAAGAGGCTTCCCGAAGAAGCTCAAGGGATGGGAGGGCATCCTGCCGAATGGCATCAGCGAACCCATCCAGCGGGCACGATCCCCCCAGAAGTTGGCTGCAGCCGCAGGCACGCTCCCCCGGGAGTCAGTCCCGTTCAGCCCCTGTAGGACCTATTCCGAGTGCACAGTCACACTTGACGATGCGCCACGGCTCACGAAAGAGTTCTGCTGGGACTTCAGGGTCCCCCCCCCCATGGCAGTGGGACTTCCACGTGCCGAAGCTGGGGTGGGTCGTGACTATTACTTCCCACCCTAACCCTAACCCCTCCCCACAACCGTCCTCGAAAAGCTGACTCGTGGCTTATTTACCCCAAAGGAACCAACCAAAGGAAGCTGACCCGACTCTCTGCTCTTTCCAAAGAGTCTGCTGTGCCTTTAGTCAATTCCAGGCAGAGGAGCTCATTTAATTACTAACATATTGTACGTGTACCTAGTTAGGAACACACACGGCACACACGGGGGGGGTGGGGGGGCTGGGACATCTGCTTAAATGCATGGAAGGTCCCTATCATCCCTAGAAGTACTCTAACTGGGAGCGAAAGGGGGGGGAACAAAATCAACGTTCAGCTTGAAAGCAACCTGTGTAGAAAGAAGCAGTGCAACTTAGCAAGCATCACCACGGGTCAGGATACAGCCATGAGCAGCAGCGAGCCTTCCGCATTTTCAGCCTCCAACTATACAATAGCGCCAAAAGACAGTACAAGGCGTCGGTGCCCGACGTAGCTGCCACGTCGCAAGAAGCCGCGGTTCCTACCTGACCCCATATTAGGCAATCAACCGGGGAGGTTATTCTTCGCTTCCTAAAAGGGCTCCAAGTACTATTATATACGGTATTGTAAGGTAAAACGAGAGCCTTCCAGCTACAGCAGCATCAAGGGCAATCCTGTACATTAGTTAGTTTGCTTGTAGCCTTTGGCTTAACTCTTCCCCCTCCCTGCCTTTATTAATAAACACGGTATCACATTTTATTTTTAATTTTTGCCCCCTTGTAGGTGCACTGATTTGCTCTGGGAAAATTAGACATTGAAATATCCCCTCCGGCAGTGCCAAGAAAATAGGATCCAAAATGTGCATACACAGCAGGTTTGATTTGGGGAGGGGGTAGAGAAGGGGGAGAGGAGGTGGGTGCAAATTTAAAGCGCAGGATAAACTGTAAGCAGTGGTGAAATTCAGCCAGTTCTCACCAGTTCTGCAGAACCGGTTGTTAATTTTAGGTTGGGAGAGGGAAGAAAGGCAGCGGCCGCCCTGAAGGACATAGAACCGGTTGTTAATTTATTTGAATCCCACCACTGATTGTAAGCATTTATTCAAAGCGTCCCTCCCTGTCTCCACACTCAAGCCGAAGTAGATCAGGGTTCTGTGGGACTTGGCAGTTGGTACTGGGAGACCCATTAGAAGTATAGCCAGTGGAAGGTTGCAACAAGAGTGACCAAGGGTCTTGTGGCATCAAAGGTAAAGGTTTCCCCAAGACCAAATGGTCTAGTCGTGACCGACTGTAGGGGGCGGGTGCTCATCTCTGCTTCAAAGCCTGTAGGGCCGGCGTTTTGTCCGAGGACAAGCTTCCGTGGTCATGTGGCCGGCATGACTATACGCCGTAGCCAGTGATGTCATGCAGGGGGTACGCGGGGGTACGCGAGTACTGGTTTCTAGGATTACAGCTGGCTCCACCCATTCGCCCGCCTACCTGTCGACTCCGCCCCCTGCAACATTTGAATTTCCTGCACGTTCTCAGAGCCAGGCAGGCAGGCAGGCAGTGAGCGGAGCCTTGCCTTGCCTTGTCACTGAAAAATGAGCTGCTCTGGGGTTTTGGAACTGTTGGGTCACTTTAACATGATGCCAGACCTCCTTAACATGTTCTGGGGGTGCTGTGGAATACTGTTGCAACTGTTGGATCAGTTTAAAATTGTCTGAGGCCTCAAAAAGGGCTTTTTTCATGTCACTTCCTGCCACGACATCACTTCCGGCTTATGACGGGTGGGCGGGTCTCGACACATGCCAATCAAAAGTGAGTACCTATTCTTAAATCATTTAGATGACACCACTGGCCGTAGCGCACGGAACTCCGTCACCTTCCCACTGAAGTGGTCCCTATTTATCTACTTGCATTGAGGTGCTTTCAAACTGCTAGGTTGGCAGGCGCTGGGACAAGCAACAGGAGCTCACTCCATCGCGCAGTCTTGAACTCCCAACCTTGCAGTCGAAAGCCCAGCAGCAGCAGATTAAAAGACAAACCCATTTTTTGTGTTCCTGAGTCCACCCAGCCAGATGCATTTGAGCTGGACTATAGTCCTTGAAATAGTACCCCTGCCCTGAACATATTTGTCCTTATTCCATTCGAACTGGGACCTGTTCAGCCAAAGAGATTACATTACACTCTATAAAGGGGTCAGGTTACTGATAAAAGAGCCTGCAAAGGAAACTACTGGTGCCAAATTAACGTACCGTGTCATAATAGATACACAACACACATACGGTACATACCAAACATATAAAGTTTAGTATACTCTTCAAAGCAACTAATCAGCTCCTGCTAACAAAGGATGAACACATACAATATCTTAAAAGAAATCATTCTATTAATAACAGAGACAGTTGCAGCAACAGACCAGAATGCATATAAGACTTGGCTGAGTTGGATTACCTTTAGGTAATATTGGATTACCTTTAGGTAATGTCTCAATAAATCATCTGTTAACTGAATAATCTTCTGTTAACCTGGTCCAGGTTTGTGAGCAATGAAGTTTTACTGCAAGTAAGGCCAGCTGCTCTGTCAGAGAGAGGTGTAAGGATGGGTTACTATCTATGTACAGTATATTGGTGCCTGCATGGCTAATATGGGACATGATCAATAATCATTATCAGGGCTAGTATTTTCAGGAATCTTTTTACCCAGTGGGACCTTTTTATCCGCTGGGAGGTGTTTTTTTTTTAACCCAGTGGGTAATTAGTCTGTGGAACTCCTTGCCACAGGATGTGATGATAATGTGTGGTCTGGATGCCTTTAAAAGGGAATTGGACAGACTTCTAGAAAAAAAGTCTATGCTATATAAGAGATCCTTACCCTTTGGCTCCCCAGTCTGAGCTTCTTGTCTCAAGGAGATGTCTCAAAGAGCCATTTAATTATTTGATTTTTCTGTAAACCACTTTGTGAACGTTTTTGTTGAAAAGCGGTATATAAATATGTTTAATTAACAACAACAACAACAAAATGTCAAGTAGAGCCTGCCTCACCCAGCCCAACCCTCTTGTCAGAATGCTCCAGAACCTCCAGAATGACCACCAGTCTGGCCCTGTCTGTGCCACATGCCTCTGACTCTTGGACCCCTGACTGCCTGCCCTGGGACTTGACCAGCAAGTTTGTCCTTGACTGTGCAATGTGGGTTCTCACTCTTGGATCCCTGACTATCTGCCTTGGAATCTGACAATCAGCCAACCTTTGACTACTGAAATCTTCAGCATGCTGTTTGGCTGAGACTATGAGGGGCCCTAAACAATCTGGAACACTGAAGACCTCCTGCAGCCCTAGGGGTGGCCAAACACACTTAACATAAAGAGCCAAACATCATAAAGTTCAGCTGTTTGAGAGCCGCAATATTTAAGAAACTTTTACATTCTTAAATATATTTACTCATCATAAGCATGAAAATTATGTTTTCATTCAGTGGACCCTCAGTTTACACCTGATAAGAATTTTTCAAGCTTTCATATTAGGGATGCAAAAAAGAACATATGTATATGTAAGTGTGTGTGTGTGTGTGTGTGTGTGTGTGTGTGTGTGTGTGTGTGTGCAAAAGCACGTGTGTTTGGTTTCGCACGTGTGTGAAAGCTTCCTGCTTCTTGTTAATGTTTGCCTGGCCTCCTCCATCTAGCATTCAGGCTGCCTGCTTAGCTTCCTCCATCTAGTGTTCTGGTACAAATCCAATTGTTTTGGATAACTCATGCCATTTCCAAAGCACATCACTATTTTCATAGCACACTGATGGGTAATTTTGTAAACAACGTCATTTTTGTTTAGGTATGGTTTTTAATGTGATTAAAGTCCCGTCTCGTTCATGATAGAATGATGTAAAGAGCATACCAGGTATGTGTTTTTCCAAGTGCCTTTTAATACACAGGTATGCCCTAGTATCCACTGGGGTTCCCTTCTGAACCTCCCTCTACCCCGTGGAAACCTGAAACTGTGGATACTGGGGGTGCCTTTTAAAGATAGGAGAACATCAGTTGTTTTGCTGCAACAAGGTAAAAAAAATATTTTTTTAATGTTCCCCTTTTTAATTGGTGTGGCAGTATCCATGGTATCCATGGATAACTGAAACCATGGATACCAAATCAGTGGACACTGGAGCATGCCTGTATACATCTTGTTTTGTTTTTCGAAAATCCATGAGAATCCCAGCAATTCCATGAGAATTCCCAGCATTTCATCTTACATTCTTAAAGGAAAGATTTAACACAATCATGGAAGGACGCTATTAACAGCCACCCATTTTTTCACCCACGGCGATTCTAGTTGATAGAAGTGACGAGATTGGTTAGGCTGCTTTGTAGGTAAGCAAACACTGTGTAGATAGAAGGAGTGAGGCAAAGTCCTTCTTCAGGCCTTTGGAAAACGATGTGTTTTCATAATATGAAGGCTTAAGAACATAAGAACAGCTTCGCTGGATCAGGTCAAGGGCCCATGTAGAAAGGGTTTGTGGAAGGTTATGGGAAAGGCCTGAAATGACAGAATCACATGCATTTGGTTAGCGCCATGGTGTAGCTAAAGAAGTGCAAGGGGGTGCAATTGCACTGGGCAACAAGCGTTAGAGGGGCAACAAGATGAGATGAGATTAGATAATTTTATTGGCCAAGCATGTAAACCATACCTGGAATTTGATACGGCTACCGGCTACATACATACAATACTACACATACATAATGAACAATAAATACACAAAACAAATAAGGGCATTATTCAGAATAAAATAATGCTTCAAACTCCAAGTCACCTCAGCATAATTACAAATTCAACAGTTTAATGACACAGGGGGAAAACCTATTTTTGTGCCTAGATGTTTTGGTGTACAGAGTCCTATATCGACGACCAGAAGGAAGAAGGTCGAATAAATTATGACCAGGGTGTAAAGGATCTGTAGCAATATTCACTTTTTAACCCGAGCAGTATACAAGTCCTCTATTGAGGGCAGGCCAGTTCTAATTATTTTTTCAGCAGTTCTAACAGTCCTCTGGAGCCTTTGCTTATCCAGTTTGGTTGCCGAACCGAACCAAACAGTTATGGAATTAACTGTTCCAGTTAATTTTTGAACAGAAAAATCTGTTCCAGATTTTTGAGCTTGACAAAAGTAGCCAAAATGGTAAAAACTTTGGTATGTATGAATAATACCTTCATGTTATATATCATTAGAAAGATAATTTAATGCAGAATGCAATGAAATAATCCAAAGTGTGATATTTTTTATCAAACGTTATGGCCAACAAGCCAGAAAACGGAAATAGAACTTGGATGTCATTTCCTGTTGTGATGTTGCTTCCGGGGCAACATTTTGCCCTCTGCACCAGACTACACTTCCATTAGTTACTTCCTTGCTTTGGTAATGGCTGCAAATAATTTGGTCATGGAAGGCATATGGAGCCCAAGCAAAGGGCTCCAGTTTCTGGGCTGTAGAAACGATTTGGAAGAACTTTCCCCAAACCTTATTCTTTTTTAGTTGCCATTCTCAGATTGGAGATGAATCTCCATTGATTAAAACTTGGTTTAGGACCTTCTGTGGCTAGATAATAAGCCTATGATTTATGGAACATACAATATGAGACCACAAACATTCTTGCCACCAAGGTGTCTGGATGGTACCCAAGTGTTAGATTTCTCCAATAACTGGAAAGGCTGAGTTCTTTGTTTCCCTTCCAGTCAAAGATTTCTAATGGATGGCTTTTATTCCTGGGCTTTATAAAAATATTTCAGTAAATGTGCTTTTGGGTTTGGAATGCACTAGATTGCATAAATGGCAGGCATTTTCTGTAAAAGCTTTCCCTTCTCGACAGACAAGGTATGCACATGGAACAGTCGCAAAATGATAAAAGCATCGCTGGGAAAGTGCACTAAATATAACCCAGTTACTTAATGCTACTTTTTCCTCTGGTTATGAGGAGCATTGTTCTTATTAACCTCAGGACTTTGTGCATGTCCCTTGGTTTGGATGCACAAGAATGTCACAGTACTGAAAGGGAGAGACTGTAGGTCAGTAAAAGAGCACATGCTTTGCTTGCAGAAAGTCCTGCTATCTGCATCCCTGGACAATTCCTAGCATCAGCAGGTAGTGTCTGAAACCCTGAATTGTCTTCATTACTAGTCGCCCTCACTACTGGCCTAGACGGACCAGTGGTCTAACTTTGACAAATAGAGCTGTTTGATCATGATTTTTCTCTCAGTCAAAAGTAAGCCCCATTGTGTTAGTAAGACCTCGGCTGTAATCCTGTCTTACTCAATGGAAACAAACACCTCTATTCAAGCATCTTCGTAAACACTTTGCATCACCTTTCTATGTCAATCGATTCTGACAATATTGGGCCAAATTCCTGTGTTTCTTGATCACCATTATGAAGGCTTCCTTCTGGCTGCAATGCAGGCTGCCCTGGTAAAGTATGAAACGAGAAAATCTCACAGGAAGGGCAAAACAAGTGGACAGTTTTAAAATCAATGATTTCCCTCTGCTACGTGTTCCTCATTTCACGTATTACTGAAGCAAGGCGAGATGCAGCCATAGGCGCCCCCAGTACTTGTGGACTATATTAATTGGATCCAAGTGATAACAGTGAACAATTCTCCATAGCAAACCTTCCAACCACACCACTTCGAAATACTATACTGATTGACTGATAGATCTGAAGCCATTGTGCTCAGCGTGCTGTAGGCAGTTGTTTACCTCATTGGCCAAAAGATATTGCTTGGTGCAGACCTAGAATCCTGCCTCCAGCCCAGAATACTTTGATTTGATAGTAGAACTAGGTCCAATGGGTATAAACGGCAAGAGAGGAGATTCTGGCGGGACTCCAGGAAGAATTTCTTGATGATAAGGGCGATTCAACAGTTGCTGAGGGAGGTGGTAGATTCTCCCTCACTGGAGACCTTCAAGCAGAGGCTTGACAGGCACCTGCTGGAGATGCTCTAGGAGGAATTCCTGCTACAGGCAGGGGGCTGGACTAGATGACCTTGTAGGTACCAGCCCACTCTTTGTCACATACTTTGGCATCAAACTCTGTCCTATTTATAGTGTCCTATATACAGTGATTATGCTCCATTTGTATGCCTGCCTTGTCAATGTTTAGCAAAGCAGCATACAAGAGGAAAAGCAGTATATCATACAAACAATAAGACCCAATGTGTAAAATAAATTTAAAATCTCTGCTAGTTAAAACCATAGCCAACAGCAACAGCAACACCTACAAATCAAATCTTGAAAGCCGAAGAGAATAGGATGGACTTTACCTGGTACTGAAAAGGTAGATATGATGGTGCCAGGTGAGCTGAATCTGGGAGGAGCTTCACCATTTAAAACCCACCAAGAGGGCCCTCTTTCCAGTTACCTCTGACAATTGGAGCACCCTGAGAAGAACCTCCACTGAGTAATTTAAGTGCTGGACAAGTTCACCTGGAAGCAAGTGGTCCAGCTTCACCTGGAAGCAAGCCGTAGGGTGGAACAGAGAAGCAGAAGTCAGTGTTTGCATGGCTTCTTGGAAATACTCTGTTGTGTATACAAAACTCTGGATTAGGGCGCATATCTGCTGAATTAACCAGCAGCAATTTCAGGATGACAGTTGTAGAGTCAGGTTTCTTCCTTCTTCAGTTCTCTGTGTTAAAAGGGCACTTGAAACATCAGCTTCAAGATGCAGGTGTATTTGTTTACATTGGAGGGAGAGCTTTAAAAGCATCCCACTTATTAGATGACAAGAAATTTGCCCAACAGTCACTTAATGTCCCCTCCTAACTGGGCAAGAGCACTTTTTCAAGTGGTGTCCCGCTTATGTTTAGCAGGGGGAGAGTAATTGTCCCTCTTCACCCCTGCACAGGGTCTTTTCTAGTGGCTGTTGCTGGTGGTGGTCTGCATTTTTTTTTTTTAAGATTATGAGCCCTTTTGGGACAGGGAGCCATTGAACTTTATTATGTCCCTGTAAACTGCTTTTGTGAACTTTGTGTTGAAAAGTGGCATTTAAATACTGTTGATCGTTGATTGATTAATAAGTAGGAAATTATATGAAAGCTAACAACCCAATCCTATTGAAATTCCCCCATGCTGATGCCTGGCTTGCACGCTATCCCGCGGGGGAATTTTGCAGTCCAGAGATCTCCTTGAGGCACAGCCCCATTTGTCTGCTTGCCTCAGGGAAGGCTGCAGCTGCACTGAGTCTAAGACCTGCACCTGCTAAATCAGTGCAAGTCCAAATGAATCAGGGTCAGTGGATCTGGCCCAGGAAGTGGGATAGGATATGCCATGTGCCAGCACCAGTAATCCTCCACCCTCACGGGACCTGATCCACTTCTCCCCTACCTCTATCCACCATTCCCTGATGCTCCACTGCGTGGCCATGGTGAATTGTCCCCCAAAATTCCCAAGTCATTTTGGCTCAAGTCATTCACGAAGGTCAGGCAAAGGTCAAGCACACCAGGACATGGACCGAAGGAGACTGGGCAAGGCAGGAGGAGACAGGATGGACTGTATGAGAGCAGGGACAGAAGTGGCAAGCAGAAGCAGGGTCATGCAGCAACAGCGGGGAGGCTTACATTACGAGCAGTATGAAGCAATCCTTCGCAGCTCTACTCAGAAGTAGTCCCATTGCACTGGTCATTAAATGAAGCTTCCTCCTCCCAAGTAACATTGGAGCCCGCAAGATTGCTAGGAATGTTAAACCGGAATTGGCCATTTTTTTTGGTTCTAAAATTGTTTGGATGCTTGGGCTCTCTAGACCCCCAGGACCCCTTAGGACTGCAGTACTGGCTGCAGGTGAGGGGGAAAATCCTCCCGTTCCCAGCATGAGCCTGGGGATCGTGTTGCTGCCTTCCCTCCAGCCCAGCCACCTACAGAGACAGGGACAGGGCTTCCCTGGCTGGGGTGTCACTATGCCCCAGTTTGAAAAGCCCTGCCATAAGCACTAAAGGCCATGGCACCAAACAGGACTCTCCAAATACCCCCTTCTGGGATCTACCCTCCTGGAAGAATTGAAATCACCACAAAACACTGCCCAAAAGTTCCATCCAGACCAGACTTTCAGAAAGATTCCTGGTCCGTTGTATCAAAAGGTGCTGAGAAGTGCATCAGAATCAACACATCCCACCATCCAGTTACTGACATGGGTCATCCACCAGGGAAAGCAAGGCTTTGGAAGCCTCTGGACCAAACCCCACTGGAAAGCCAGGCTGAAAGAGTTCCAGATATCCAGAAAATCCTAGAATTGAGTAGCAGCCTTTAGGATGGTGAGGTTCTAAATCTACGCAGACTTGTGGTAAAAACAGTTAAAGTTAAAAAAAAAATCTTAGGGTCAGAAGTGGTTGGGCAACATAAGCGGCTTTTAGATGTTGATTAAAGGGGATAAGGTAATGGTTCCTAAACTGTGAGCCAGTGAGCTTGGAATCCTTGCAAAAATCCTGCCACCCTATACAATTGCAGCCCTAATTGGGAGCCACAGCCAATGGCCCAGTAAGTCAAGGGAGCCACCAGTAAAAAATGTTTGGGAATCATGGGGACAAAGGGATGGACAATTGCTTGGGGACTATCACAAATGTGACAGGTTATGCCTAATAGCTGTTGTGGAACCTCAATTTACAGAGGCAGAGCTCTAGCAGTTGCCCATGACCTGCTTGTGGTCTTCCTGAAGTCATGTCCTTGGCCACTGAAGGAAACAGGATGCTGAACTTGACAAATCTTTGACTGGCCCAATAAGGTTCTTGTATTCTTAAAAAAGAGGATATCTTGAACTTAAGAGTTCCTTTGTGTGGAAGGTCATTTTATTTTTTTTATTTGAATTTATACCCCGCCTTCCCCATGCCAAAGCAAATGCCCAAGGCGGCTTACAGAGAACACAAAAGTACAATGTAACCACAAGTGAAGCACATTAAGTGAAGCACATTAAAAATATTTTTTTAAAAAAACTTTAAACTTTTAACATGAACACAGAGAACGTTCAAAAATAAGGTGAGACCCAGGTCTCCTGATCAGGCTCTTGGAGTTTGGGAAACAATTGACCAGGGGAGTAAACAAACTCTGACAGTATTCTAGAGGGCAGACAGCCAACCGTCATCCAATGGCCAGACAAAATAAGTGTGATTTGAAACCTCTCCGAAAGGCCATGAGGGAGTGTGTAGTTCTTAATTATTCTGGAAGGGAATTCCATATTTGTGGAGCCGCTACAGAGAAGGCTCACCCCCGAGCTACCACCCCTTTAATTTGAGACAGAGGGAGCACTTGAAGGAGAGCCCTTTTAGATTATCTAAGAAGGCAAACTGGTATGTATGGGACAAGGCAATCCTTTAGGTAAGCTGGGCCTAAGTCATGAAGGGCCTTAAAGGTCAATACCATCATCTTAAGTTGAGATCGGAAGTGAATGGGCAGCCACTGCAGCTGCTGAAGGAGTGGGCCTACTGAGTCAAACTGTAACCACCCAGGCTGCTGCATTTTGTACTAGCTGTAGCTTCAGAACTGTTCTCGAGGGAAGCCCTATGTACAGTGAATTACAGTAGTCCAGTCTTGATAACACATGGACTACCATGGCTAGGTCAGAACAGCTCAAGTATGGTTGTAGTTGGTGTATCGACCGAAGCTGGGCAGATGCACTCCTAGCCACAGCTATTATCCAGTTCTCCAGAGACTGCTGAGAATCCAGGAGGAGGAGAATCCAGGAGCAGCATGTTTAGAGAAGCAGAAGTTTTCAAACATCATGAATTTGAACTTTCAACCACTTTCAACCTCATTATCGGCTTGACTTTCACACTCCTTGCAGAGAAGATGTTTGCTCAGGAGGAAGACTTTAAAACAATACTTATGCTGTTTACAGAGAAAAGTTACTGTGTTGAAAAACCAGATGAGCAATGCACTAAAATTAAGGAACACTGATTTTTTTTTCAAAATTATTTGATATTCAAGTGATAGAGAGAAAAGATCAAATTTTCTAAAGAGCACCTAAAATAAGCAATCACTTTGCACTTGCAAAGATCTTGAATACAAGATGAGGTGATAAGTGATATTATACCTCAGCGTACAGCTGGCTGCAAAGACAATGGATGGTAACTGGAGGAAAAAAAACACAGGCTTTCAAATGTTCCGGTTTACTTTTCAAGGATAAAAACTTGTCAGAAGATATCATCAAAACGTCTTTGGAAAGATTTCAAACAAAAGCAAAGTACTTTGAATTCAAAATTGTAAAGGCTCTTCCTCCTACGTAGTGAATGACCAATCAGGGCTGTCCTCTTAAAACAGATACTTTTCAACATTCAGAGCCAGAAAGCTGTCAGATGAATTTCCCTCAATAAGCACATAAGATTAGTCCTGGGGTTCCCAAACCGTGAACTGTGGCCCCTGGGGAGTGTGGAATCCTCACAAAAAAATCAACTGCCATATAAAAGGTATAGGATTACAGCCCTAATGGGGAGCTGTGACCAAAGGCTCAGTAGGTCAAGGCACCTGCCAGTGGAAAAAGTTGAGATCCACTGGATTAGTCTGTACAATAGCAATCATCAGCAAATGTAACCAATAGATGCTGAAACCAGACAGACTAAGGATATGCCGCCTGGCAAGAAGAGTTCTCATCAAGAGATAATGTGACGGCTGTACTGAGTTCAGATCCAGACCTCTGCAGAGTGGTGATGCTCACTAAACGGCCTTGAGCAAGCTATTACTGCTCAGGCTAACCTACCATGCAAGGATACTGTGAGGTTAAATGCTTACTTTTGAGAGATGGCTTTCGTGTGTGTGTGTGTGTGTGTGTGTGTGTGTGTGTGTGTCCCCTATGTGGACTTGGAACCAAGCATTCCTCTTTTATTGTATTTTTTGCCCCCTTCCAAGAAAGATTACTGGCTCAAAACACATCCAATGCGGATAGTGCATGTGGGGTTTTCTCCCCTATTTTTGTCCCTTACGATTTCTGACCCTTCTGTTCTGTTCAGTGCACATGCCATCCAACTCATCTGCTTCAATGCTACCCGAGGCAGTAGCAAAATGGAGCACTTTATAAAATGTGTAGCTCTTCAATCATTTTGAAGTACTCTAAAGTACTTCTTGCTCCAATCTATAGTCTTCCTATACGATCACAAACATATATAAAAAGCACATCATCAAAATGACAGTAATCAACTCTATTTCAGGTATGAAATTGTTCTATATTTCTTCACACCTACAACACCCTTGCTGTTGTTCACCAGGTACAAAAAAAATGGCCATAAGAACATGCGCTCCCACATGTTCAAATCCATATTTATGTCATGCAGTCATCAGAATTCAGAATATTTTTAAAAGTTAATAACCCCAAATTCTACATCTATATCTCCCATGAGCTGTAAATCTGTGAAACTATTGCATGAGCCAAAAACTTTCATATATGCCAGTGTACTTCAACCTGTGAGTTGAAACCCCAATTTTAGGGGTCACAAAGCCTCATTTTATGGGTCACCAAGACACAAGAAGTAGGGGGAAATGGAGCAGGTACGGGTGGGTAGCAACTGGTTCCAAGAGGGGGCAGGATTGGTGGTGGGTCCCCCATCTCATACTTTATTTGGGTCACAGCATGAAAAAGGTTAAAGACCACTGCTATACACTAATGACTCCAGAATGAGAAGTGAGGCTCTTCCGAGTCAAATGAATGTGGATATCAGTAGTGCCAACTCCGTGGGTGCTGGTATGCTGTTGGTACCCACAATAACTTTTGGGGGTGCTCTGCACCCCCAATGTTGGGCACCCCCACCCAGCATGGCACCCCCATGTTTGGCTCTGGGCTAGGAGTGGGCCTGTTCATTGGAGCAATCAGGGGCACTCTGCAAGGGCCCACCAGCCCAGCGGTGAACAAGCCGAGCAAGGGCAGTGCAATTGAGCCAATGAGCTCTTTCCTGAGGTGCCGCTGGTGCCTCGGGAAGGGGCTCATTGGCTCACCTGCCCTGGCCTCGGGAGGGGGCGGGTCTGCCTTGCAACGCCCAGCCATGATGCAAAGCAGTCTCTTCCAAGGTCAGGCCATGGCGATTGCCTGCCCCAGCTTCAGAAGGGGCTGCCTTGCAAAGTGGTCGCAGCGATCCCCCATCCTGGCCTCGGAAGGGGCTTCCTTGCAATGCCCAGCCCTGCCGTGATGCAAAGCAGCATCTTCCAAGGTCGGGCCACGGCCATCGCCCGCCCCGGCTTTGGAAGGGGCTGCCTTGCAAAATGACTGGGTGTTTCAAGGTAGTCTCTTCCGAGCCCAGGCCGGGATGACAGGGGGCGTGGCTACATCAGGGGGCGTGGCTACATCAGCACCCCCCCAATGTTCTGACCAAGTTGATGCCCCTGGTGGATATAATTGATACCTACATGTATTTTGCCAACCACTCCTCCTCCCACTCCTATTACAGAAAAATGCTATCGTGACCCACTTCTAGTTTTTGCCACGAAACTGGAAGTGGGTCGTGATTGCATTTTTTAGCAGTTCTAAGGTTCTGGGAGGCTTGCAAAGGGGGGGGGCCACAGGTTGCCCCTACCCATGGGAGGGCTATAGTGACACTCAGTAAGTTTTAAAGACCCAAACTAGTCTCATTTAACAAAAGGGTGAGAACAGTTTTTGAAGGTAGTCAGATTTGTGATCAGAACAGGCTTTCCCTTCCTATGTAATGGTATAAAACTGCTGCACAGTCCCTCCCTGAAGAGCTTCTGCCCCAAAGGTGGTCCCAATACCCAGGGAGGTTCCGAGGAAACAGCTGGCCTGGAGGCCAGAATTGGATGCACAAGGTCTTCCTCCTCCTCCCACAATGCTCTCTGTCATCACCAGTGCAAGTAATCAGATAAACTAGGTCAGCATAAACGAACAAGGTAAGCCAGCTGCAGACAAAATGGGCAAGGCAGCAATGAGCAAGATAGCTTGGAGGGCATATGCACAAGAGTTCAAATCTCTGGGGAACAGCTTCATGCAGTACTAATCAATTTTTAAATGTGCTTACTTCCCTCTTTTTTTTGTAACTGAGTTGAGACTAAGTATTTCACACTAATTTTGTAACCATTTGTGGCATCAAAAGACATGGTAAACCTGTCAGTTAAATTGCAAGCACTTCAATTAAAGTTTCACTTCCCTGATTATTAAAGCTAATCAAAAAATTTCTTTAAAAAAAATTCCAGAGGCTCTGCCTTGGCATCCAAGCCTTCGGTGTGCTTGTATATTTAAATAAGCTTGGTGGGACTCATGTGCTTGCAGGTGAAGGGAAATCCTGAATTTTCCAAAATAGTTGGTAGAAATTACACAGTGGAGACATGGTGGAACTGCAGAGGCAGTTGGGAATTGCCTTAGGAAGGTTCCTACTCTCTCTCTCTCTCTCTCTCTCTCTCTCTCTCACACACACACACACACACACACACACACACACCACTACCAGCACTAAATGCTGCACCTGCTCCTTAACAGCCTGCAGGTAGTGAAGAATATCATCCCTTAGCCTTCTGCTACTATGATCCATATTCCTCTACTGTACAGTTCACACACCTGCTGTATTGAAAAACAGTGAGAGACAGTGATGGGACCATGAATGGCGGTGAGAGAGACCATAATTGCAGCCCCTGGAGAAATGACCTGAAAAGCTGGCCCTGACCTGAAAAGCTCCACACCTGGGGACATAATGATTCCCTGTCATAATGATTCCCCAAGCCAGTGGAAAGTTACCAGCTCAGAAACTTCGTCCTGCGTCAATCAGTTTGACCTTGAAGGTGCACTGGCAGTTCCGATAAGGAAAAGTTACTGCCCTCCTAGCAGTTCAGCTAGCTACCCTCTTCTCTACTGGGTGGAGGCCACTGGTGGGAGCAAGGGCAGCAAGAGACAGAAGGAGAGAAAGTTACATGCTTTAAGCAAATGAAAGAATCCATATGGAGTCACTGAGGTTTGGCTACAATCCTGTTGTGGCAAGGAAGTCACGGAGGTCTCCTCAGGGCAAAGAGATGTTTGTCCCCTTACCTTGGGGCTGCATTGTGGCTGCATCAGTACTGGAAAGTTGGGATAGTATGGGGCCCTTAGATATTTACAACGGCCATATGTATATAAAGAGCCCACTTTAGAAACTGTGCTCAGAATCCACCAACTCTTCAAGCTGCGGGGGGAGGGGGGATCATAAAAATGAACAAAATGCATCTTCTAGAGAGGAAGTTTTTTGGTGCTGTAGTGAGCAGCATTAAAAGTGCCACACTTTGGCAGGAATCTTTCTGCAGGCTAATCAACAGCAGTGTGCTCTGCCCTGCAGTTCTTCAAAACTGCAAAGCAGAAAAAAGCACACCCCAAAAATCACCATCTCTCTGCAGTATGGTTAGGTGCCCCAGAGGTGGTGACATGACATCGCATGAAGTTGTGTTATCACTTCTGGATTCTCCCAGAAGAGGAGGCGGCGGCAGTTTCACAATCTGGCTGCTGCCCCCCCCCCTCCTCCTTTGAAGGCTCAATGAGCGAACACCACGAACACTCGGTGCCGGTGGCAGTGGCTTCTCTGAAATACTATGGCAGTGATAGCAAACCTAAGACACGCATGTCAAAGGAGACATGCCACAATGTTCGGGGTGACACACGAGCGTTCACCAACGCCTTACAAAAACTGAATGCGTTCTACTCATTTTTCATTTTTGTAATTATTTGATATTTCTTTATAGAATGCATAACACCACACATGATTGGACAGGAACTTTAGTTTAACTAAATGAATATAAAGAATTTTTTTCTCTTTTATTTAGGAAGGGGGTTGACACATCAGCAGAGGTTCAAGTTAAGCATTTTCCAAAGTTTTGACACACTGAGCCCAAAAGGTTAGCCATCACTGTACTATGGGGTGGCAGTGGCTGACCTGGAAGCTGTGAAACAATAAGAGGCAGTGGGTGCCATCTTGGTTGGGCCTAACATGGCACCACCCCCTCATGTGATACACCAATGTAGTACCCAGGGCAAACCACCTCCTGCTAGCTATGCTTCTGCCACCTCTCAGGTGTAATAAAATGCCTCTCTCTGCCTATCATCCCCAGGATTAAGAGAGAAGTATATTATATGTTTGGAGACCTGCTCCATTAAGGCTTCATACTTAACCAAGAAGTTTAGTCCCATTTATGAAGCAGGCACAGGTTCGGACAGGCTGCCAAATAATGAATTTTTTAAAAAAAATAATAATAGCATCCTAGAAATAATAATAATAATAATAATAATAATAATAATAATAATAATAATAAATGTATTTATATACCGCCTTTCTTAAGATCACTAGATTTCTCTAATGACTGTAACTCAAGGCGGTTTACATAGGCAGACTTTTATTCACAAACCCGAAGGTTTTTACAATTTACAGAAATGTTCTATCTTTCAAGAAGTACACACATACAGATCTTTCTTTCTGGATTTAGCCTTCTTTCTTAGCCACCCGTCTGTCTTCTGCTGGCTGATAAGAGGCTTCCCTGCTCCCACCAGAGACGCAGCTGACTTCAGCACACTCCTCCTCCCACGAGGCAGCTGGAACTCAGCTTTTAATCAGCCGCAGTTTGCAAGGTCTGTCACTCTCAGAGACTTCCGGTAATCTCGAGCTCACGACCTTCAGATCTTCAGCTGTTATCTTCGGGCAAACGGAGGCATTAACCCTCTTGGCTAAATCTTCTGCCCGGCTAAATAAAGAACCTTAAGGCCCTTTGGCACCAGAAGCAGCCCTTTCAACCCAAACCTATACTTGACAGCTTATTTATCTAGGCTGAGATAGTCTGCAACTGCTCTGAAGAATGAATGCCAGGCTCCAAGCTGCTTTCCGTGGATCCATGGCATGGAAACAGGCTCTGCCACTTCTGCGGAATGGATGTGAAGTGAAACCCTGTGCATGTTGACCATGGTCAGTCTCGCTGTAATCAGTGGGGCTTGCTCCCAGGCAAGGGCGCACAGGGTGCTTACAGCCGTATCGCCCGTGTTTCCAGGAGCACAGCCTCCCACTCACCTAGCCTTTGGAGATCTTTCATGGATGCGGCCAATGCTTTGCCTAGTGAGGAAAGATATACTAATTTTACACTTTGCCAAGGCAAGGTCTTTAAGAGCAACAGAGCCTTGAAGTGCACACCTTGCCACTATTCCATCATTTCACATCCCTGCCGCTTCTGTGGCATAGAGCAAGCAACAGGCCTGACATGATGGCAAAGATATGAAGGCAGGACGTGACCTAGACAGCTTGGTGCTGTTCCATGAACTCCAGCACAAATGGAAGCTGGCTTGAAGCCCAGAACCACATCAGGGATTGCATTACAGCACAAGAAGAAGATATATTTTGAAAAGGGCTTGCTCAGAGGAAGCCCCTTCTAGACTGAGGATCACTTTCTTTCAAGCAGCAATCTTCCACTTAGAACAGCCCTTCTATGAGCAGATGGAGCTAACCATTGCCCCCACCCCAAACAAATGGTCAAACAACCCTACCGTGAAACATCTCCTCTGTATGACCCTGCCAAATAGTATTTCGCCATGTGTCAGGTGCAAATGTGTTGTAAAATAGTCACCTGTAACCACCACCTCACTGATATTCCCTCCTCCTCTCCTCCCAGCATGTAGCGCCGGCTGCACTTGCTTACATTTTGCAAAGAAACAAAAGAGCACCCATTGCGGCAGCGTGAAATGGTTCATTTTAAGCAAATCTATGCACGTGTACCTAATTTCCTTGCTCGGCTACAATTACAAAATGTGGGTTTCCTCAGTTGAATTGCAGCCCCCTCCCTTCTTCAAAACAACTTTTATGTAAATTTTAAAAACTGAAAGAACAAGGAAACACACACTGTAACCGCAATGTACCGAAAAAAACCCTGGTCTTCATTAACCAAGTAGGTGTGTCTCAACTGCACGAAAAATCCTTAAACAGGAAGAAAAAGAGCCAGTTTTTATCATTATTCTAATCTCTTTCTGAAATGTAGAAGGAGATGGCAGTGGTGGAACTGCAGCTAAAAACCCAAGCTCCATCACCCTAACGTTTAAGCTGGAACACATATCATACTATTCAAATGCTTTTTAGTAAAAAGGTTTCTTTCTAGGGAAAAACAATCTAGAAGCAAAGCAATAGAATGTTGTGCCAGCTAACTTATAGGCTTCTCGAAAACCTAGGATCTTCTTAGACCACCACACAATTTGATCCTAGTTTTTGCATTCTTTTTATATATTTTATGATCCTAGGGATTAATTTGTTGTATGTTGTATTTTTAATATTGTTTTTATTGTCTTTTAATACTGTTTTTAATTGTTTTTTACTGTGTTTTTAACCTTGTAAATGCCGCCTTGAGGGCCTTGTGGCGGAAAGGCGGGATACAAATCAAATAAATAAATAAATAAATAAATAAATAGTTGACAACCACTATGGACCAATGCTTCAAATTTTAGAGAACTAATAGATGGTATTCCTTCATTACATACAACATGCTTACACCTGCAAAGCCATCTCAAATCATGCATCCCCAGTCAGTGGCTTTTAAGCTGTCCTAGTAATATGAACACAAAACTGAACTACCTACTTTTAACGAAATGGGTTCTCTATCCTGGGATCAGCACAGATACCAAGGCTGATCTAAAATAGAGAGAAATGCTAACATTTAGTAATAGGTGTTCCTGTTTGCCTCCCAAGGCACTGGTGATTCTCCCCAAACGGCTTCAGAAACACTTCGATTTTTGGCTTGATTTTCCATTTAATGCTCAGTCTCTGGGGTTCCATTCATATTGGGTACTTTATGTAAGCATCATTCAGGTTGAACTACCTCACTTGTTTTTATGATGTAAACAGTACAGGAGAGTATATGTTTCCCCCCACCCAGGAGAATCAAGTTCAGTGCAATTGCACAGTGATCTTGGACATCTTAGTCCCTTGTGCTTCACTAAAAGCAGGCCAGGAAGCCCTGTTGCCCTCTATGAAATGTGTCAAATATCAAGAGGTGGTGGGAGCAAAAGTGGGTTTTTATTACAACAGGACAGTTGCAACTGGATAAGCGTTGCATTGTGATAAGCGTCCTCTGGTGCTTTAGAGCCAGGTCCTCTCATGCAGGCTTCCTGCTGTTTTCATGACTTTTTTTGAACCAAACCAAGGAAACTCTGCCTCTCTAGTAATTGCTGATGTAGGCACCCTGCCTGTTTTTCATTGGATGCCAGCCATGATGGCAGCCAATCAAATGCTAGCTCCCACCCTATGTATTCTAATGTGTGGTTGTGTACTGCTTCACTTGCTGCCTGTGTTGGAGAAGAAAGGAGCAGTGCAGAAAAGCAAAGTATTGTATTTTTTTGTACTTTGCTAGGTCTGGTGAGGCTTTGCCTTCCCTGTCTGCATGCCCCCGAAATGCATGTATAGTGCAAAACAATAGAGACAGCAATAGTGCAAAAAAAAAAAAAAACTTTCTAGACAGTGTGATTCACAGGCTCATATGCCCTCTAACCAGCCTAGGGCCCATATGAGCTGTGAACTTTCAGCAGAGTGTGTCCTTAAGCGCTTACAAGCCAAGGCAACAAGGCACACAGTCTCTGCTACCAGCCTGGGACCACAGCTAAGAGTTACAGCCTCAAACAGAGGAATGAACAGACTCTTAAAATGTCCACAGGCTTAACTAGCCCCAACTACAGGGATCTAGCCAAGTCATAAACTTAACTTTGGTAAGCGTGCCAAAGCAGCAAAACTGAATTTAGTCTGGTTCCAAACGCTCACAAACAAAGCTTTTTAGATTAACTGTAATTTATTAAGAAAAAAAATAGCTACCAAAACTAGGAAAGGCTTAAAAGAACTAACAGAGACTTTAACTAAGATACACCTTAAAATAAGAAAAAAACTAGCTGCCTAACACTAGACTAGGCCCTAGTACACGCAAGGTGGCTAGGTTTGCTGGTTCTCCTCCTCCTCCTTCTCAGACCTGCAGGCAGCAAGTCCATGCTGGGCATCATGGACAGGCTTGGAGAAGGGGATCTCAAGGTCTGGAGATCTGAAGGGTTCCGATGGTCTGGTGACCTTCTTTGAAAATGGTCTGATGGTGTCTTGAAGCTCTGATGGTCTTGATGGTGTGTGTTGATCTGTACCCCCAAAACTGGATATCTTTATACCTCTCTGGCACAATCAATTATCCAATCAGGATAAAGGTCGGCCATCTCCTGATGGGATGATGGAACGTTCAGAGGTAACAGAATGGTCAGAAAAGGTTACGTACACAACCTAAGTGATGGGTCTCAGCTGTGTGAAATCTTCTTGATTTCAGCACTAGCTGGATGGAGCCTTCTTGATTAGGTTGGTGCTTTCTGACCCTAGCTATGACCTCACATCTTTCTACAGAAACAAAGCAGATAGGAAATTATAATGATTATGTCAGGAAGTGAGCTGATTACCATCAGCTGGTATTTCAGCAGTTTCAGCTCTTTCCCATGAAATGGAGTCATGTTGACAAAATGGAGTCAAACCATGGCCTAGCCTTCTTTTGCTCTTTACAGACAGCTCTTATATATTATTTATTTATTTATTTATTTATTATTTTGCCTTTCTGCCCCATGGGCACCCAAGGCGGCTTACAACATTAAAACCATCACTTTAAAAACTACAAATTAAAACAATGTTAAAAACAATATTAAAACAGTTAAAAAATTTAAAACAAGCAAGCCCTGTGGATCCCACAATTACAATTTAAAATATAAGATAAAGAATGTAAAATGCGAGCCAGCCTGTCAACAATTGAAGGCTTGTTTAAATAAAAACGTCTTCAGCCCCCGCCGAAATATTTTCAAAGAGGGAGCAGTTCTTAATTCTAAGGGGAGGGTATTCCAAAGTCGTGGGGCCACCACCGAGAAGGCCCTATTCCTGGCCGCCATCCCCCTCACCTCTCCTGGTGGTAGCACATTCAGAAGGGCCCCCCCCCCCAGATGACCTAAGAGTACTGGTAGGATTATAGGGAAGGAGGCAGTCCCTCAAATATCCCAGACCCGAGCCATAAAGGGCTTTAAAAGTCAAAACTAGCACTTTGAATCGGGCCCGGAAAGGAACCTGCAGCCAATGTAGCCACTGAAGCAACAGCCCAACAGAGTCGAACCGACGAGCCCCAGCAACCACATGAGCAGCCGCGTTCTGCACTAGTTGCAATTTCCAGACCGTCTTCAGAGGCAGCCCCACGTAGAGCACATTCCAGTAATCTAATCTGGATGTCACTAGGGCATGGGTCACCTTGGCCAGGTCTGCACAGCTCAGGTATGGTTGCAGCTGGCAAATCAGTCGAAGCTGAGCAAAGGCTCCCCTGGCCACCGCCGCTACCTGGGATTCCAGGAGCAGTTGTGGATCCAGGAGAACCCCTAGACTGCGGACCTGCTCCTTCAGAGGCAGTGCAAACCCATTCAGGGCAGGGCGGGAGTCCAATACCCGAGCTGTGGATTTCTGGACCAGGAGCACCTCTGTCTTATCCGGATTTAATTTCAGCTTGTTCACCCACATCCAGCCCCGAACTGCCTCCGGACAATGATCCAGGACCTCAACCACCTCCTCAGAGTCAGGGGGAAAGGAGAGATAGAGTTGGGTGTCATCAGCATATAGATGGCACCCCACCCCAAACCCCCGGATGACCTCTCCCAGCAGCTTCATGTAGGTGTTAAATAGCATGGTGGATAAGATGGACCCTTGCGGCACCCCAAACCTAAGAGGTTGGGATGCCGAACAAGCATCCCCCAGCACCACCTTCTGGGATCTGTCAGCCAGGAAGGAGCAGAACCACTGCAGAACAGTGCCTCTGAGTCCCAACTCAGCCAGCCGACCCAGAAGGACACCATGGTCGATGGTGTCGAAAGCCGCTGAGAGGTCCAGAAGGGACGCACTCCCCCTGTCCATTCCTCAGCGTAGGTCATCCACCAAGGCGACCAAGGCAGTCTACAGAAATATAACAAGAAATTTCTTTGAGAGTACGCCTACTCACTCACTACAAGAATTATAAGTTCACTCAAACTAGAAGGCCACCTTTGGCCTCTGCATTTAGTGTGGCAATAAGCTCATAAAAATTAAGATTCAGAGGATTTTAAAAAGGCACAAAGTGTCAAGCAATTGTCAAACTAGTCTGCTTTGTAATGAAAACCCTCTTAGAATATTGACACTAACAGGGGCTCTTTCAAGATCTCCCACCCCCAAGAAAGTAAATGAGTCACTGGCTTAGAAGAATAGGACAACTCCCACCTTACTTGCCTATACCTCCTCTATGGGCCCATTTTCCTATCTCTCTCCCCCCCCCACCTCTTTTCCTATATAATAATTCTGAAACCAGTCCTTTAATCTTTTTTAACTCCAAGTTGTGCTAAATTTCAAGATGTTGGGCAGAAGATAATTTTGAACAAACCTGTGTAAAACATTTATTATTATTATTATTATTATTATTATTATTATTATTATTATTATTATTATTATTATTA
>JAJKFI010000001.1:46662308-46694256 GCA_029204185.1 Lerista edwardsae | reverse complement strand
AGAGAGAGAGAGAGAGAGAGAGAGAGAGAGAGAGAGAGAGAGAGAGAGAGAGCAGAAAAAGTTACTATCAAGCCTGGCACTAGTGAAAGCTCTTTTAACACCATTACTAAGAACCTGAACAGGACTGAGACACCATCTCCTGATACCTGAAGGGGTACACCAGATTCCTTTCCCTTTACCTGGTGGTGCTCTAGTCCGATGGCCTTCAATGCTTTTCATTCCCATAAGTTGCCATGGCCCCAAAACTGAGGTTTCATGACTCCATTGGTGATCCCAACCACAAGGTTGAAGAATACTGGCATAGCTGATACACATGCAGTAATGTAGTGGCAAATTTTGAAGTTTAGACACTTGTCATGACATTACTCATAGCCATGGCCCACAAAGACTCACACACAAAAATCAAAGTTCAGTTTCATTAGTGCTTTCTTCTCCTGTCACTTATTTCTTCTTCTAAGTCATTTACGTCTTCTAAGTCATTTAAAGATGTAGCCAATTTCATCCCATGTGTGTGAAGTGGGGTGCAATAGTTTTAACAGTGTATAAAAACTGAAAAAAAAATCTATTAATACATCTCTGATAAATATGAAACGTATTCAAGTGCTAACCTGTGCATTTACTCGGAACCCTATTGTATTAAGTATGACTTTACTTTCAGGTAGATATGTATAGAATTGCAGCCTTAATGAAATATACCCCCACATATTGTCTTCTCAGGCATTCCTTGGAAAGATGATGGTCTGGACAGTAACCTGTCCCCTGGCACATTACTCTGTTGCCTCCTGTTGATAATGATGCTTCTTCTCAACCAAGAAGGAAGTTTCAAAGGCAGTTACCTGGAGATTGCACAGATTTATGGAGGAAAAGCCCATCCATCACAGGTTACAAGCCATGACAACTATATGCAACCCCTTAAAGGTAGCATCTCTTAATGCTAGGTACAAGGGGATGGCAAGAGGATACAGGTATTGTGTTGTCATTCATTTCATTTCATAAACCTTTATTGGCATTTAATATTGTGTTGTCTTGATTGCTCCGAGGCATCTGGTGGGCCACCAAGAAATACAGAAAGCTACACTAGATGGGCCCTTCACCTGATCTAGCAAGGCTCTTACACTCCTGAACATGCCTGCCATTGTTGTCACCACCTGGGCTGCAGGAGAGGTCCAAAAGCTCCACTCTATCCAACTACAGCCCTGCATACATCAAGTGTACACTAGCGTAATCAATAAACATCAGGAATGAAAAGACGAACTGCATGACAACAATCCTTGCATACACGCAGGATATGCTTTTCACTTTCAAACAATAGGCTCAAGTGTACTGTATATGTGTTTTGTTTCTGTGGTTGTTTCAGGTGAGGAGTACTTTTTCTGTATCTGTCTTGCCATTGATTTCCCAAATAACAGGAAAGGCATGAAATATGTGTTCTACATTCACAGATGACTACCCCCCCCCCACCTGGGACAAGAATGGTAATATGCAAGACATTTATCCAAAACGAATAATCAAAATCTCAAAGCACTTCAAGTTATAACAGCTCTTTTAGGGCAATATTTGATGCTGAACATAGCCACGCAGGTTCATAGTTTGGACATGATAATAAAGAACAATAGATGCACTGGTTGTATGAAGGGACATTTTCAGGGAGGAGGGGGACGATTGTTGTGCATGTCGGTTCCATTGCACAGATACTTTCAATAAGCTGTCACAATGACACGTCACAGCAATCAGTTCTATAGCCATGCATGGAGATACTGTTCATACAATTCTCACCTGAAATTTAAATAGGAGTTGTCAATAATGTTAAATATAGAATGTTTCTGGCACCCTATGTTGGAAAGACTCCCTAACAAGGCATTTCTAATAGAAATAAATGCAATGGAGGAGACTACAACAGCTAGTTCTGTATTAATCAAGACCAGTTTGCCATGGGTTCCTCAATTTTGCAGACAAATTTGTAGCTAATCAGGAAATGATATTGTAATCCTCATTCTCAACAGGTTACTCAACACACACTGGTATTTATCTGGATTTCACATTACATCTACTACTGTTTCTGGCACATCCATCTGGATACACTCTTCTCTCTTTATCAGCACAGTCACAATAAGAATTTCTACTTTTCCACAAGACCACACCTCTATCAATACCAAGATTCTCTATATGAAATCTGGAAACTGCGGTATGTGCGTATGGCAGCAGTAACCCAATCCCTTTTGGATGCACGGTCTATCTTCCATTTTATCCAATTGGTAGACCTTCTCTCCACTTTGAACTCTGGGGGCAGAAGGCAGATTTGTTTTGCATACCCAGGGAGGAGTTCCAGGAGGCCAGATAGATTTTTGGATTTCTCCCCCTGGTAAATCAAAGGTCCAGAAAGGCTCCCTTTCTTGCTCCTGTAGGCTTGGAGGGAAATGATCTTCAGGATCCTTGCAAGACTCTGGAAGAGGCAGCCTCCTTCACGTGAGACATACTGCCTGATGGGCAGCGTATACTCAAGGCATGTGCATTACACACTCTCTTTTACAGTGCATGTTTTTGTGATGCGTTTCTACAAATTACTGTGACTATAGGCCTTAAAGAATAGATGAAAGAAATCATGGGAGAAGTGGAAAAACAGGTGAAGGGTAAGGGTTGCTCATAGTTTGCAACTAAAGCTTGAGGTGCTTAACCTCATACGTTGCTTAGAACTTCTGTAATATATGCATCATTGACTGCTTTAAGGATGCTGCACAGGCATGCCCTGGTATTTGCGGGGGATAGGTTTCTGCCCCCCCTTCCCGGTGGATACCTGAAACTGTGGATAAGAGGGAACCCTATGTAAAGTATAGGGTTCTCCCCTGCCCTCTAAGGTTTTTTAGCAATGTAAAATAAGAATAAAGGAAGCTAGGAATAAAGGAAACTATGGATATGGGATCCATAGATAGCCCCCCCCCACCTATATCCTGTTTTTAGTAGCTGTTTATTAGAGCTGAGCTACAGCTGTCAGTGAGAGGGGAGTGTGCTGGGCCAGCCACTGCTTTGGTGGCAGCAGGGAAGATGCTTATCAGCCAGCAGGAAGGCAAAGTGTGTGGCCAGAAAGAAGACTACACCATGAAAGTACCATCTGTATGTTGTTCTTGAAACATAGAACTTCCTTGTAATTTGTAAAAACCTTTGTGTTTATGAATAAAGCCTGCCTATGTAAACCGCCTTGAGTTAAAGTCAGAGGAGCAATCTAATGACCTAAGAAAGGCGGTATATAAATATGAGCATTATTATTATTATTTATTCCACTTGTCACAACTTTTTTTCTTAATTTAGGCATTTAGGGTGATTTTAGAGTGAATTTTGAATGGTTTTGGAATGAGTTAGAATTTTCCCCATCGATATTAAGTAATTATACTCATCTGGATTTTCACTACAAAGGCCATTTTCAGTACTAAATTAAGTAAGGATAACAATGGAAGAGTTTATTCTGAAGCACTCTGAACACAAATATACATTTTAATAACCCTTGTCTTGGCATATTGATCCTTAAAATGTAGGGAAAAATCAAACTATGGTTTAGCAAAACTATGATCAAACCTACATTGATGTAGAGGGTCTACTCTGACATACAAACCACAATATTGTTCAATGAATGTTATGCATTTATGTTTGTGCTTCAATCCAGTCTTGTACCATTTAGAAATTGACATTTCTGCAAATACTGACAACAAATTTCCAGATGTGTTTTGAGCCATGAAAGTAACTTCCTGTTTAACATGGAAGACGCTACTTCAAAGTCCAGCTATGCTTTTGACTCATGTTTAATCACAAATCAGCCTATAGAGACTGGTTTTAAGAAAGTTTGAATTCAGAGTTTCAAATATCTTTAGCTTTATTTGCATGTGTAAAAGACTAAATTATGCTCACGAAATGTAAAATGTCCGCATAAAGTTCATTGTTAGCATGCCCCTACTTTTAAAAGTCCTCAGGGCCTTACTATCTCCTCCTAAATAAATTACACAATAGAGATATTTAAAATGCTCAAGACATTAAAAGCATGTTTTCTGTAGGTTGTGATTTTTATAAAAAATAATAAAACTTTACAGATACCTGGTTTCTGATGACATGTATTTTAATCTCTTTCTGCAATTTATAAGAACAAAAGCTAACTTGGTTTACAAGTTTTGGCTACATTCAAGTCAGATCTTCAAGACATGAGATTAATTCTGTATTTCACAGAGTGTTGTCACTTTTTTTTCTAGCAGAGCACTACAGCAAAAATAATTTGACAGCACTAGCTTTCCCCAACATAGTTGCAGTGATGGAGAAACAGTTGCGCTTGTTGAACTTCTGCTTGCACAGTTGTTAGAAGGATGCAAATGCTGCCAACCCTAATTCATCACAAATCAGAGGACATTACTGTAATTAAGGGCACAATCCAGTGGTGTGAGCCAACCGGTTCGCTGGGCAGAGTTTCTTCGCTCGCTGGGAGGGTTTCCGTGGTGATCAGCAGCGTGCTCGCGAGCGAAGAAACGAAGAAACTCCGCCCAGCGAACTGGTAGGCTGACACCACTGGCGCAATCCTAACTTGTGCTGGACCTGCAAGGCAGGCGGGCCTGCGCCGTATCCCGCGCAAGTTAGAAGGCGGCTGTAGCTTGCCTAGGGTAAGGGCACATTCACTCCCTTGTCCCAGGTAGGTGCCAGTCGCCCTGATGGGCTTGTTCAGATCTGTACCTCCTGTTCTGACCTCTCTCTGGGTCAGCACACCTCCCAGCCTGCCCAGTTCCTCCATTTTTCCCCCTGCCCAGACAGCTCTCGCACCAGCTGAACTTGGCTGGCACTGGAGCAACACAGCACAGCCTTCGGCTGGCACCCTTCGGCCAATACTGCTGCTGCTAGTGTTGGCCCAACGGCACAGCGCTGATGCAAGGGTTCCAGTCAGCACTCTCGTGCCAGCTAGCATCGGCCGAACGGAGAGCATAGGATTGCGTCCTTGAAAGCATAATGTGTATGAAAAAGATATGATGGCCCAGAATGATAGAAATCCATGCAACTACAAGAATCAAATCATTCCACATGGGCTTCTACTTACACACATTTGATTCCATGTTTGCACGCGCACGCACACACACCCCTACTTTAAGGCAGCACTAGATTAGTCACTGCTGACAGATTTTTATATTGTATTTTTTCCTGTACTGTTTTCCTTCCTTTAAGATCATTTGCCATTGCTTCATAGTCTCCAGATCACATATACAGGCATGCCCCAATATCCGCAAGGGTTCTGTTCTGGACTCCCGTGGATACCAGAAACTACCGTGGATAGGTGGAAAATGCCTTTTAAAAGATAGGGAAATATCAGTGGTTTTGCTGCAACAAAGTAAAAAAAAAAAGAGGCTTGTTTAATGTTCCCCTACCTTTTTAATAGGTGTTCCAGTACCCATGGATACTGAATCAGTGGATACTGGGATACAGCTGTACCTTATCAGTAGTGTAGAGCATGCAGTCTTCAAGGAACCAGAAAGCCAATAAAGAGTAGAAATGTGTGTAGAAATCCTATGCAAGGCAGCTCTCCCCCCCCCCAAAAAAAAATTCACTCCAGTGGAGACAGTGGTCTACACAATCACTCACCCCCATCCTCTACAGAGAGCACAATCTTAACCAACTCTTCAGCATGGACATAGCTGCGATAATGGGGCATATGCTGCTTCCTGCAGTGGGGGGGGGACAGTCAAAGAGGCCTCCTCAAGGACAGGGAATGTTGTCCCCTTACCTCAGAGCTGCAGTGCCCTTACCTTGGTGCTGGAAAGTTGGTTAGGATTGTGCCCTGATGTGAGTAATAGAACCTTCCTGCATTGGAATGTTTATAACAGATAAAGTGCCTTATTTCACAAGTCAAATCAGAAACATAATCTTGGTATTTTATTAGTTTAGTGAGAGCTATTTTATAAAAGGGATAGTTGATGTTGGAAATTTTTTTTGGAGGATGCCTATATATGAAGGTCAAGTTTGAGTTAGTGGCTTGAATCTAAAGGTGGTCTTGTGTGAGCACCCCCGCCCCCACTAACTAGAGGACTGCCCAAATTCATGAGTGGCTGGGGCTGCATAGCTCCATAGCATAAGCAAAGATCTACTTGCACATTTTGGGGTTCAAGCCACGATATATTTGACTCCTTAAGAATTACATAATGTTCAGCTACACTTAAAGGCATTTGCAACCAATTTGAACAACAACATGTTGGTTTTAAATTGGGCCAAATCTCTGGGACTAAACCAGATTTCAATCCTGCTAAAGAACTGGTGGATTTCAATTGATTTTTTTTAAAAAAATATTAAGTGAATATCATTGCTGCTGTTCAAAATATACCAACAGCTTTTGTCAGTTATATTAAACATACACAATGATGCAGTCAACCTCATGGGCAAATATACAAAGGGCAGAAGTGACGTAAGAGTGTCCAGTATTGCTTCACCCAAGCAACATCACTGACAGTTTATTAGTCTGCTTTGGCTCTTCATAAGAAAGGTTTCATGTTTATGAGCAAAATTGAAGTAATTCACAGATGTCTTAGCTATGTGTTACAGCTAGTTAAATTTGCAGCATGTGGCTTCTTCGTTGCTATACTTGCAGCAGAATTTGCAACATGAGGTATATATAATGACTCAGTGAAACCAGATGAACTACCATATGAAACCAAATGTGTCTAAGGTTCAATGAATTCACAGGGGGATGGGGAGGCTCCAACCACTCATCTACCCATATTCACTGAGTGACTGAACACAGCTCCCAAACATACAACTGTATAAACAGAACAACTGTTCATTGTTCCAGTATCCAATGAGCTCATATAGATCAGGCAATGGAGTTTGTTGTGACAAAACCATCTTGCCCATTCAATGCGTGGAAAAGCAGCCTTGACCTTCTGACACAAGTGCATGGACACCAGCAATGAGATGATTTAGCAATTCTTGGTCAAGGCCTAAGATGAAATCAGAACTCATCTGAAAATGAGGAGTGTGATTGTGAATCCATGACTGGTCCAGGCCCAGTTACAGCAGAGTCAAAATAAAGCGGCAGAGAGAATAAATTGCAGTATTCAGTCTAAAACATGAAAACGCCACATTTTGAAATAGTATAAGTTACAAGAGACTGGAATCAGACAGGAGTCAGCTATTCCCAACATGCCCCCATTGGGGAGGAGGCATTTGGCTGGCCAGTGTTGAAGGTAAGAATGTTGGTCTAGATGGATCTTTGATTTTGCAAGCCAATTCTGCTCATACTATGAAGATGTAAAAAAAAAACTGATGTATCTAATAAGGCAGCGGTTATCAAACTTTTAAGCACCAGGACCCACTTTTTAGAAAGTTAATCTGTCCAGGGCCCACCAGAAATGATGTCAAGGCAGGAAATGCCATTGTTGTGACACCAAGGCCTGCAGCTTTCCTGAGAATGCAGACGTAGGTTGGGTTATTTTTTAGCCATTTTCTAATAGCAAAGTGAATCAGAACGGAAAAAGTCCCTATACCAGCAAAATAACCACACAGCCCTCCCCTTTTCCAATGTCCCATCTTCCCATATTTTCAATATGGCTGCTCTAGGTGCTTTGCAACCCACCTGAAATCAGCTCAAGACCTAGTGGTGGGTCCCAACCCACAGTTTGGGAACCACTGTAATAAGGCTTTTAAGCCCAATAAAGAATTTGTGTCAACAGTGGAGTTAGTTGAAAGATTGGACGGTCATTTGAAAAAATGATGCCCTACTACATAAAGGAATTGCCCAGATTGATTACCCAATACAAATCATGTTCACCTTTTAAAGTTATATTTTGCACAGCTATGCTAGAGACAGCTGCAGTAGTATTTGACATATATCACTGAGAAATCTCTCTGGATAGTCAACTTCAAACAAATATCAGCAAAATATTGGAAAGAGCCAATTTAAGAATAACCAATTGCTCTAATTTTTCAACTGGATACCCTGAACAAGCATAAAACACAAACGGTTAACTAACAAAGTTTATATCCTGCATTAGCAAACATTCTCCTTGCCCGATTCTAAAGTGCTAACCCAGCAAACATTTAAGATAGGGCACAATGACCGCTGTGTCAGTGTGATAAAATAACCTGTGATGGGATCATGAACCAACTTCACATACTGTACTTGTAGAAAATCTGGGTTGCTACTGTTCTGGCAGCAAAGAGCATGGCAGCCAGATGTACCACAGCAATGAACATTACAGAGCAACAGTCAGGTATGACAGAAGACTGACTGAAAAGCTATAACAGAGTTCTCAACAGCATCACAGCCATGCATATTTATAGTTCAGGTGCCAGAGAATAATTGCTTAGGCACCAAGCCAGACAACCCTTATGCACATCCAAAATATTCATTCAAAGCTTGCTTGCCATGCTGCATGCCACTTAAGGCTTCGTACGGAAACATCAATGCTTTCAGATTTTATATATTAACTATACACATGTGCACCCAAAGTGAAATAAGATTTTGATCAGTGCCAACAAGCTGTTCCAACCATTGCTGTAATGTCTATAGAGTTTATCCCGTACCAGAATAATAAACCCGAAATAACCTTTGTGGATAAACAGTAGCACCAGTATGGATATCCAAGGATTCATATGGCCATTTATTATTTTTAAAAAGACTGTTAAGACTGAAACAATATATTTATAATATTACTCTTACAATATGAAAAGTCTCTCTTTTTTAGGACTTTCTCACAAATTATATTATAGCATACAAAGCCTCATTGAGGGGAATGCCACAGGACTGTATCACTTTGAAACTTTAATACATGAATGGGCAGGAGTGAGCTATAAGCAGCAAGTTGTCACCTAATTTTAGAATGTAGTACTTGTCATAGTATATTGATTAAAGGATTAGTTTCAAGCCTGATTGCTCAAAGAGAGAAATAATCTTTAAAAGCTGGTAACTAGAAACCCCTGACATTCATATATTAAATCACCAAGTGACACAGTACTGCAACAGGATATCCTTCCTGTAACATGTGAACAAGTCCTTCAGCACGAATACTTGTCGAGTCCATGCAATTTTATTTACAATAAACTCAATTCACACAAGTTTCTTTTACTGTAATATACAGTATCTCTTTTGCTCTGTTGGATTAATTCGCTTTTCAGTAGAAAATTCATCCTTGTTCTTCCAACAGGATGACATCTTTGACTCCCTTGTATGGCTCAGTTGTGAGTTCATTTCCTAAGCAGTCATCATTAATATTACCCCTAGTACCTGAACACCACCGAGATCAGCCAATCAATGGCTGAATATACAGTGCCTTTAGGGCAGAACAGAGCTCATGAAAACAAAGGTACATGGATGCATTTCAAAGCAGTCCACCAACACCAACCATATCAATAATTCAGCAATTGCCTACAATCTTAGGTAACAAGTTATAAACTCACTTGTGATTTCCAACCTTATCCAACAACATTCACCCAAGAACCCAGAGAAAGTGTCTGAAGGGAAAAAAAACTGATGTGCTTTTCTCTTCTTCATGTAATTACTTCCCATTTTCTTTTGCCTCTTTGGGACACATGGGCTTCCTAAGTTTAAAATGTTTACTTTGATAGGTCATGCCACTGTCAGGTATTGATGATAGAACAGTCCAAAAAGGCTTGTGGAAAAGAGGCAAGCTGCAATCCACCAGGTGAGAAAGGACAAGAGTCCTCTGAACAACAGGGGAGTGAAAATGTTCTTCAGGCTAGCCAGTGCCATTGATAGTTGTATTGCAGATACCTTCATCTTTCCATCATTAGATGAAGATTCAGAGTTCACTGAATTACCAAGTGAATTGTTCTCCACTGGTGAATCTGAAGTAGATTCTGGATAAATGCCCCAGGAATAGTTACCTACAGAAAGCAAAAGAAGATCTTCAGGTTTGTTGTCTTTCTTTGATCATTTCAGAATTACATACTTATAGATAAGTACACAACTAGTGAAAATAGCAGAATCTAGCCGCTAGAATAAAGATGGCAGCTGCTTGAGATTCACAATGTAGTTTTGCATCGTACAAATTAGCTACCAACAAAAACAAGTAATTTGCACTGCTTTTCATGTTCACTGCAACATGTGAACGAGGAGCACACACACCGCCCCTATAGCATGATATGCAAGCTCCAGATGCAAAAGTTATTCTTGCTTACTGCATACCACAAAAGTGGCAACGAAGTCTCAGCTTAGAGAAAGACACATGATGAAGGCAACATGTATGGGTTCAAAAATCTCAAAGGCAACTCAAATGTTGTGCAGATACAGAAAGAGGTAAGTGGGATTTCTTCACCCTCTATTTCTCTGCCCCACATCTGAATAACTCATGTCTCATGTTCCGAAGTGACCCTTTTCCCCGACTTCTCTCTATTGCTCAAAAATGGTCATTTTTAGAATACACAAAGGTATTGAATGAACTGTCTCTCTTTTTAGGGCAACAGTCTAGGCATTGCCAATTGGCATTTTCTACCAATTGGGAGAGCAGTACTTTTATAGGGAGTGAACGTGCCATGCCTCTTTGCTAAATGCCAAAAAAGGTCACATCCAGCAGATCTGGGACTTTGTGCTTCTTCACATGAACACCAGTATTTCATGGTTTTGTGTAAACCCAACAATACACTCAAATCCTCAGCTGTTTATGTGCTTGTATAAGCAAGAACTGGCTTAATTACAGGTTGTGTTATGTATGCACATCTTGCCAGTCATGCTGGGGTTTAGAGCACAGAAGGAGGCAGCTAAGCAGAGGTATGCAGAAATGTGTGTGAGCAATTGTGGCTCAAGAGCTCATCTTTTCTGAGAATGCAAAACAGGAACTGGCAAAGCTTTAGGAAAAAAAAAAACATTAACAGTGAGCAGTTTCCTTCGTTTATTCGGTCTTCTTACCTAAAGTTTTCAACAGCAGAGTCATGTGAAGCAGCATAACCAGAGGTGCCACATACTGAAGCGCAATTATACAAAGGTAATAAAACACTCTGGCCACCTGAAGTCAACAAAAACCTTGGATGATTCAGTGCACAAGACAATATAATATGACTGACATCACAGAAGTTATCATAGCCAGCAATTAAGTGCAGTTGCTGATAATAATCAAACAGTACAATCCTATGAACTTCTACTAAAAAACTCTTCCGGAACCAAAGTTCTTCCAAAAGAAGGAAACTGTGCTGTTAACCAGTTTCTATTATAATATCTTAAATGTGATTTTGCTGTGAAAGCCATTTCCTTAGTTCTGTCCTATGGCTGCCCCAATTCCTCACTGCACATGTTTGTCATTGATGCATTTGCTTAGGTCAAGTAGCAACGTGCCCCCAGAAAGCAGATAATGCAAAAGGTTTGTCATTTCACCTGTCACTGAAGCACTAATCTAGGCTTTCCTGCAGTCTTCTGACTCTTTTAGTTTTCAGCCATGTCAACTATTCAGTGAACAAGCAGCATTTTTCATTCACATGCCATTGTTTCCTCTACCCACTAGGCAGCTGCTATGATGGCAACAGTGACAGCAGCAACAAATACATCTCAGAAGTAACAAGTATAACTTGCTCAGCCCTCACTTCTTGAAGGTGAGCCGGAGGAATGGGAGCGGAGAGAGACGAGCGGGTTTCTTCAGTAGAAGAGCATCCCCTACCACTTTGCAAAGCAGGGGATGAAAACAGGAAAGGTTCACCCATTTAGAAGGGGAGCAAAAAAAATTATAGCCAATTCAGAGTGACAATATGACATGTTATGTGGCATTAGGACATTATAAAAAGCAACATAAATCCAGTAAAAAAAACAACCCAGCCACAGCCACCACCATTTATTACTTGATTCAATAACTGGCTGAAATTGATCAGTAGGATTAAACTGGAATTGGGATGGAGAGAATGGAACATTTTGTGCATATCAAATGCCCTCATTTCTCAAAAGGACAACATTTTAGGGGTGAAAGTGCAATTCTATCAATTATAAATCTGCTTCCTAGTTAAACTTCATTTTCTTTTGTTACACAGCTGCTGCTTTTGAACTCTTTTAGGTTGGTTTGAGAAAGATGACATGAGAAGCTTGCAGAACGAGGAAATGGGGAGTAAGCAGCAGACTGCTTTAGAATGTTTTTTTCCACCCAGTTGGAAATTTAAATGTGGTTCTATTGTTTTAAAATGTTACACTGTCAGCCTTACGGCAGGTCAGGTTAGAAGTACAAGTATTCACTTGAGTACTAGAGTATAGTGCAAACCTTAAGGGCTGCTGAAAAATAAGCAAGAGAAATGGTATTGCCAATATATCATTGCTAGAACATCTGGCAAATATGGCCAGAATAAGTTTCAAGATCCCATTCCAGAAGTTACATTTTCATGTTTTCAAGAAAAAAACATTTCCACTGCAGATTTCTATTTGAGGACAGCATTATTGTCATGAACCTAAATATATTGTAACTTAATTCATTTGTATTGTGTTTCATTCAGGCTTACCATTTTTTGCAGTTCTACTGTACTTATTCTGCCAACCTCCTTTTTCATTTGATTCACACATTTCTGTGCTAAATTAAGATAGGCTTGAAGATGACTGCGCATCATGGCTAACCTCAAAGCACATAGGAGAATTATAATCCACAGCCTCACAGTATCAAATGTAGCTTCAGACATCCTACAGATTAAAAGAGGAGCTCAGTGATTTTCACAATGTCATCCTATATCATACTAGCCGAGAATCCCTAATTTTGTTTTCTGAGCTGTAGTGCTGAAAGTAATTCTACCACAGAGCAATAGCAGTTTCAGTACAACTATCAGTGCACCAATCTGAAAACATCAATGGCATGTACATAGGTGTTGGTGGTGGCAAGATTTGGTTGATAGGTGTAGTATCTGGGTCTCTGGTGCAATAGAAACCTAAACAAATAAATTAGTTGTGAGCCATTTCCTCTCTGTCTAATTATTCTTCTGCCAATCTGAAGGACAAAAATATGTTCAGTTCTATTGACAGCCAGCAGGATGCAACAGAGGAGGTTGAGTGACCGTTTTTAAATTATGCAATGTATTGGCCAGGTATTTGGTCTTTTTACTGCTTCAAGCTTTATATTACAGACCGATTCTCACTGCTGCTTCACCTCCATTAAATGTCAAGACATTGCCACTTATTCTGTGCACTTATGCCCATGCTCAAATTGTCCCATCCAATCCCAGCACACCTCCTACGTTCCCAGTGCAGCAAAGCTATACAATATAGATGTTCAAAAGCAGCTTACAAAGGCACATTCTCTTTTCCCAATGGTGGATTCATTATATAGTCCTTGGTAATGGGTTTTACCCACAATAAAACCATAAGTAGGGGTGCCAGGAAGTTTATATGCAGCAGAGTCCTGAAATGTTGAAAGAGAAACAAAATCAATACATTATGACTATAACATTATACTAGCACCATATTGCAGTGGTTCTGCTTGGCCAACATGTCCCAGAAAGTGGTGCCAGGGGGTGGCTTGCTTGGCACCTTAGCTATTGGCATGTAGGTGTCTCCCTTATCTCCCATACTGTTTAATATTTACACCAAACTGCTGGGAGAGGTCCTCTAGGGATTTGGCTGATGATATCAATAGGCTGATAATACCCAGATCTCTCTCTCCCCCTCCCCACTTTCTACCAACTACTAGGTGGGCTGCTGGAATGCTGTGTGAAGGCCTCTAGGACAGTGGTCCTCCAAGTCCTACCTGGGAGGAGAGGACAACATTTGCAGTGGTGGGACTGCAGCAGCAGTGTGAACCCCAGAATTGTGCGGCTGCCTGGACAAAAGGGGCTTTTTAAACATACCTTAAGATTGTGCCGGACTCCATGGGGTTGCGGGGCGCCCCCCAGACACCTCCGAAGGACTCCCCAAGGTTCTAATTTATTGAAAAACATGATCATAAACCACTTCTGATTTTCAATTGAGCCCAGCGCTGTATTAAGGTACATTAAGAACAGCTCCTTTTGTCCAGCTAGTGGCACGATCCAGGAGATCACGTCACTGCTTTCTCTCTTCCCTGCCCCTTAAAAGGAAACAGGATAGTGCTTCACAGCCTGGGGGGGGGCTGTGACCCACCAGTTTGAGGAGCACTGCTCTAGGAACTAGATATGGGCTAATAATCTGAAATTAAATCTGGACGGAACTGAGGTCCTCTTGTTCAGAAATCTACAATGAAGGAGCTAGACTATCTTCCTGTCTTGAACAGGGTAGCACTCCCTCTACAGGAATAGGTACACAGCTTGGGAATAGTCCACAATTGCCAGGTTGTAGCTCTGGCCAAGGCAGCTTCTGCCCAGCTTCAGCTAGTGCATCAGCTTTGGCCATAGCTGATCAGTGGTCAATATCTTGATGACATCTCATTTGGAGTACTATAACACACTCTACATGGGGCTTCTCTTTTACGGCTTGGGTCCAGGTTATTTGAGGGACAGTCTCCTTCCATATAATTCTATCCGTACTCTCAGATCATTTGAGAGGGCGCTTCAGACTGTGCCACTGCCAGGCGAGTGAAGGGGATGATAGGCAGAAATAGGGCCTTCTCTGTGGTGGCTCCACAGTTGTGGAATACCTTCCCCTTAGAACTAAGAACAGCTCCCTCTCTGGCAATCTTTTGGCAGGGTCTTTTTTTTTTTTTTTTTTTTTTTTTTAAGGAGGCATATAGCTGCTGACATGCTGGGCTGGCATTTTTAACTTGCAGTTGTGGGATCCACTGGGGCCTGTTCATTTTAAATTGTTTTATCATATTGTTTTAATCTTTTATCCTATCTTTTCTATTGCTTTATCTCACTTTATTGTTTGTAGTTTTAATATTGTGAGCCATCTTGGATGCCCCAATACAGGGCAAAAAGGCAGGATAGAAATTCAATACATATTATTATTAATAATGTCTAGGAATTGCAATTAGTGTGGGATGTGTCGACTCATATGGGGTTGCCTCCTTCCATATATGCTGAACCCCTCCCCCCGAGATCTCCAGAGAGGGCCCTTAAGTGGGCTTCACCTCTATCTGAAATCAGGGGTATCGGCAAGCAATAGGGCCTTCTTTGTGGTGGCACTGCAGTTGTTGAACTCCCCCCCCCCCCGTGACTTAAGAACTGTCTCTCTCAAGGTACTCTGGTAGTGGCAAAAACGTCGTTAGGTTGCAATTGGGTGGGTTTATTACAACTGGGAGTTTTATTGCTTTTTACCACAGCTTATTGCCACAGCATATTTTATGAATATCATTTTTATGAGCAACTTTTACTGCTGCTTTCATTGCTTTGCTTATTGCCACCTTTTGCTATTTCATTGCTGCTCACTATTAAGTCTGCTCTTGATGGTTTATTGTTTACAGTTTTTATATTATGAGGGCTAATATGATTATAATGGATATTTGTATATTTTGTTCACCTAACGAAACTGTATGTTAACTTTTGGCATACACCGTGTGTGGGGGGGGAGGCAGAGTAAAAATGCAATTAAAAAATAAGGGAAGCTGACTGGAAGTTCTGGACTATGGAGAGATTCCAATATCATCTTTGGTTTTGCTCCCTCCAATAATCACAATTGAATATTTTTTTCAGTGGCATAACGTGCATCAGCTACACCTGCATCTGCCCCAGGCTAACCCTACCATTGTTCTCCAGGCATGGGTTGTCATAGGGCTTGATATTTGTAGGCTCTCTCATATTAGTTTCTAATAGTGGTTCTCTATCACAAGAAACTTGTTCAGCCTATAGCATCAAGACTGCCTACTGCTTCAGGCAACAATAGAGCCTGGAATCCTGGGGAAAATCCACAATTTAGGCCTTCCATCACTGACTTAAGACAGCATGGACCATTGAGGGCCTTGCTGGAGCAAAGGTCCAATGTCAAACCTGCTCCATCCAGATATATTTGCTTTCGCTTTAAAATATATAAAGATATATTTTAAAATTGTGGCTTCATTGTACTTTTAATAGACTACATTTTTATGTAGTGTTCCAAAACATCAACTAGCCATTTGTTAGGAAAAGGGAGCAGTATAAATAAAGCAAAGCTAGGATTTTGCCAATGCTAAGTGAACCGTGGTTTAATTTTCTACAAGGTTTGGCTTACTGGGTGACTTTTTCTGTAGTTAAACTCAAAGCATCCAGATGCATCTGAGCCAGTCGCAATCCAGGGAATGTCAGAAAAGCACCAATAAGTGAACAAAGTATAGCTAGGAAGAGCTTGAATGTTAATTTAGAAACAGGACCCCTAAAAAAAAAAAAAAAAAAAAAGAGGAAGTCAGTTTTTACGAAACTAAATAGTTCACATTTTATCCCTTGTCATATCTATTCCTCATAAAGGAATAAAAAGATGACAAAAGTCACACTGGCATTTCCAACTCCTAAGAAATATTACTGAACTGTATTCTTGAAAATACAGTTGAAAATAAAATCTACTCATACTGATGCAACCTAACACTAAATGCAATTTTAGAGGTTAATTATACAAAAGAGTATTGCATGGACGTATATAGTTCAATGATGCTTAGAACTCGCCAGAAAATAATAATATAAAATCAAGATTGCTAGTTACAGACATGGATTAAGAGTTCCAAAGTCTTTTAAGGAATACAAACTAAGGAGAGTACAGACAGCATTTTGATGGTGATACACCTACTACATATCACACATTATTTCTGCAGTTGTGTTTTATACTTACTGGGATTCTAAGCCTTGTTTTTCAAAAAACTGCACAGCACTTTCTGAAAAATTCAAGAAGCCTGCAGATAGAAAAATTCAGTACCAGGTGAATGTGGACTGTCATAATGCTAGCAAAACATTTCAGAATTTTCAAGTCTGGCTTCTGAATTCACTAATTAGAATGCTGCAACAGTTCAATCCTTGGCAATATCCATTTGCTGTTTTTATATTCTATAAGTGCAAACAAACTGTGAGCACTTTAAGGGTACTATCCATATCTGCCTGAAATGAACGATGAAGGCCTCACTTATGTTGATGGTTCTGGACTAAGTTTACAGAAAAAGCACTTAAATCAACAGTGCTGATGGGAAAACTGTTTGCAAATAGACAAATAAAAAAGACTGTGAACCTACACACATATACAAGGGTTGTATCCCAAGTTGTATTTGTACAAACCAAAAGGTATTCCCATTTATACAAAAGGAGTATTTTCATTCCTCCTCAGCAACTGCCACTGTCCCCATCCCATCCTGCTCCACAAGATTCCCCAACTCACAGAAGGGCATTTTCAGGGGCCTTGGAGAAGAGGTATAGTAGGGAAGTTCCCTTGCAGGAACTCCCTTCCATGTACACTAAAGCTAGGAGACAACCATATTCTAAAATTGAAACAATATATTCTCATATCATGCCAATTACATTATTGTCCATGTACTATGGCTTCAGGTATTACCTGTTTCAAGTCCAAATTCTAGGTAGTTTTCTGTTACTATCAAAATTGCCATGGCTTTGACAAAGAAAAAAAATCCAAAAGTTACACAAACTGATCTTTCACCTCCATCATCTACTTTGAAGTAGTGCGTAGTCAATGAGAACAATATTTTGCTACATGAGAAGAGTCAAGGAAGGCAGCTTTATATTATCCTAGGGGAGATACTGATCTCACACACACATTCTCAAACTATGCCAACATGCTGATAATGGGTTTGAAGGAAAGTTATACACCGGGAGTCGCTTACAGAAACCCTGAACGCATATGCATTAATACAGGCGCCCACCCCGTATCTGTGGATCTAGTGTCCAGTTTCAGTGATCATAGATCAGTATCTGTAAAAGCAAGAAAAATGCCTGATTGCTAATGAAGAAAGTGGAAGGTAATGGAGGCCCATGGAGCATTACACCAATAAGGTTCCCCCATACCTACGGTTTCCATATCTGTGGGAGGGGGAGTTTGGACCAGATCTACCGCAGATACCTGTATACAGTATACGGTATACAGGGACCCCTGTATACCAATATGTTCAAGACTATATTTAAGTAAATCCATTAGGCAGGATTCAAGACACTGCACAACTGCGGTAATTTGCTTGCCCAAAATGCCCGCGTTTCATGAATAGTAGATGCCATATACCATACAGCACATTGATCTTGAATAGAGGTAACTTTCAAAGCAATTTGTGCTAAGGAATGAGAGAAGTTGAAAGAAAAAGCCTAAAACCCTATAGGGAATGCACAAATTCTTGAACATGCCTAGAGAAGCTCATTGGATCTTGATTATTTGAAATAGAAATACTATTTAAAGAGAACTACTATCAAGTAATTGTTTGGGACAAGGATTGATTATCATGACCTGGGATTTGATATCTTTTAAGAATTATAGCAGAGTCTCTTACATCCAATGCCAACAATTCAGTGAATGCCACAACACACATTTCTGTAGAGTTTCAGTATTTAATTAATTTTACTCATTTAAAGGAAACTGAAAATTAAATAGATCTGAAGTTCTATTACCTAATTAAGAATTTCAATATTCCTTATCAGAAACTATAGAATTTAACAACTTCACTTGCAGGGGCTGAACACAAAGAGGTCACTTGAAGCCATAATCATACATAGACTTTCCCCCTACTGCTGTTAATAATCACACTAGTATCAGTTTCCAAAAAGACTGTAAAGGGTCTTCATTTTTGAAAATCAGTACAATACTTTAGAATACCGATGATTAATCAGTTAAAGATGACATATTGCTACTGAAATGAGAGATTTTAATACAAAGTCATTTGTAAATGAGTTTCAACAAGCACATTTAAGAATTGGGACAAATTAAATGCTTACCAAATTAAACTGTGAGCCCCTAGCACTGGGTCCAAAAACAAACCATGGTTATACCGAATTTAGTAAATGTTCACCAAATGTATTAAATGTTCACAAAATGTATAACATGACATTTACTTGACAATACTATTATTTAGCTAGCAGAATTAAACACGCCAAACACGGAGTTATGGTTAGGATTAGGGTTTGGGTTATAATATGAAAATTTACTGTTTTGGGGAGGCAAACACATTTTTAAACTGTCAAATACTTCACGAAAATGAAGAGAACTCAATATGTGGTTATCACTTTAGGATTTTTAGGTGGTCTAAAATTTGGTGAACATTTACTATTTTGGGGAAACAAAACTTTTTTTTTTTGAGGAACGTTTTCCTCAAATTAAATTTCCTCAAATTAAATTTGGTGATCACTTAAACATGAGCCTTTAAGAATTGCACCAGACTCCATAACATACGTTTTAAGTCTTCGCCGATTCTATATTCAAATGTATGGGAAACAAACCTACTTCATCTAAGTTGCCATCTATCTGGGACTTTACTGGAAAAGTCCCAGAAATCTGTTTCAATATATTTATAAATTTCTGATTCATATTTATGAATTCATGGTTTTCTCTCCTGCGCCCAAATTATAACCTGGTGAAGATGAACTTTATGACTTGGGCCCCAACTTCCCTTCAATTAACAAAACTTTCCTGACTACTTCTGTAGCTCACAGAACAAACTGAGAGGGGGGCTCTTTTAAATAATATATTATGCAGGAAGAATTATAGCTAGAAGAACTGCAAAAAAATCTGCAGTTCCCTTGTGAAATCTGAAGAGTTCAGATTCAAAGCAGCTACCTCATGCAACTACATCCTAAAATCCAGTCACAACTTGCATCACTACTGATAAACCTGGGAATTTTTCAACATTTGTTTCCTTCAACTTTTATCAGTTTCATAAATACCACTAACTTGGGAGTGAACGCTGGTCTAATGCAGGCCTTTCCTGCTTTAAATAATCTCTTCATACAGCCATAGATTATAATTTTGGGAGCAGAGATAAAATCCAAGTATTTTAAAGGCGAGCAAGCAGACAGTATTTGATTTGCTGAATCGTATTATGTGAGCAGAAGGAAGGACAGGCTACAGCAAGATCAATCAATCAAATGCATTTATATGCCACTTTTCAACACAAAGTTCACAAAGCGGTTTATATGCAAATAAATATAATAATAAGGTTAAATGGCAAAAGGGCTTACAATCTAAAAGAACATGCCACTGAAGCCACCACCTTATGAACTCTGCCCCCACCCTCCACAGCAGTTAAGAACTGGCAGCATTAACAATATGATGATGCCTGGAGCGCGATTCTTCATACATACCCATGAACAAATTAATCTCATGGATATGTCAAGTTTTAAGCCAAAAATCATAACCAATTATATGATCCATGTTTAAATCAAGGGTAAAACTAGGGGTTTACATAATTCTTTGAATTATTTGAAAATGACTTAACAGTAAACGCAACAACAGAAAATCAAAAAGAAAAAAAGGAGCCATTTTTCCTTCTTCTCCTACCGTAAAGGGAGATGAAAGAACTTGTGTGAGTTGTAGGCTTTGTGAGGAATACTGCACAGTACTTCCATAGCAGGAGCCCTCAGAAAGACAATAATGCCCATAAGTACCTTCTCTTCCTATTCGGAGAAGATGGCAAAACGGCTCTTTTTTGTTTGTTTTTTGCTTTCTCTTGCTGCCTCAGGATAATTACTGTTAAGTTAATGGCTCTGTTTGTTTACCTGCCCCCCTGCATCCTGCTTCTTAGCCTGGTCCTCCCCACCTCATCAAGCAGCTGCTTTTAGAAGCTTCTTTCACAATATTGACACATGTATAAGTCAACTTGTGTTTTCAGGGTTAATTTTAAGGCATAAATTTTTGACTTATACAAGTATATTCCATCTTTTCTTTTTGGGGAGAAAGGGCAGAAAAAATAGACGAGATGAATAAAAGCAAATGAAAGTTAGTAAGGGCAACTGTGTTGAATGGTTGTCTCATGGAGAATAAATGAGAGAAGATATGTTCAATTCAACCCTCTTCTTACGAGAGGGTTACGCTCTCTTTCCAAGGTGCTAACAACATAGGAACACTGATTGTCCCTAAATATAGGCATATCTTTTCTAAGGCAAGGTTCAGCTGCTTGCCATCAGCCCTTAGAGGGATGATACCACAGAATCCCATTTGAAAAACGACTATGCTTATGTAATAACAAGATTGAAACACTGCAGCATGTTCTTTTTATATGCACTTTCTATAAGTATGACCGCGAAAGATTTCTTAAACCTGTTCTAAGGAAGGTCCCAGGAAGGTCTTCGGACTGATATTTAAAATACCTCTTAGCCGATAAAGATAAGTCTATAACAGATTGTGTGGTAAAATTCTTAATGTCTTCGTAAAAAAATATGTAAGACAATTACCCATACTTATCCACACTATTAAGTGGATCTTTTATCTCTGTAAGCACAAATTTATTATTATCTATATCTAAATGCTTTTTAAAATGTATATATTGGGTCTGTGACCGCAAATAAAGATGAGATGAGGGTTACGCTCTGAGGATGGCACGTAAAGCCATACAGCTGAAATACCCTTAAATCCAACAAATATGTAATGTATCTAAGCACCAAAAGCACAGTGCAAGAGACACATGAGAAGGGAGGCTATTGACGGAACAGCAGCTTCAAACTCATTTCAGGCTTTCTCCAGGGAAGAAACTGAATAAGTAAGCTGAATGGCGGGAAAAATTCCCTGCATTATTTAAAGTGTTTTCCTCTATCCTGTGGGGGGGAAGCAAAGGCCATATATTTGAATTTGCACAAGTCAATCACATGTAAGATACAGTCCAACTATATGTACTTTTGCACTATACAGGTTGCTCTACTGTTTCAAATTTTGCAAAAATTCTTGTTTTAAGGCAATGTGTGACTTAAGCTCCAAGAAATTGCAAAATAATAGTTTAGAAAAAAAAACTATACAATTGACGGAGATAGCAATCAGCAATTTGATCTTTTTTCATTCTCCAATCCAAACTCTGTAGTAAGATTTTTGCAGGGGCTCCTCTGTGACAGCAGCCTGCAGATAAGCTGAGGCTGGCACATGCTGAGACCTTTTTACAAAGGAGACGAAAAGAGCTATATATAGATTGCTGCTGGTGGTACTCTATTACAATGACTGCACACAAGTGCACCTTTTAGTATATACCATTCATAATTCTGGCTTTTGCTGCATGCTGTGCAGTATTGGCCGCTGTAGGCAGAAATCTTAATTTCACTGCTGAAATTTCAGTGGATGCTTGTATTTTGTATTTGGTTCCAACGAAAACCAAAAAAAGGAAATGTCACTTTAAAGCATGCTGCAATCTGGTGTCAACTAATTTTTCTATGCCAATAATTAAAAATAAGGTGTAAGCTAAAATTGCACAATTATGCTCATGACATATAACATTTATAAACAGGAACTACTTTACAATGTATCATGCCATTGTTTAGTTGTTTTAAAAAGAACATAAAAACCAAGCATTAGCAACTCGTGGAACTCTGGAGTGATCTTGATCCCTAACAACTGTAAATATGATTTATTTATTCAATTTATATCAGCAGCCAAATTTATCATAAAGAGTAATCAACATCCTTTCATCAATCACTAAAACTAGATAACAAAAATGAGGATATTTTCTTGACCTATATACAAGTTACTACCATCATGAGTGTGTCAGCCTGAGGAATCTTGCTTGCATGAAAAGTTGCTAGTCTGGAATCTGCTTAGAGAAAGCTCTAAATTATAAAGTTATCATTTATCATATTAGTAGTTTTTAAATGTTGTGTGCTGACTTGGACGATTCTCTGGCAGAAAGACAATGTAAAATGTTTAGACAATTTAACAATCATTACTATTTTGTTCAGTAGCTGATACAAATCAACAATAGAAGGATACATAGCAAAAGCCAGAACAAGCAGACACCAGACTATACTGATGTTCATTTCTTGAGAGGGTTTCATCCAACTGTAGTAGGCTTCAGTTACTAAATACACAACCGTAGCAGCAACTGTGAAATCCACCAACCACTGATATTCAGGAAAGTAATGCAATGCTGAAAGAGAAGAGGATTGTTTAGTAACTAAAACATATATAACATTCTTTTGAACCACCAGTTATAGCTGTGATTTCTAGATGCTCAGGTAGACCAACAACATTTATATATGTGCACATAAACTCACAAGCTGCAGTCGTGAACTTTAGTAAATATAAGTGGGCCCACATTATCCGTGGGTTCAACATCCGTAGATCTGATAATCCACAAATGCCAAACCCCCACCCCGGGCCCACCTGGACCCTCCAAAAGTTTTTATGCATTCTAAGGCAGAAAAACATTGCTTCTGGTTTCCCTGAGGAAACAGGAAGTTGTAGGGTTTTTTTTGCCGAAATTGCCTCAGAAAACCTTCCAGACCCAGTCAGGTTCAGAGAGTTGGGTGGCCCTAAATCTGTAGATTTCAATACCCACAGATTTCTGTGTCTGCTGGGGGTTCCAGGAATGGACCCTGTGAATATCGAGGGTCCAGCGTAAAAGCAATGAAGACAGTAACTTAAAAAAACGCTAAAATTACATGGAAGGAAATTCTCTCTCTCTCTCATACACACACCAAATACACAAAGTTAGAAAAAGCTGTGATGAACTCACCATTCATTTCAGAGCCAGGATGATGTAGTGGTTCTGGAGTTGGACTTAGCCCTGGAAAATCCAGGTTCAAATCCCTGTGTGACCATGAAGCTTCCTCCAAGTCACCCATCTTGCAAGGTTGTTGTGAGGACAAAAGGAAAGAAGGAACCACGTACACCACCCTGAGCTCCTTGGAGGAAGGGCAGTATAAAAATGTGAAAAATACATACATAATTTTTAACGTTTTCTGACTGGTTTTACAAGGTGACTGTTGGAAACAAGAGGTATTTAGAAAATAGCAGCTAAATGTTTCCCCATTCAAAGGGAAAGCCAATCAAGCTAATTGGACCTTGGAAAAACTTCTTGGAAAAACTTCTTGAGAAGAACGAGCGCAAACAAAGCTAGAACGAAATGTATGCAGCTCTAACTAGATAAGAATATGTGCAGAACAATAAGATTCTGAATATTTAAGAAAAATTGCCATACTTATTCTGCCTAGAAATAAGTTAAAGAGCTAGAGGGGAGAGAAGTAGTATGATAAAGAAAAAAATATTTCTCAACAAGTGGACATTGGTTATCAACACAAAGATGGATGGTATTTTGGAACTCTGGAACTCCTGATCTAGCCAGGACATCCTGTGTGGGACTGATCCCATTTCTAAGTGCTGGCATTGCTATAGAGAGCTGTTATTGGGCTAATTCAAGTCTGCCTTACACTATATCTAATCTATTTCCTCAGCCACACAAACGTAAATCACCAGATGCTACTGTCAATTCTAGTTTTGCAATAAAAGAATTTTTCTTGAATTGTGTTTTAAAATCCAAGATGCTTTTATGAACATAGTATTCCTGCCAAAATCAAACATTTAAAAAGCAATACATATATAGAACACCATACAGCTTATTGCTATTATAGCCTCTTACCCAATGTGTCTATTTCAGTAACAGACTTTGTCTCCAGATGAAGATCAATATCTTTAGGAATGGTTAATGGTTTGTTTTCAATGTGACCGTTATATTTCCTGTAGAAATGCACACATTTTAAAAGTCATACTTTACTCAAATTTCTAAAATTATTACCAAATTGCCAGTTCCCCACTGAATGAAATATATAGTTGAGTGAGAGAACACCCACCCATGCTTTTGCAGGAAAAATGTTGAGGAGTGGACCCTGCATGCTCACAGTTCTAATTGCAGGTGGCACTTCCTTCTTCCTTCCTTCCTCCTGAGACTATCCCCAGGAGTATGTAGGCTTCAGCTCTAAGTAAGGACAGTTGTTACTTATCAAAGCTGCTCAGTCAACACAGGCAACTGCAAATTGATGCCCTATATTGGTTCCCCCTTACCAGGGGAAGGGGAAGAAGATTCTCAGCTCAAATTATGCCCTGTAATCAAATCTGAACCCAATCCTAGCTCCCCCAAGGGTCCCCTCAAGTGCCCTCCCAATGAAGAACAAGCTATAGGGGATAGGATTTGTTGTCTGAGCAAAACCTATCAGCTACCAATGACCACTTAGGAAACAAATAGCACAATCCGATACATGTTTCTCTGAAGAAAGCCCTACTTTGTTCAGTGGGGTTAATCCCAGGCAGGTGTGTATAAGATTGCAGCCAAAGACAAATATTCAAGCGTTCATTGTGAAAATAGTTTGGGAATTTGTGAGTTTGGAGAGAGGGGGGAACCAAGAAAACAAGTTTTTAATGTTCTTTTACCCTCCCTTCTCATTAGTTCATCCCACCCTATGAATGTCATGTAGGTCTACATTTCTCACATACTATTCAAGGCAGTTGACTATTTAAAAGAGTCCACATGTTAAAGCCCACACGTGTATTGAGAAGCAGATGTGAATGGAAAAATTCTTTGCATTGATTTCCCAACTCAGGCTTTCGAGTAGTATATCACCCGATTTACCGTTAAAAAATAGAGGCTACAAAGTAACTTGCCTAGATCGCTCACTTGCCTGTCTTTCTTGCCTTTTCCCTTTTGTTGCTTCCCTGCAAGAATGCGCAATTCTTCTTCGGTGGGATGTTGATACCATCTTAAGCTGGAAGATAAGATATTGGATGAAAAGGCAACAGAAATATGGCTATTCAAACCGAATATCAAAATATCTGACCTTTTTCCCTGGCAAAATGCAGATGTGCCCTGAGTCAAATACTCCATCATATGGAAGTCACCATCTAATACAGAACTTCCTAAAGTGTGGGTTGCAAGCCTAAGCAGAATGGGTCACAACCTGGGCCCTCCCTTCTGCCTGCCCTTGCATCCATTTGGCTATAAATAGGAGCTATTCCAGAAGCCCCATTACTTACCATTACTTACCTCCAGAGCCCTCTCCCAACCCAGCAACCCACTCTAAGGCCTCTGGGGGCCTTGCCACGGCCCTCAGAAGCCTCTGTAAGACACTTTTTAGAAGCCACTTCTGGTTTTCTGAAACAAACATACTGAAACTTCTGAGGGCTATTTTGAGGCCCACATTGTCCTTAAGAGTGGGTTGCCAGGCCTGGAGAGTCCTCCAGCATTACCAGAAGCATTACGATCCACTGCAGAGGACAAAGCGAGTCACAGTGCTGTAAAGTTTGGGAGCCCCTGATCTAGTACATAGAACCACTCAGAAGAATCCATCCTAATATTACTGATACATACAAAAGTTGTTTGGGTTGGGTTTTTTTTCTGTCTTTTTTAACAGCTTATTTGATCAGAGATACCCAGATACTTCAAAGAATTCAATTTAAAGCCCCTGTGATGCAATCAATGAGATTCAAAACACAAATTTGAATACACATAGACCAGTGTCCTATAGCCTGTGGGTCGGGATTCCAATGGGGTCAAAATTTCGGGGTCACAGTGGGGTCACAAAAGCCTCATTTTGGGGGTCGCAGCAAACTTCTAAAGCTTATGCAAGAGAGGGCTTAGAGATCCAATCCAATCATGGTACTGCCTTATCAAAACTAAAATAATGCTGCACAGCCTCTTCTTGCTGTCTTGCACCACAGCCTCTATGGCCAGCCCTGCTCAGGCGACAATCTCACAGGGTTGTTGTAAAGACGTATTAAGTAGGGAGAAATGGGGCAGGTGGGAGCAGGGGATGGAGGAAGGTGGAGACAGATCAGGTCCCAGGATGGGGTGGGATTAGCAGTGGGTCTCCAGCCTCATAATTCAGTTTTTTATCTACTTATTGGGGTCGTGGCACAAAAAATGTTGAAGACCAGTGATGTAGACCGATGTTCTTCAACGCCCAGTGTCAAGTCTCATTGCGGGGAAGAGTCCCAGCAATCTTTCAAAGCCTGTAATAAAGATGGTCTGGATCCAATCCAATAATGGTACAGTGCTGCCTTATCAAAACTAAGTTCTTGATATAATCCTGCACATCCTCTTCTGGTTGTCTTGCCCCATCGCTCTTAAGACTCTCAGAGTGCTACATCATTGAGCTGTCAGAAAGTCACAAGAGGTAGGGGAAATGGGGTGGGCAGGAACAGGGACAGGTGGGAAGAACGGGTCCCAGAAGGAGGGTAGGATTGACAGTAGGTACCCAGTGTCATACTTTCTTAATTGGGGTCTTGACACACAAAAGGTTAAAAATCACTGATGTAGACTATGAAAGCCTCCAGCAATGGAGGGAGGGAGGAAGAAGCAGAGCACTCATGATCTTCATTTATTCCTGTTTTCTTTATTTCCTGACTGGTTTTCATTCTTTATCACACAGCTACTGAAGTTAAAATTCGATAGTCCAAATAACTACAAGTATTGAGCGTTCAGAGCGGAACGTGCCATTAAAGAACGATATACAAAGACATTACGTTGTTCTGATTTGCTTTTGGATTTTGGGCAACAAGATGACGAACAGGTCTGGCAAAATATGAGGTTTTGATTATTACAGATAAACGAGCAACAGCACTTTTCAATATCCCACAATGCTCCCCTAGAATATTTGATGAGCAGCTGTAAAATGTTTATAAGAATCTACAGACAAAGATGCTGCTATTTTAACACAGAACAAGGGTCACCACTGTATCATCTCCTCTGCCTACATCTGGCTTCCATCTGTCCTCTCTAGTGAGTAACTGCTTGGGTTGACATGTAGCTGTTAAGGATGAGAACCAGGCTCACACAACAGTCTCCCATCAAACCACCTGGCTTGTACTGTCCTCCCACATGTCTCAGACTCACCCATCAATAAGTCCATGGTTGGAACAAAAATAGTTTAAGCAAGGTAAATGGGAAAATGATTAGTTATCATTAGGTAGTAAAAGCCAACCAGATGAACACCTAGGTTAGACAATCTACAGTGATTTGATTTTGTTTTTCTGTCATATTAATAACTAGGTGTGAGATTCTTTAATCAGCATCTTTCTTATTCTAGAAATATTCTAGAGAGATTGCTTCTATCTAGAATGTTAATACATTTCTATAAGCAGAACAGAACCCATGCTAAAAATATTATGTTAGAACTTCACTTCCTTTCTCAACTCTAGACAATATAATTCACTAGGAGAATATACCCCAATGGAAAAATGATTAACACGCATGGAGAACTTAATTATCCTAAACATCCTTGGAAAGCCCAATCCTAACCTGAATTAGAGCACACAGGCCAGCTGGCATGTGCTGCATCCAATGCAGGATGGGAGGCAGCTGGAGCTCACCTGGGGCAAGGGGATGTTTGTCCCCTGACCACGGAGTAAGCCCCAGCCAGCCCTATGGGGCTGCCCAGATCTGCGCCAGCTAGATCACTGGCGCAAACCTGAGCAGCTGGGTTGGGCCCACCTGGCCTGGGGTAGGAGCTGGTCTGATCACTGCTCCACCCCTGCTCCCCTGACTGGCCCACCCATGGTGCTACCCACTCTCCACCCTCCCTCTGCCACATTCCACCCTCCTATCGCCTTCCTCAAGCCACTGTACTGGCTGAACGTGGCCTGTGCGGGAAGGGCTTCCCAGCATTTGACCAATTTTGTCAAGTTACTGAGAAGATAAGCCTACACCAAATCCACAGTGTATTAGAGCCAACGTGTTGTAAGAAACATTACAGGAAATGTGAAGGCAATAATGGTGAAGACAGGAAAATCTGCGCCTGCAAAAGGCCAGAGTGCATTGGAGCAGGTAAGCGCCACACAGGCCAGGGGAGGCTGAAACAAGAAAGGGGAGGGGACAGGATTGGCAGCCCCCCCCCCAGCCCAGTTTTCCGACATGAGACTGCTTGGATTCCCGTCAGCAATTTTCTGGTGCAAGCCTGAGTAATGCCAGTACAGTGCTGGGGCTTATCCTGAGGCAAGGGGAAAAATGTCCCTAACCCCAAAGAGACCTCCAGCAGCCTCTTTTTCGGTGTTCCGGTGCCACTGCATTGCAGCACGGAGAGTTAGTCGGGATTGAACCATAGGAGGAATGATAGCATTACACTTGTCAAGAATAAAGCCAATGAACAGGCTGTACAACAGAACACCATGTATTTTAATTTTATCTAAAGTTACAAAGTTAATCTCCAGGCAAGACTTAAGACTGAGAGCGAATTGAGTTCCTAAGAATCACCAAACTTTCCAGATTTACACATCATTGTGATTGGTTTCAAGACAAATTCAAAAATGCTATAGAATAGGGCAATTACAACAAAAAGTCCTATCACATCTTAGAGACTATCAAATTTATTATGGCATAATGTTCCATTGGCTAGAACCCACTTTGTCAGATATGCAATTTATTTCCCTTATCTTACCTGCCGCTACAGAGAAGCCACCGTGCAAGGGAGTAGTGAGGTATGATCTTCTGTATAATACTAGCCATCACCATAGTAACCACCAGCTGCACACCTATCACACCCTGCAAAAGGAATAAGCCAATATGAGCATTCAAGAACACACTCTTCTGTTTCAAATTCAATGTACTGAAAGGAACCTTAAAGGTCATCTAGAGTAGTTTTATTCAAACTGTGGAACGGGACCCACTTGGTAGGTCGTGGCCTGATGTCAGGTGGGTCGCGAAAAACTGGGAGCAGCCATCTTAGAAACTGCAGACCTTACTCTTTTCAAGTGAGGGGTGTTTTTTTCCTTAGTACCCTGTTTTTTTTAAAGATTAGCTGAGACCACAACAGACCTACTGTCAGTCCAAATAAACATCATGAAAGCTAGGTGCAATGGACTCTCGGGACAAATGATGGCCTGAAGGCAGTGTATTTAAGAAAGGTCTACCAGTCACTTGAATAATGCCAACTAAAATGCACCACATAAACGAGGTGAAGCAGCCATCTAAGGGTCCAATCATATCCAACATTCCAGTGCCAATGGAGCCATGCCAATGGAGTATGGGCTTTATTATCGGGGCGGGATCCATCACAGAGGCCTCCGCAGTGGAAGGGAACGTTTGTTCCCTTAGTTTGGGGCTGCATCAGTGCTAGAACGTTGGATAAGAATGGCCCTAAGAAAGTTCGAACAGCAAACAGTCAATGGTAAAAAGCCAAAGTTTAAAATATTTCAGAAAAAGAGGATGATTTAAGGCCACTGGGAACTTGCACTCCACTCTCAAAATAGCCATGGCAAGTAGCAAAGGCCCTAAAGATGGAGTAGCAGCAGGGAGCCTGCTTCTCTCCTACTTGCTAGAAAGAACTTTGCCCTGTGATCAGAGAAGTGAAGCCGACCCTGCCTCAGCCATCAAACTGCAGTCACTGGATTGTTTTTATGCTGATAAATATTCTTAGGGACCATTTTGATTAAAAGACAGAGTATATGTCTTAAAAATTAAAAAAAGCAGTAAACTACTTCTCTACAAACCTTCTGACAAGCAGCATAAATTATCTGTGTCTACCCACCATAACCTGAAACCAGCATGGTGAAAGTGGTATTGTGCAGCACTGTTATTCCACAAAGAACAATTAAGCAGTAATATCAACACTGTATAATATAAAATTATTCTAGACATCTTATATTTATCTAGTCTGGATTTGTTGGTAAAATTCAGACAAAAGAACTTGAACGTGCAAGTATCTGGAACTGCTAATTGGGCAAACAGACACCTTTAAAGTGATGGACCTCTTATATTTAGCAAGGGCAGAGCAACTGTTCACATTCACCCAAGCACAGGGTCTCTATCGGCCATTTCCTAATGTCTCCTCTGCTTATTTTTAGATAGTGAACCCTTTGCATTGGGCAACCATGTATTTTTTTTTTGTCATGTAAACTGCTTTGTGGACTCTTTGTTGTAATGAGGTATACAGGCCTCTTCCATATACACACACAGGATACAGAAGCCACCTATATGGGGGAAACCTATATAAAGCACAATATGCATCCATTACCTTCATTTTTCTTTCCCAGCTGTGGAACCATACAGTTTCTTGCTTAACACAGGAACAGTTTATTGCTTAACTGAGGAAAGCAACACACAGACAGGCAGCCTGCATACTAGAGGGATGCAGCTAGAACATTAACAGGAACCAAAACAGTTCCTGATTCCTGTTAACTTTCTTGCTGTGTCCCCCTAGCATGCAGGTTGCCTATCTGCATGACGTGCTCCTTAGTTAAGCAAGAAACTGTCCCTGTGTTAAGCAAGAAAATGTATCTATCAGAGATAGATGATAGATGAAATCACAGATACCAGATCCAAAGATATATGTATAAATATTTGTAGTAAGAGTAGTAACTTTAAAAGATTCATTTCACGTATCTTAAATCTAAGAGGATGATCCATACCTGTTGAATTTAATATTCATACCTATTAAAGCATCAACAATTTCAAGCATCTTAACAAGTTACAGAACAGCTAATATTGTTGCCATTTAGGATTGCTCATGTTGTATGAGGCAAATGGATTTCAATAGTTTCCACCATGAGATTCCAAGAAATTGCATATCCCTATCCATCTACAGTGCATACTTCCTTCCAATCAATCCCCAGACAAGTGTCAATTCTTGTATTAATTGGTTCTGTAATTATGGGTCTACATTGCATTTACAGCTATAATTTACAAAAAAATCATGTTTCCTAGCAACCAGTACTGCTTCTGCTTTGAGAACTACATCTTTGGAATATGTGGAGGTTCCATTCCCAAAACCCCTGTGGATGCTGAAACCCACGGATAATGAAATACATGGGTCAGGGCTCACCAGACCTCCAAACACTGGAGCTGTGCTCTGCTTGCATCTTGCAAGTACAAGGCTGACAAATGATAGCAACAATTGTAAAAACCCATAGCTAGTGGTAGGTAAAAATACTTAATGGTCGGTCATGGCATTCCATGCACCTCAGCGTATAGTCATGCTGGCCACATGACCATGGAAACCTGTCCTCAGTTTCTGGCTCTTTGGCTTACAGATGAACACTGTCCCCTACAATCGGTCACGACTAGACCATTCGGTCGTGAGAAAACCTTTACCTTTAAAAATACACAACAAGCTAAAAATACTAAAGCAGCAAAAACCATGTAAATCTATATATATAAAGAAGAGCGTATGTATGTATGTATGTATGTATGTATGTATGTATGTATGTATGTATGTATGTATGTATGTATGTATGTATGTATGTATGTATGTATGT
>JAJKFI010000001.1:46637426-46661150 GCA_029204185.1 Lerista edwardsae | reverse complement strand
AGGGATGGGATATATAAACACCCGGGCACACATGTGAGTGGGGGGGGCAGGGATGGGACATATAAACACCCGGGCACACATGTGAGTGGGGGGGGCAGGGATGGGACATATAAACACCCGGGCACACATGTGAGTGGGGGGGCAGGGATGGGACATACAAGCACCCGGGCACACATGAGAGTGGGGGGGGCCAGGGATGGGACATATAAACACCCGGGCACACATGTGAGTGGGGGGGCAGGGATGGGACATATAAACACCCGGGCACACATATGAGTGGGGGGGTCAGGGATGGGACATATAAGCACCCGGGCACACATGAGAGTGGGGGGGGGGTAGGGATGGCACCTATAAACACCCGGGCGAAGCCGGGTACATAACAGCTAGTGTACAATAAAAACAACAGGCTAGATAAAAACAGCCAGGAATTTCCTTCCCTCATTCAACCCTGAAAGCTAAGGCACATGCAGATTAGTTTCTATCATTTGCAGCCTTGAAGAAGTATCAATCTCTTAAAATCAGTACTACATAGCTTGCCACTTAACTGCTCACCCTAACCCCAAACTTACAGGGCTGACCCAGTTATTTTTGCTCATCTTTGGATTCTTTCCAGTTTCTCCATAAAAAGCAGTAGTCCAGCAAAGATCTCATCAATGTTGAGCTTACATTTTAACCAAATATGTTACTGCCTTTACAATGATGTTTTATTACCAATTAATGTTCAGCTATGATCACCTTTCTACATTGTTTAGGTAAACAGATGCAAAATTTCTGGAAAGTTTGAAGCCAAAAAAAGAAAAAAAAACAGGTTCTCAAGAGTTTTTTTAAGGGGAATTGAAATATTCAATAATTTTCATATCAATCCTAAGCTTATTTAACTACTTAAATAGCATAAAATGCATCATTTATAGCTCAGACAGCATATAAAATTGTTCCATTTGGCATGTATGAAATTTAGAAGTATAAAAGCCCTAGCTTTATACATATATAATTGCAAATATAACCTCAAGAGAGGTGCGAACTGCTGTGCTCTATATTTCCTTACTATAGGTATCAAGGTTTTTTCCATGCAAGAATTAAGATGACAATGAAAATAGAAACTACAAATCTTGAAACAAACAAAATGAAGTGTATTACTTGGATAGAAACTATCTCATACTCAAACTTTCGCATTAATCCTTGGGTTTTGCTATCCACAACAGTCTTCTGTAGTTTCTGCCTCACTTCCTTCTGACCTTCTTATCCCCTATCAAGGCAGGGCAATAGGATGTTTGTAACAAAGTGCCTGCATCACAGTCGTATGAAAGGAGAGGTGAAAACTGAGCGGTTGACTGGGCCAGATCTAAAGGGCAGCAGATATAGGAGTACAGGAGAGCCCACGTATCCATGAGGGATCCATAACACAGACCCCCGCCCCAGCACAAATATGGAAACGACGGATACAGGGGACACCTGTTCTAATAGGGACCCTCGCATCCCCACACTCCCATTAACATCATTAAGAAACTTACCCGGGTTAAGTTTTCCTGCTTAAAACAAATTGCTTTAAGCATTTACACTTATAGCATGATGTGAACAAGCTGCCGAGAACCTGAATTAAACTAGCTCCAATGCAAAACAGGAAGCGGACGTTAACCACCAACAGCCTGTTCACATCACACTATAAGCTTAAACACTTAGTGCAACCTGTTTAAGCAAGAAAGCTTTGCTCCAGTAAACTTCTTAATGATGCTAATGGGTATGGGGGGCATCCATGGATCATTGTATTGAACTTTCCATCGTACTGGACTATTCAAAGTAGAACAAAGATCACCAGAAGAAGGTAAGCAGCAACACTCAACCTACAAATGCTTTGCATGAAAATGGCAGCATAATCTGGGTACATAAAAACATCTTGGCTTTGAATGTTATATTTTGTATTACGCACAGTAATTATCGTACAAATAAATCTTTATACCACTGAGATCCTGGCATTCTGAGTGAAGAAAACCTTACCTTAGAAATCATTTTACTAAAAACTGACCCTTGCCCAGAAAAGTATTCCCCCCCCAGGCGGAGGTCTTCACATCTCTAGGCAGACAGACTTTATTCTGTCTATTCTTAACATAAACACTATATCTGTGTTTATTCTTTTAAACTGTGAAACCTTATACTGATCCTTATTAAAAATGTTTTATTTCTATGTTTCCAAAGTGTTGAGAACATACTGACATATGATCCTGTCCTCCAAAGCATCAGTCATTCTCTCAATTTGTTTTGGACTCTCTCAGGAAGGAAAGGCATTGTTTAAAGTAAACAGGAAAATATATTGCTTAAACTACTCCAAAGTAACTGCAACAGGTATCTCAGATAGGAGTATTAATTCCAAAGGCAAACATGTTTTTTTTTTTAAAGGGAGGATGTTTCAATTGACCATAGGCCATTTCAAGTTCTAGAATAAAAACGTACCTTCAGCCCTACTAATAGAACTAAATAACTAATCATGGCAAACCATTGGAGGGCACACACAAGTATTTCACTTGTAAATATCTTTACTAGTAGTGTCGATATGTCCAAGTCTTCCAAACTATTAGTGGGCATAAACAAGGTCTACCGATTAGTAAGTTTTATACTACTGTGTACTAAGAGTATCTTGAATAAAGCGAAGCCATTAACTCCTATCCTAAATCTTAGAGCAGTGGTTCCCTGTGAGTCTGTGGCCCACCCAATTTTTGGGTCATGAAACTAACAGGGCAGATTAGGCTATGTGCATTAAGGATTAAACCACCTGCTACTTGGTGGGGAGCAATGCTGCCCAATCAGTATAGCCACAGGGACTTTAGCAGCTGGTAAAGTGAAACTGTTTTTTAGGTGGATCCTGACGCTAAAAACTTTGGGAAGCCTTAGAGGTTTCATAAAGAAGCACTCCCTGTATTAAGATCAGAATGTACAATGGCTACTAGTAAATAAATTATTCCATTTATTCAAGAATAGGGAAACATCTACAATTTTGCCTAAATATTGACTTAAGTACTAGCTCTAAATGAGTTCTGGCAGTAGTGTGATAATAGTATCTAGAAACTAGCCATTCTGGGGCCATATCATGCTATGCATTGTTCCAAGGTAAGCACAGGAAGATTAAATATGAAGGACGTGAAGTAGGACAAGCAAGGTTACAAGTATGTGTGCAATATACAGGCCAAGATACAAAGCAACCACAGTAGGTTTTTAAATATTTTACTTCTAAAAAATAGAAGTCTGTAATAACTTGGCATACTATTTTTAAAATCATTTCAAAAATAGCTTGCAATACAAAGTGAAAAGGACAAAAAGGGTCCTTTAAACACATAAAAGATCAACACTCCCTCTCACTCATTATGTAGACATACATATAATGTGGCATAGGAGCAAATCTGGGCCTGTGCACCCTTCCACAGGGCATTGCATGACATGAAAAAATCAAGCTTGTGTACATACACATCCTGCTCATGCAATCCATTCACCATTCTGTTTTTATGGCATATTAAATATACAGTACTATACACGCACATAGGAATGCATGCATTTTCAAGGCTTGTTGTTGTTGTTGTTGTTGTTCAGTCGCTAAGTCGTGTCCGACTCTTCGCGACCCCATGGACCACAGCACGCCAGGCCTCCCTGTCCTCCACTAGCTTCCGGAGTTCACCCAATTTCATGTTCATCGCTTCGGTGACACTATCTAACCATCTCATCCTCTGCCGCCCCCTTCTCCTTTTGCCTTCAATCTTTCCCAGCATGAGGGTCTTTTCTAAAGAGTCCTCTCTTCTCATCAGGTGGCCAAAGTATTGGAGCTTCAGCTTCAGCATTTGTCCTTCCAGGGAGCAATCAGGCTTGACTTCCTGTAGGATGGACCGATTGGACCTCTTTGCAGTCCAGGGGACTCTCAAGAGTCTTCTCCAGCACCATAATTCGAAAGCATCTATTCTTCGGCGCTCTGCCTTTCTTATGGTCCAGCTCTCACAGCCATACATAGCTACTGGGAAAACCATAGCTTTGACTATGCGAACCTTTGTTGGCAGGGTGATGTCTCGGCTTTTGATTAAGTTGTCTAAGTTCGCCATAGCTTTCCTCCCAAGAAGTAAACGTCTTTTAATTTCATGGCTGCAGTCACCATCTGCGGTGATCTTGGAGCCCAGGAAGATAAAGTCTGTCACTGCTTCCATTTCTTCCCCTTCTATTTGCCAGGAAGTGATGGGAGTGGTGGCCATGATCTTAGTTTTTTTAATGTTGAGCTTCAAGCCAATTTTGGCACTTTCCTCTTTCACCCTCATCAGCAGGTTCTTTAAGTCTTCCTCACTTTCTGCCATTAGAGTGGTGTCGTCTGCATATCTGAGGTTGTTGATATTTCTCCCAGCGATCTTGATTCCAGCTTGTGAATCATCCAGCCCTGCCTTCCTCATGATGTACTCTGCATATAAGTTAAATAAGCAGGGTGACAGGATACAGCCTTGTCGTACTCCTTTCCCAATTTGAAACCAGTCGGTTGTTCCATGTCCAGTTCTAACTGTTGCTTCCTGGCCCACGTACAGGTTTCTCAGAAGACAGATAAGGTGGTCTGGTACTCCCATCTCTTCAAGAACTTGCCACAGTTTGTTGTGATCCACACAATCAAAGGCTTTAGCATAGTCAATGAAGCAGAGGTAGATGTTTTTCTGGAACTCTCTGGCTTTCTCCATGATCCATCGAATGTTGGCAATTTGATCTCTAGTTCCTCTGCCTCTTCGGAAACCAGCTTGTACATCTGGTAGTTCTCGATTCACATACTGCTGAAGCCGAGCTTGTAGGATTTTGAGCATGACCTTGCTAGCATGTGAAATGAGTGCAATGGTGCGGTAGTTTGAACAATCTTTGGCATTGCCCTTCTTTGGGATTGGAATGTAAACTGATCTTTTCCAGTCTTGTGGCCACTGCTGGGTTTTCCAAATTTGCTGGCATATGGAGTGCAGCACTTTGACAGCATCATCTTTTAAGATTTTCAGTAATTCCACTGGAATGCTGTCACCTCCACTAGCTTTGTTGTTAGTGAGGCTTTCTAAAGCCCACTTGACTTCACACTCCAGGATGTCAGGTTCAAGCTCAGTGACCGCACCATTGTGGTTATCAGGAACATTGAGATCGGCCTTATAGAGTTCCTCTGTGTATTCTTGCCACCTCTTCTTAATCTCATCTGCTTCTGTTAGGTCCTTGCCATTTTTGTCCTTTATTGTGCCTACCTTAGCATGAAATTGTCCTTTGACATCTCCAATTTTCTTGAAAAGATCTCTAGTCTTTCCCATTCTATTGTTTTCCTCTATTTCTTTGCATTGCTCATTGAGGAAGGCCTTCCTATCTCTCCTTGCTGTTCTCTGGAAATCTGCATTCAGTTGGGTATATCTTTCCCTTTCTCCCTTGCTTTTGGCTTCCCTTCTTTCCTCAGCTATTTTTAAAGCCTCTTCAGATAGCCACTTTGCCTTCTTGCATTTCTTTCTCTTTGGGATGGTTTTAGTTGCTGCTTCCTGTACAATGTTACAGACCTCCGTCCAAAGTTCTTCAGGCACTCTGTCTACCAAATCTAAGCCTCTAAATCTGTTTGTCACCTCCACTGTATATTCGTTTGGGATCTGATTTAGGTCATACATGGAGGGCCTAGTGCTTTTCCCTACTTTTTTAAGTTTAAGCCTGAATTTTGCAATAAGAAGCTCATGATCTGAGCCACAGTCAGCTCCAGGTCTTGTTTTTACTGCCTGTATAGAGCTTCTCCACCTTTGGCTGCAAAGAATGTAATCAATCTGATTTCGATGTAGACCATCTGGTGAAGTCCATGTGTACAGTCGCCGTTTGTGTTGCTGGAAAAGGGTATTTGCTATGACTAATGTGTTCTCCTGACAAAACTCTATCAGTCTTTGCCCTGCTTCATTCTGTACTCCAAGACCAAACTTGCCTGTTACTCCTATTACCTCTTGACTGCCTACTTTAGCATTCCAATCCCCTATGATGAGAAGGACATCTTTTTTGGGTGTTAATTCTAGAAGCTGTTCTAGGTCTTCATAGAAGCGGTCAACTTCTTCCTCATCAGCACCAGTGGTTGGGGCGTAGACTTGGATTACTGTGATGTTGAAAGGTTTGCCTTGGATCCGAATGGAAATCATTCTATCATTTTTGAGGTTATACCCCAGTACTGCTGTTCTCACTCTCTTGTTCACGATGAAGGCTACTCCATTTCTTCTAAGGGATTCCTGCCCACAGTAGCAAATATAATGGTCATCTGAATTAAATTCTCCCATTCCTGTCCACTTTAGTTCACTAACTCCCAGGATGTCGATGTTCAGCCTTGACATCTCACGTTTGACCACATCTAGCTTGCCTTGATTCATAGATCTGACGTTCCAGGTTCCTATGTAGTATTGTTCTTTGCAGCATCGCACTTTCCTTTCACTTCCAGACACATCCACAGCTGAGCTTCCTTTCAGTTTTGGCCCAGCTACTTCACTCTTTCTGGAGCTACTAGTACTCGTGTTCTGCTCTTCCCCAGTAGCATAATGGACACCTTCCGACCTGAGGGTCTCATCTTCCAGTGTCATATCGTTTAGCCTTTTAGTTTTGTAATCCATGAGGTTTTCTTGGCAAGAGTACTGGAGTGGGTTGCCATTTCCTTCTCCAGCGGATCACGTTTAGTCAGAACTCTCTACTATGACCTGTCCATCTTGGGTAACCCTACATGGCATAGCTCACAGCTTCATTGAGCTACTCAAGCCCCTTCGCCACGACAAGGCAGTGATCCATGAAAGGGATTTTCAAGGCTAGTACATGGTTAAACCAGGGAGATGGGGGGGGGGAGCACGTAGCTTGGTCTTGGGTATTAAGCCTAGCGAAATGCTCCGCTCCTCCTCCTAATATACTGTTCCAGAAAGCGCCTAATTGTTTCAGAAAGCGCCAAGTTTCCAATTTAAAAAAGAGTGGACGAAATCATTATAAGTATAGTTGATTTAAAATGCTTAGTCCACAGTAAGAGAGACAACCAATGGATCCTTGCTTTGCTAAAATGTGGCAGACCTACAGCTCAGAATGAGACCAGAAATGAAACATGTCCCAATAGGACTCAACAAGTTGCTGCTGTATAAGGCTGTTTCCCACAATCTAAAGCAATGGAAAGCGAGTAGTTTAGAAGACTGCAGGTTAGTGACCTAATTTCTCAAGTCTCACTGGCTAAGAGCTTCTTACTTACAGTATATCTCATGCATGTTCATGCAATGTTTATCATGATGACTTATTCCTAAAAACAACATTATAGTAAAAATTCTAAGGGCCTCTTTCAATCTTAACCAGGATCCTTGGCACACTGGGGGTGGGAGCGCTAAGCCCAAGGGATGGTGCTGCCATCCACAGCCCCCTCCCCGGGGCAAGCTGCCTGAGAAGCATCTTCCCATGTATCCTTCATATGTGAGCACTTCGGTCATTTCCGGAGGCATTCTGAAAGCCGGCCCTCAGAACACCTCTGGAAGGTGTTTTGTAAAGCAGGAAGTACTTTTCTAAGTCTTTAGAAGGGCATTCCAAGGGCCAAAGAGGCTGCATACGTCCTATGCCTCCAGACATGATTGGAGTGGTCGCATATGGGTGGTACATGGGGCAGTACTTGTGGGGGGGGGGACACCACTAACAAGGATGACCGCCTAATCGTGGCTTGCAAACCCACTTCAAACCATGGTTTTGATACAGTTCTTGGTTGGCAATAGCCATGGTTTGTCCAATTTAGACATAATGGCAAATAGAGTAAGGAAAGAGGGAGCACATAGGCACCCATTATCTTCCTCTGCCATTTCAAAAGCCCCAAGTCATGTGGGAGAAGTCAAAATCATGATTCCATTGCATGCCATCTTCTGGACACAGCTAAACTACCATGGAAAGAAGCTGGGACCGGGGCTTCCAATCTTACTAGAATAAGATGGAACAATGTGCTGCAGTGGCTTCCATGCAGTCAAGAGGTCCTGTCTTAAGAATCTGCCTGCCTTTTTGGAGCCACGTCAGTAGATATTGAGTTGGTCATGCCACTATGTTATAGAAACATTCACTTGTAGTACCATTACGTGAATCAAACAAAAGTATTTGACTAACGTAAAATAAAAATCTAATTCTTCAAGTATCACTATTATATATATTTATAATCTGGTAGCAGACTATTAGAATTTGACCCAGCTCCAAGTTCTTACTTTCAAACTGATAAATGAAGAGCAATATCTTGGAAGCTATGAAAAACCCAACAGTGCCCAATTCAAGAATCATAAGAACTGCCTTGCCGGACAGCATTATGGAGCTAACAGTGGCTGTCAGGTGCCACTGAAAACTCAAAAGCAGGGCAAGAAGGCGATTGCTTGCCATTCCTTCTTGATGAAGGGAACATCTACTACTTGAGAGTATATTACATCAGAGTCTAGAGGTTTCAGTTATCATGCCTAATAGTGTTTTACAGAATTTTCCTCCATACACTTGGTATTCATATACTTTAAACCAGGGGTTTCCAAAATTGTGGGTGGTGACCCACTGGTGGATCATGTGCCCACGTGCAGTGGGTCATGACCTGGACCCTCTCACCTGCGCTTGCTCCAGTTTGGCTCCAAATCAGAGCCATTTCAGAAGCTGACTTACTACATGGGGGTATGAGAAAACCTCCTCTGGGTCCCACTGGGCTGGTGACCCACTCTGGTAACCCACTGACCTCTGTGGGCCTCAGAACATCATTTCTGGTTTTCAAAAGCAAATTGGAGGTGGCTTTCTGAGGCTTCTGCAGGATATACTAAGGTCCGCAGAGGCCAGTGGACTGGGTTGTTATTCCTGCATGACTCAGAAAAGCTTTCCCACCCTACTGGTAAGTCATTCCCACATCACAACCCAGCGCAGAGGTTGATGTGGGCTGCAGTACTGAGAAGATTGGGAATAGCTGCTTTATGCCAATTTATGTCATATGTAAAACATTGTCAATTACAAACACGCACATGCAAGTACACATCCCTTTCTCCCCACTTTCACAGACACATGCATCAGAAAACAAGGTTCTAGAAAGGAATCATGACCAGTGTTTGCTTGGGTATAACAATGCATGAAGGTTCCTTAGAATACATAGACTTCAAACTTTGACACGTGTGTCAAACTTTGACACATGTCAAAGGTGACACACCACAATGTTTGGGGTGATACACTAGCGTTCACCGACACCTGACAAAAACAGAATTGGTTGTACTCATTTTTTAATTTTTGCAATTATTTGGTGTTTCTTTATATAATACAAAGTACCACACATGATTGGACTGTAGTTTTTGTTTAAACAAATGAATACAAAGAATTGTTTGTCTTTTGTTGGAGGGAGGGGTTGACACACCAGCAGAGTCAAGTTAAACATTTTGACACACCAAGCCCAAAAGGTTTGCCTTCACTGTCCTATTAAGACTGCCCACCAAATTACTTGCTGGTCAGTAAAAGTATGCTGCAGGGTCAGCTGAATAGTGAACATAGATTTGCTACTCATTCCTCAGTGTTTGGGTTGCTGAACTCTGGAACACGCTGAAACACAGTACTATCAGTGCACCCTTATGTTCAAGGAAGACTGTGTTCCTACTCCCTCATGCTGCCCATGTGGCTAACTACCTGTGAGGAAGAAGCCAGCATTGTGTTTTGATGAGAGTCATTTGGGGGTGGGGTTCTCTAGAGACAAGAAGGCAGAATAAAATTCTCCAAAATAATAATCAAACTGAATACCATCAGTATTCAATGTTTCCTGTTCCTGGACAAAAACAAACTAGAAGTATTGCCAATAACCTAGCCTTGAAACTATACAGAATCACAACAAGGTATAAGAAAGTAGTGACTAGATTAAAGGTAAAGGTTTCCCCACGACCGAATGGTCTAGTCGTGACCGACTGTAGGGGGCGGTGCTCATCTCCGTTTCAAAGCCTGTGAGCCGGCGTTTTTGTCCGATCATGGTGGCCAGCATGATTCTACGCCGTAGCGCACGGAACGCCGTTACCTTCCCACCGAAGTGGTCCCTATTTATCTACTTGCATTTTAGGTGCTTTCGAACTGCTAGGTTGGCAGGAGCTGGGACAAGCGACGGGAGCTCACTCCGTCACGCAGTCTCGAACTCCCAACCTTGCAGTTGAAAGCCCAGCGACAGCGGATTAACTCGCTGTGCCACCACGTCCCTATAGTGACTAGATTAAGTTACTGTTTATAACAATGGAAATAGCTTTGTATTAATAGATTTTGATATCCTTCTGTTATGTTGTATAATAGGTTTTGTGGACATTTAAATATGCCATTAGAATAACTAGGAAAGTTAGGGGATGCCTGCGTATGTTCATGTCTGCATATGTTCACTTTGTTCATTCCCACTTGTGTATAATGGGGGGGGGGAAAGCAAAACATTTTCAAATGTACACTAGGAATTACCAACACCTAAGGAGCAAGGTTATAGACATGCCACCCATTGTAGGTGACCGAAACTAGGCCTCACCCACTCCACCCAACGTAGGCCAGCTATTATTGCCCATGTAGAAGAGAAGCAACAAGAGGAAGCATAAGACTACACTTGTTCAGTTTGTGTGCAGGTTTCTGAAATTAGAGAGTGGAGGGAAGAGGTTTGGAGACATATATCCATTTTCGAGGAGGAGAGGAGAAGAGAGATTATGCAACGAGATATGCACTTCCTACCAGACCGAGGATAACTCACACACTTGGAACAGGGAACTCTTTTGGGAAGCACCTTTTATTCGTACACGTCCCCTCCTCTCCGTGCCTTCAGCCCTCACGCTCGAAGGCAGAGGCTCGCCACCTCAGCCCCTTCCCGTGGGGTCAACCGACCCCCGCCAAACTTCAGACCCTCAGCGCCCACCACGACAGTTCCTGACCCGAGGCGCTCACCATGCTTCTCCAACCTCCGCCGCCGCCACCTCCGCCGCCTCGCGAGCTCTCCCCACACCCAGCTCATAAATCCTCCCCGCAAGAGCCGACAAGCACAGCAGGCTCGCGGGGAGGAGGACTCTCCTCAGAACCCTCTCCCCAGACGGCACCGGTTGCCAGTGCCCGGCTCACGCCGCCTGAGCTTGCAGAGGTCACGCCAGGACCCGGCTCATCAAGGACCCAAGACTGCTGCCCGAACAGAAGCCTGAGTGGAAAGAGCTCCACCTATGCGCGTCGCTTGCGCCGCCCCCAGCTGTCGCCATAAGAAGGATATTATTTCGAGACATACGGAATTGTTGAGAGTATAGAAACTAGACTTTGCCCGTAGGAAGCCATTCTTTAAGACTCGCTGTAGCAGGCACGAATTAAACAGCCTCTCACTCGAAGACTTAAGCAAGCGAAAGAAAGCAACTGTGCGAACTCTGTCACGTGACATGGGAGGTCATTCGTTTCGACCTTTGAGCCGTCCGAGGCTCAGACCTCAGGGGTGAAATCAGGACTCATCCCGTTTAGGAGTCTCGCCGCCTGCTAAACCACCTTTTATTGTTGTTGGTCAGGCAACTACCTATAGGTGACTTGGCAAAAACAACTACAGTCTAAGTAGACAGACGTCTGAAAATGCTTTATAGAGTACAGCAGCAAGAACTCAGAAGGCATAGTAAAGCAAGCAAAGGAGCGAAGAGAGGAGCTCTGCTGCAGCCTTCGCGCATGCGCCGCTTGAATTACACGCGCCGCTGTTGTTATGGTTCTGTGCGCGCGCGCGCGCTCGTATTATACCCAACTATTGTACATGCTAGCAAACCTCCTTGCATGCTAGTCATGCTAGTAGTTTAGCGCGTGAACCCGGAAGTTTTGGCTGGCCAGGGCCAGTCTCGTGCTGCTGGGAAGGAGGGGCGCCGAGAAGGTGCGTGCGCGCGGGACTCTCGCGCGAGCTACAGAGTCAGAAGACGGTTGGTGCGGGTGGGAATACGGGGCGGGACTGCTCTGGTGGCTCGCCTGCTGCGCTGTTATAGGCGACCTGGAGAAGGAGCGTCTTGGTTCGGGATCAAAAAAGCGTTGGCTGTTGCCGTGTGAGCTCTGCTGTGATCTCCCCTCCCCCACTTCCGTGAGTCAGCTCATTGATACGGACAATCTGTGGTCACACACACACACACGCGCGGCGTTCGACCAAGCTCTGGTTGCCAGACCGGGATTGTTCTCAGCCAAATGGGGCGTTCCAGGCCTCTGAGGCTTTCGGTGTGTTTATCTTTGATTGACAGTCGTTGCTTTGGTGTAAGAGGAAATGGGGTAGCCCCATTCCTCAGTAGGGTTGCCCACCGCCCCAATGATAAGAGCAAAATGCTACAGTCTGTCCCCAGCTCTAAAAAGAGAGCTCCTGTTCATTATTCCACCCATCCTGGAACAGGAGCCTGCAGGGCTCTGGGCAGGAGAAAAGGGCAGCTTTCTTCCCCTCTTCCACTCGTACAGCATTTCCCTTGCTGGTGCTGTATAGTACTAATATCTGGAGACAAGCGGTTTATTATCTGAAAAGTGGGAAAAGGAAAAGCTATCCATCTCCCTTTCCTTTTTCCTGAAACTTCCCTCCTGGGATGGGAATTTGGCATCACGGCAAGCCTCAAGTAAAGTCCTGAGTTTCTGCCCCCTAATACTGGACTCGAGCACGTGTCCTCATGTGTGCCTGTGGTGACTCGCCCCCTGAAATTCCTGAATCATTTTGACTCTAATGAGTAAAAAATGGGTCAGGCACACCAGGACACGGACCAAAAGGGAATGGGCAAAGCAGGAGGGGGCAGAAGTGGCAGGCGGGAAGGTTGCACGCAGCAGCTGGGAGGCTAATTTTACAGCTATGACCAGTGATGTCATTCAGGGGGAACGGACCAGAACGGGCGTTCCGGATCCTAACGGGCTCCGTGGCTTATTCCAGGTTCTCAACAAGTGCCAATCAAAAGTGAGTTCCTGTTCCTAAATCATTTGAATGACACCACTGGCTACGACCCAATCATTTGCAGCTCCACTCAGAAGTAGTCCAATTGAGCCAGTCATTCAATAAGGCTTCCTCTTCCCAGGTAACAGCAGAGCCCACTTGCTCACCAGGAAGGAACCACCTTCTTGGCTTTCCTGCCCCCCCCCCCCGCTCACTGGCATGAATCCTAAGGCATGAACCCCTTGGGCACTCTTGCCCTCTCTCCTAAGAAAAAATAAGACCTCCCATCCTTTGTCCAGTGATCATTGATTCCTTCAGAGATGGACAAGAGAACCCGCTCCTGCTGTCCTCCCCCTTCCTCCTGAGCAATGGAAAACATTAACCTGCCCCTGCCTCCTGGCTGGAACTGTGGGCTTTCAAATGGTCCCAAGAAATTTTTTCACGCTAAAAGAAATTGTTGCTTCTAAAAACAAACTCAATATACGTTCAAAGGAACTGAATAAGTTGAGCACTGGTCAATTGGAAAGTGAAATGCCCCTAATGTGTAGCACAGTGGTTTCTGCATACTCATACATATTTGTACATTTTAGCCTTTAAAAAGAAAAAAAAGAAACCCCCTCTCCCCATGAGATGACAAGAACCCAAGAGCTTCCAGGACCTATAGACCAGAGGTGTACCTGGGAGGGCTTGTTGTTGTTGTTCAGTTGCTAAGTCATGTCCGACTCTTCCTGTCCCCATGGACCACAGCACGCCAGGCCTCCCTGTCCTCCACTAGCTTCCAGAGTTTGCCCAATTTCATGTTCATCGCTTTGGTGACACTATCTAACCATCTCATCCTCTGCCGCCCCCTTCTCCTTTTGCCTTCAATCTTTCCCAGCATGAGGGTCTTTTCTAAAGAGTCCTCTCTTCTCATGAGGTGGCCAAAGTATTTGAGCTTCAGCTTCAGGATTTGTCCTTCCAGGGAGCAATCGGGCTTGACTTCCTGGAGGATTTACCGATTGGATCTCCTTGCAGTCCAGGGGACTCCCAAGAGTCTTCTCCTTCAAAAGCATCTATTCTTCGGCGCTCTGCCTTTCTTATGGTCCAACTCTCACATCCATACATTGCTAACCTGGGAGGGCTAAAGGGGGTCAAATACCCCAGGGCGTCACCCTGCAGGGGGTGGCTCCACAACCCTCTCCGCCACCACTGCTGGCTGCCCTTTGCATGTATCGGTGGGGGCAGGCACTGCTTCAAACAGCATGCACCCCCTCTGATACATGAAGGAGCTGAGCACTGCTTCTTGTGGCACCCAGTTCCTCCAATATATGGAAGAATCATGTGATGCTGCAGCCTTGCACTGGTGCAAGATTCCTTCATATATCAGAGGAACCAGGTTCCACTATAAGTGGAAGGGATTGTGTTAAGCAGGAAGTGACATCATAGTGCCAGCAGGTTGGAAGTGGCCATTGTTTTAATCACACTTCTAAAATCACATGTTTAAATAAATTACTGTGGTGCCGTCAGGACACCCAAAACTGGGCCACTCCCCTTAAGGGGAAATGGCCCAGTTTCAGTTCCCAATGGTGGGTTGTGACCCCATTCTCGTGCTTTCTGTCCTACCCCCTCCCACCTTACTCAGTCCCTTTTGGTCCATGCCTTGGCGTGCCTGCTTACAAAAGCCCCTGACAAGTCAAAATGATGAGTCAGTTTTTGAGGGTGAGTCACCATGGGCATGCACTAGGACTCATGCCCAAGTCAAGTCTTAGTAGGGCTCAGGAATTGACTCTAGCCTTGCTCCAGGGCCAAATTCCCATCCCTGGTAGTGAATGACTTCCCTTTCCCCAAACAAAGTAGCATCAACAACAGAAGTTCCCATGTCCATATAATGAGTTACTTAAACGCAGTCTCATCTTTGGCCGGTGCAAGTCCCACTGGCCCAGGAATGTCACAAATGTGCCAGAAGTTTCAGAACCTCTGCATTACAAAGAGCCCACTGGAGGTTGTTTCTGGGTCATTATAGGCCCATAACCCACTTCATTGACCTCCACAGGCCTCAGAATGCCTTGCAGAAATGACGAAAAGCTATTTCCAGTTTGCCTTCATGACTTCCAGTTTGCTTCTGCAAGGTATTCTGGGGCCTATAGAGGCCAGTGGATTGGGTTATGGATTTGGTGCGACCCAGAAGCCGTCTTTGGTGGCTCCAAGTAATGCTTTGCAGGGTAACAGCAAGCATTGGGCTACAACCCAGTGCAAAGGATGAGAAAGTTTGCAGTGGTACGAAGTTTGAAGAACTGGTGTAGATGATTATGAGGATTAGAACCTTGAAATCTCACTTATTTAAACAGGGAGAAAATAAAGCATCTGTCACTGAAAGCACTGGCCTTTAAGGGCACAATCCTAACCTGTATCCAGCGCAGGTTAGGAGCAGGCTGGGGTGCAATTCAGAGTAAGGAAATTTTATTCCCCTTACCCAGTGCTGCACATCTGGGCTACTCGGATCTGTGCTTTCAATTTCACAGGTGCTAATTCAAGTGGCCTGTAACGCCAGTCAGGCTGGGGGTTAGTATCCAGCCTAGGTCGCCCAGGCCGGTCCCACTCCCCTCCTGGGCCTACCTCCACCACTCTCTCCTGCCTCCCCCTGCACAAACCACCATAATTCTTTCCTCTTGCCAACATCTTCCAGGCTGGCTTAAACTCATGGTGTCCTGGCACAGACCCAGCTCTGCTAGGCCAGTGCACATTCATCTGCTAGCCCAGCCTGCTCCTAAGCTGCCATGAACATGCTTCACGACATTTCTGAATCAGCACACGGGTCTTGTGCCAGCTCAGGGCAGCGATAGGATTGTGCTGTCCATGTGTTTCATTCTGGCTATATGGTATCTTGAGCATTTCTATGGAGCCAGTGTGATTTAGTAGCTAGAGTGTCAGGCTAAAACCATATGCACAGTTGGAGGAACTGGATAAAAATGTATTAAATAAATAAAATGTAGCATTATAGACAGTTTATGTAAAATACTGTAGGAATCTTTGGGCGCACTTCTAACCAGGAGTTAGGCCAGCACAGTTAGGCAGCAAAGCTTGGCCAGCACAAGGGACATGCTTTATGTTTAAAGTATGTTTGGACCACTCTCGGAGTCAGAGAGTTCAGCACACAGACATGCGCCATCCTCCCTGGCTCTGGGAGTGGTCCAAACGTGCTTTACGGTGGCCCTTGTGCTGGCCAAACTTCGCTGGTCTAACTCCAGGTTAGGATTGCTCCCTTAATATCATCTCTGGAAGATAGGTCATGATTATTGTCCCCTTATTGCAGATAAATGCATGTATCCAGATTGCTATATTAGATTGCTGTCATAATGTGATCATGACTCAGAGGGGAAACACGATTAACAAAAACAGTGGTGTTTTGCAAATTGAACATACTTTATAAGTGACAGTTAGTAGTAGTGACAGAGTTTAAGCAAGTAGTAGATAAATTTACAGTGCATGCCTATACTTGTTTCCTTAGAGGTAAGTCCCATTGTGTTTAACCTACATAACCTAGGCAGTTTGTAATTCCAAAATCTTTCCCTCCATTGTTAACAAGAAACCTCCAGATTGTAATAGAAAGATAATTTGTGATGCCAAATTGTATGCCCTTAATCTATGTGGTATTGAATTTCATACAGCAAATTTAAATTTTTTTTGTTATACTGTGAATAGAATAATTGCAGATAGCCTCTCTTAGAGTTTATTTTACTCATCTTAATTTTCAAAGGAGCATTTGAAATGAATTTTAATTCACTAGTCTTACTCATACATATATAGCTGGCACAAATCCGGAAAGCTCATTTAGGGCTGCCCAGCCTGGGAACGAGGATTAAGATATGGTGGAGGAGGCCTGTGCGGATCCGACCCCCTCCAGGGCCTCATCCTCCCCCAGTTCTGCCCTCACTCACTCAAAAACTGCCCTCAAGCCACACTCTCCCAGCTCCCACACTTCAGGCGGTGCTGTGTTTGGATGGGGTGCCAGCAGGCCATTGCATGCCTTTGTGCTGGCACTTATGGCATGTTTGCAACACTAGGGAGGCTGTGCTCCATCACATTTGGATTGCTTCATTATCAAATTCATGGAGATTTTCCTGGCCTTTTCCAATTTACTCTGAGCTAAAAATGCCTGTGATGTGTTCAGTGCTTCTGAAGGATGCTCAGGCTTGAACCTTGGTGAGTCACTAGTGAGAAGGAACTCCACAACTGGAAACTACCAAATGTCATCTTCACATCTAGTACTAGTAAAGGACAACTGTAAATGTCAAAAATAAGATTTGTGACACAATCATCTCTGACATTCCTGATACATCTCAGGAATCATCGTGCCTTAAAAAAATGTTCTGATTCCACCCTTCTTTTAATCATTTAGTGGTAAAACTTGGCATTTACATTTGGATAAGCCAACTTAGAAGCAATCCCACAGCATGCCAGAAGGGTATATGTTCTGCTCTGAATCAGAATACACCAGCATTTTGACCTACATTGCGTGTAATTCTCCCATGAAACAAAAATTATCAGCAACGATAAAGAAATGAGATTTTTGGCCCAAGGGTTCAGCTCATTTCCTCATAATAGATTTAAATTCAAATTTAATAGGCCAGCATTTCCACATATCCCTTCTGCATTGAAAGGCTTTTGAAACCTTGACCAAATTACATGTTATATGTAACATTGCATGGCTACAATCATAGAGCTTTCAAAAATTAGTTGTTCAGTGCAGCGTAGATATGGTATGATATACAGAGCACAGAACATTAAAAGAAACTCTTATTGTTATCAACAGAAACAAATTTGAAGCTTCTAGAATTATGCAGTTTCAGGTTGGATCTCCTTTCAATCAATCAATCAATCAATCACTAGTATTTATATACCGCTTTTCAACACAAGTTCACAAAGCGGTTTACAGGCAAATAATAACATTAAAGTTAAATGGCTCCCTGTCCCAAAAGGGCTCACAATCTAAAAGAATGGAGAACACCACCAGCAACAGCCACAAGAAAGACACTGTGCTGGGGTGAAGAGGGACAATTGCTCTCCCCCTGCTAAATATAAGAGGACACCACTTGAAAAAGTGCCTCTTGCCCAGTTAGCAGGGATTTCCAACTTGTTTCTGCAATGCAAGATGTGGACACTACTTTTTGTTGTCTGGGAATATAGTCTAATATGAAGTTTTTCTTACCATCTGTGGCTTTAGGAAACTAGCAGGGTTGTAGCTTGTAAGTATGTGGAGCCTAATTTTAGTAGCCTGTTCTGCTTTCCTCTTAGGGAGGCATTAGTGCTAAACAACATACTTCTTATATGGATTTTATTATTTTCATTTATAATAATGAAAATAATAGGACTAGGCTATGCCTAGTCCAAGAGATTAGTTGCAGAAGTGTCATTAAAGAATAAATTATTAAATTAAAATAAATTATGCAACCCATTATGGATGTCAAAGTGTGACCAGGACAATTAGAATGTGTTAGTCATACATATCTGTGTAGGCTAATCGGTGTTTTTCTATAAATATCTTTTCATTCATTAGAAAACTGAAATAAGCAAAGAATTCCAGAGATGAAGTGCACAATATATAAGATTCATACTCCCTAAGTATTAGAGATAATAGATAATTAAAAGTAAGCTTGCCCCTGCAGAGCAAGTATGGGAAAGAACTTATGTAAGTCTACAGAAACTTGACCACTGCAGGTCACACAGGTCAGAAACAGAATTTCAAAATCAATCCATTGCTTCATGGGGAACTAGTGTAATGAACAAAATAACTAAAGTATGTTCTGAGGCTTGGGAGTAAGTTAACAATTGGACAGCAGTGTTCTTCAAAAGCTCTACAAAAATACCATAGGACTAGCCTAGGTCTCAAGATCCTAAGGCAACTGCTAAGCATATTCTAAGTATGTTAGCACATGACTAGTAAGCTTTGCTCATAGAAAGCAAAAAAAACAAAAACAAAAAACCACCCAGTGCAATTAAGAATATGTACTATCTTCCCAGTGCCTGAGTCACAAATATAATAATGACATTATTATATGTCATTATTGTATGACATACAATATTATATTACAATATTATTATATGGCATTGTTGTATAGTAGTATAAGGGCCCAATCATATGGCCCTTTTCGCCGGCACTACTTCAGTATTGCTGGCTGAAAGTGTTGCAAACGTGCTGTAAAAGTGCCACCACCCACACTGGACCCAGCAATGTTGGCTCTGAGCTTTGGCACGCTGCCGACCACTGCCAATGGGCCAGGGCACAGCTTATCAGGATGTGGGGAAGGCGAGACTGGGTGGAGGGAGGGGAAGAGTGGGCTGAAGGGGGCGTGGGACTGGCTGGAACCTATGCCCTGCTTCAGGCTGGGTAGCCCAACATGGCACAGCTCCACTCACCAAAATAGCTAGTAGAGAGTGCAATAGCAGAGCCTGTGGCTTTCCTCGGGGGAAAGGAATGAGCTTCCCCTTCGCCCCAGGAAACCCCAGCAGCTTCTGCGGGAAGGAGCAGTCACTATTTTGGCACCACTGCTCCTATGGGAGCTCATGAGCTCAGGATCGGGCTGTAAGTTAGATAATTCCCTCATCTATAGTTGAATTCCATCATTTGTAGTTCTTGATACTTCATTGTTCATATGTGCAAAATTATAACAAAAAGACCCTAGAAAGAATAAATGTCAGTACATGAACTGGAAGTGTCGGCATTTTATTTCTCTTGCTGAAAGACCTCTAATGCCTCAGCAAGGGCAAGGGTCAGAGTGGGAGAGTAAGGTCAGCTGATGAGTTTCCTGTTCTTTTGAAGTGAGAGGAATGGCTCATAAACTGAAGTGCCTGCCTTCAGGGAGTCACTGAAACATGTGGAAATCTAAAGGGTCAGTTCTCTACTTTCACCTATCCTTACCCCTGATTTTACATTGATGCTGGAACTCACATGCATATGCATAATGTTTTAAATTCTTCCCTGTCCTGTCAAAAGTACACAGGTGGGACCCTTTTACGCTTTCAGTAGTTCAGAAACGTGCAGTTGCAGCTGCAAGTGGAGAACACAATTGCTACCTAATGACAGAGTTAAATAAACTGAAGAAGTAAACCAACACGTGAATTATGAAGGTCTGTCTTCACTGATGGGAGTTGTATGGTGTCCCATAGATGCTCATTATGTAATGTTTATACCCAATAGTAAAGTCTGTCATTGCTTCACTGGCATTATCTGGAAGTGATGTTGTGTGATCATGGAATAAAAGCTAGTGAGGAGTATTCATTTGTGGTTTGTACTTATTACTCACTGTGCATCTCTGAGAGTGCTATTTATATGACTGACTAGTCACCCTGGTTCAAATAGAGGAAACCTTGAAAATGCCTTGATGCAGGGTGATTATGGAGAAACAAAGAATGTTAATGCTAAGAGAAAAATCATCCCTCGTGCAAATTCGTTGACTTCAGCAATTACACCAGTGATGAATCTGGGTCAGAATTACGTTTTTTCAGGACATGGAGTTAGAATGCCAGGTTAAAACTAAAAAAACAGAACATAGCAGGGCTTGTTTTTGAGTGCTTTCAACTATGCCCTGGTGTGCCTTAATATGAATCCAGAGTAGGCCTAAGGTAAAAATGTGAGGAACCATGCATAATAAGAAGCATCATAAAGGTACAGTAAGCAAAGATTAAGAGCTCAGTGAAACAGACACTCTTGCTTTTGCTAAATTATGCTGACAGAGGAACTGTTTTGGGGTAAACGTGACAAAAGTAAAACACAAGAATGGAATATAGCTGATTTCTAGCAATTAGGGCATTTTGCCTAGCTTAGGTCCTACTGAAAATCCTGCAGTAGTATTAGATACTCCTACTGAGAGTAATAGTAGATATATAAATATGATTTTAAAAGAATTCTCTGAGTATGCTTTAATCAAGATACAGTTAATTTCATATTAGGCAAATTTAGAAGCATGCCTGATACCTAGTATCAGGGAGAGGCTTCCTTGGCCTGTCTAAGCTTGTCCCAAATTAGGATGGGATAGGCGTAATTCTTTTCATTAAATTCCAGCTTCGAAATGTTATCCCTATTGGTACTTAACACTTGGAGGGTTGTTATCTGTCTTCAAAAGTGAGAAAACTGGGTCCACAATGGCTTTCAGGTAAGAAGCCCAATTTTAGCCCCATATCCATTTTCAAGGATCAACAAATAAAATGTAAATTGCAACAGATTGTAGTTTGTCTTAAAGAGATAAGATTGAAAATTGGTATACATGCAGGACAACCATCTATTTTCTTGTTTTCAAGAAGAGCAGGAAAGATATAAAGCACATCACAGTGCAAAATTGACTTGAAACCTCAACCAAAAATTACTTGCCTACATTGAACCTGAACTAGAACAGGACCCCTTAAACACAAGGAATGAGCACTCTGCTTTCATTTGTATTATTCTTTTCCTTGTTTTTAAATCCCCTTAGACTGTTTGTTAAAACCTTCTGAAAAATGAAAAACAATTTTAAAATTTTTCTCAAGTTACATAGATGTAATTGTATTCATTGTGTGCTGCTAAATTGTGAGCATAAGAGTTTAATGCTGTTTTGTATGAAACACTATGATGTGTCTGAATTATGGCCCAAGCCTATCCAGCACAGGAGCAGCAGCACTAAACACCCACTGCTGCATTCTATGCTAGAATTGAGCAGGCTGGGGGTCTCCTTGAAGTAAGGTCCCCTTACCCTGAGTTAATCCCCAGCCTGCTATTTCGTTGGTACAGATTTGAGAAGTTCCATGTTGGGCTTTTGAACCAACATGCGGGTTAGGATTCGGCAGAGGACGTATCAATTGGTACCACCTCCTCCTGGGCCTGTCCCTCCCCCCTTCCTCCCTCACTTCCCCCAGGAATTTTCTCATTATGAACATTAAACTTCTGTTTTAATCCAGTTGACTCTCCATTTATACCTGATAACTATGAAATTTCTTATTTACCTTTTATATTAATTGTTATGCAAAAAGCTCAGCCAATATATCTGAGAGCCACAAATTATATGTCCAAGAGCTGCATGTGTCTCATGAGCAGTGGTTTGGCCACTCCTGTAATATGGCATACAACTAAAACCCTCAAATAAACCAGAGGCAGCAGGACTCATACAATTCATTGCCTCCCAAGTGATGTACAAACTTTCTGTTTTAAAAAGTAAGGCTTTTATGTTCTAGCACTTATAAAAAGGTGTTTTTGTACCCGTTGGCACTTCAGATCAGTATACATTAGAATGTTTTCATTTCTCAATTTAATAAATTACTGCATCCATTTAATTTATGTAAAATCCTCACCTAGCCAATTTAAAATGTACTAATTGCAATCACTGAAAACACTTTTAAAATGAGGATGAAGCAAAAAGCAACACAGTTCAATTTAATCAGCAGAGGAGCTGGTCAACATTTCTCTTTGCTTTAAAAATAATCCTACAAAATTCTGAAGAGAAAAAAATTAAAATGTTGCAGAATATTAATTAGGTTTGAAACAGCTATAATTAGCATTTCAGAGAGCTTCTTAAAATTCAAGTAGATTGTGATCCAGATACTAGATATCTGCACTACATGGATTACAAGAAAGGCAGCAAGATACATTATTATTGCTAAATTCAAGTGGGGTAGCCATGTTAGTCTGCCGTGTTTACTGTCATTGCTTTTGCTATTGCTGTACTTCAGGAGAAGTTAGAGAAATTTTGGACAAATTTCACACATGCCACTTAAAAGGGCTCTGGATCACCTTTCATGCATGAGTAAAATCAGAAGTGTGAATGAGCTTGTATCAAGTTTTTAAACGATTGATAGCCGTGCAGAAGTGTGTAGTTGCGAAATCACATTTCAATCTTTCTGAATTTTTGGTGTCATTTGTAAAGCATTTTATCTGAAGTAATAAATTCTTCAGGGGATGAGTTGCCTGGCCCATGGGCCTTGTGCTCTGCTCACCTGTCATAACAGAACATATATTTCCTTGTGATATCAATTTTCAAGAGCAGTGTGCCTTAGCATGCAATCCTAAACAGATTTACTAAGAAGTTAATCCCATTCAACTCAGTAGAATTTCCTTCTGAGTAGAGATGCGAAGGTTTGCTCTTCATAGGTATATTTCACATACTTCCTAGCCCCCTTGAAAAGGGGAGCAAGGCCCAAGCTTGTTTTTAATCTTGAAATATACAATTACGTTCTGAACATGCATACCAACTGTCGTTGTGTAATCTCAGTTTTTGAGATATTGTGTTAGAAGTAAATTAACTAGCAAATGTAATGCCAAATACATGATTTATTTTGCCAAATAAACCGAAAGCCTCATTTCACTAAGAGTGCAATCCTAACCTACTTTCCAGCATCAGGGTAAGGGCAATTCAGCTCCGAGGTGAGGGAACAAACATTCCTTACCTTGAGGAGGCCTCCAGGATTACTACTCCACAGCAGGATGCAGCACATTCCCCATTTACACAGCTATGTCAGTGCTGGAAAGTTGGTTAGGATTGCGCCTTAAACGGATTACAACAAAAGTCATGTACGAATTTCTAAGCGATGCCAAAGTAGCACTTTTGACATCATTGTAGCAATTGGGAAAAGGGATGGTATGTCTGGTACCCTGGTGAATGGAGGAGAATTGATCTCATCTTTGCACCACCTGGATGCAAGCCAACCTGTAGCCCTTCATAACGTTTTTGCCATAATCCCAACTGGTATTTTAGAGGACTAAAAGAGAAAATAACTGTGTTATTTCTTACAATCAAATAAATGAAACGACTGACAAGAGTTGGGATAAGCAGCAAGGAAAAATGAGTGACCCTTGCCTAATAATAACTATAATAGCCAAAATGTTGTAATATACAGGATTTATATAT
>JAJKFI010000001.1:46550038-46630387 GCA_029204185.1 Lerista edwardsae | reverse complement strand
GAGAGAGAGAGAGAGAGAGAGAGAGAGAGAGAGAGAGAGAGAGAGAGGGCTATTTACAGTTGTTAACTCGCAGTTTAAAACAACAAAGTAAAATCCACAACTCCTCGGGATGGCTTTTATTCCCTATCCTTGCACAAATGTTGTTGTACAAGGGCTGCTTATAAAAAAAGAGGGATCGAAATATTTAGGACGGAAAAAAGCCAAACCACAATGCTTCCTAATTGTAGGTTTAAGTGAGGATCAGATGAGTTCGTCAGATCAGATATGCAAATGCACAACTAAGGCAAAAGCCAATCTGTATGATTCACCCTCTCCCTTCTCCCCTTTTAAAAAGAGGTGATGTAATCCCAATGCTGTATCCTTTATTCAATCTTCCATTTCAAAGCCCTGATTTTTTGTACAGGCGCGCGCGCGCGCGCGCCCACAGTACTTCGACATTTGATTGTTTGCCACGATCAACCCCATACAGAGGCGTGGAGATAGACTAACATAATGAGTGATGTGTACAGTATTACACCTTTTAATGTATACTTGTGGTAATATATAGTAAATGTCAATACGCGTTATTTATATAGTCAGATCTTTTAGGGTAGTAGACAGCTGCCTTCTCTTTCCCTCCCTCTTTCTCCCCGTTTTGATTTCTTAATGCATTGCTAAACAATGTACTTAGATTAATTTGTGTGTTGAAATTGGTCTACAATCAAACACAGAGAATGAAAAGGAAGCAATCTTGTGGGTGTCATTTTGTTCGCAGTAGCTCCCCATTCGATGATTTTTCTGTCCTATTTATTAGCCCTAAAGATTTTGGGCTGGGTCAGGTATCTTCATCTCGCCTTACCCTAGGACATAGCAAATCTCCCAAGCTAGGAAACCTTTGTGGTTGCTACGAAATTGTAACTGCTCTCAATTAGTGACACACATACACATGTATATCTTGTGGTGTAACTTATGCACTGTGGGCCAAAGCCTACGTAATAACAGCAAATATGACACGACAACATCCCAAACCGAATGAACCTAAACTTCCTGATTTTTCTGCAATTTGGTACCAGATCTACTCGGGTTTCTTTCTAAATTGATCACATTCGGTTATACACTATGAAAACAGCTATTCTAATTGTTCTTAGGAAAAAGGACCAGAATGTGGATTACTAATGCTAATTTTATGCAGATCGTATCTGGGGATGATAATACTGTACATACTCAACAGTAAGTCGTAGTGAGTTCAATGGGACTGACTCCCTAGTAAGTGCATTCAGGATTGCAGCCTTGATGTAGTTCTCTTGTGACTTTATCATCAAAACTGTCTGGGCTGGAAATGATAAAATAGAAACCGATGCAAAACGAACTACCCTAAAGGAACTCTTGTTCCTATACTACGGTATTAATGATCATGATATCCTGTAAATACAGCCGTCTGTACATGAATGCCAGTGTTCTCGTTTTGTAATACTTGAATTGGTTTTTAAAAATGCAGTCTCATTTACTGGTGTAATTCTATTGTGGAAGCACTATTATGTGGCCGTATTTATCAATGAACTGAGCGGTTACGACAACAGCCACTGACGGTCAGCTATTGATAAGGACATTATAGACACTCACTTGTAAATTAGCTTGAAAGAACAGGTTATTAGCTCTTCTTGGGGTGGTGGTTTGAACCTGAAACAAACTTCACTTATTCATTCTTAAGTAAAAAAGAATAGGCATAGCGAATATTTAAACACGAAACTGAATTTTTTTAAAAAAATATTTGATTCACTTCTTCCCAAGTACCTTTGCACTACACAAAATGCCACTAAACAGATTTGAAGAGAGCTGATCTTTGATGCTTAAAACAGCTTCATAGGAGGCGAACTACGTTGGGAAAGTGACTGTGTGCTCGCGTTTGAAGCGTTCCTATAGGTCGGGAAAGGACGTTTTCTTGAATTTTCACTAAAATATGAACCGTGAGTAAGCAACTTTAAACCAGCGAGCTGCAAAAGCAGAACTGAATAACTGTTTATAGAACGACCATGTAATAAACGTAGCCCAGGTATCGGGGCACCTTACTCTGTCAGGTAGGCTTAACACTTCCAGATGTATCTATTAATGAGCATATTTTCCTTTGCTTTTCAATTCCATTTAAGTGCATTCCTGTGTATGTCTACTCGGAGTAAAGTCCCCTTGAGTCCAATAAGATTACTCCGAAGTGTGTAGGATGGCAGTGGTACTGTTGGAATTAAGACAGTGGATACAGGTATGCGTATTGTACTATGAAAATCTACTACAGGGTAGCAAAATTCGACCCTCTTTCTTTCCTGCCTAGGCTTATGTTTTGAGTGTGATATGAGACCAGCCACCTCCATTATTCCCTCCCCCACCCCACCCCACCCCACCCCCGTTCAGTCTGTAGACACAACTTGTTTTGTCTCTGCGCTCCTGTAAACATGACTCTAGGCTCAAAGTGTGCATCTCTCCTACACAGAGTCTGCGCCAGCGTTTCATTCACCCACCACACTACTTTGCTAATTTCCGTGTCAAGCTTTCCTCCGCTCCCATCCCTTGCGTGAGATGAGATCACACCCAAGCACGGATTAATTTCTTTGGTTATAAAGATAATTAACTCATTCTCTGCCTCCCCCCATTGTACGTTTCCCACCAACTTGCCCACCCCAGACCCCTATATTCTGACGACGACTCCCGTTTTATCCTAAATAATGGAAAATTAAAACAGAGAGGGTCGTCCCCAGAGCAGCTCCCTCCCTTGCAGCCAGAAGTCCCAACCTAAAATGCAATAAACCCCGCCTCAGTTAGTTGGCTGGACGAGACTATGAAGTCCTGGGTGGCTGCAGCGTGTCCTTTGGTACAAAGTGGCCCTAAATCAGATCGCGAATGGCTTCTCAGGTGGGGGGGGGGGCAGAATGTAACTTTGCCTGGGCTTTGCCGTAAATCTTTGCCTGGGCTTTGTTTAGGATCGGGGTGAGGAGGTTGAAGGGCTCAGTCACTCCAGGGTTCAAGTCGTCGCTAGTGGGTTCGGACCGCCTGCAGTGGCTGCTTCCCTCATTCGGTGGTTAACGGTCCGTCCCCCCCCACGTCTTGCCCGTTAGCGGGGGTGGAATCCGCCAAGGGAAAGTCAGGGGTTTTTTCATGTACCGGTCCAAACCCAAGCGCAGTTAGAGCCCAAGTTAGGCCAAGCAGTGCCGAGCAGCGACGGGACAAAACTGTCAACTCGGGAGCTACAAAGGCATCCATTCATTCCTTCGCGGGGCTGGCCGGGACGTTGCCAGAGGGGCCGGCTTGAAATTTGCAGCCTGTCCTGGTATTTGGCGAGAGCAAGAGTGACAACTTATTGGAAGTTCTCAAGGAATCATTTATATTTCACACTCCACTAGGCAGCTGATTTGAGATTGTCTGTTAGCATAACAAAAGCGCTGAGCCTGTGAACTTCAGAAACCTTTTGACCTCTTAGCTGCTGGCATGAATAGCCCTCAGCCCTGCCTATAGAGATCTCCCAAAGCTCCCCTGTTCGTGGTTAAATTGTTAATCAGGGTAATTTAATATAGTTTTCAATATGCCTCATCTCTTATTGGGGAAAGGTATTCACGGATTTTCTCTTCTCCCTCTGGAATGTTTTTTTAGTTCTTTTTTTTTTTAATTCAAGAGGGAGAGAGAGTGGGGAGAGGGGCAGCTGCAGACAGAACCTCCCCTCCCAATCCCCCCTTGAACTGCAGCAGCCAGAGTGGCGATCGGCAAAATGCATTCAAATAGAGCAACAATCCCTTTTCCTTGCACTCCAACCTGAACCTGAGATTCCAGACTGTTTACCCCGCTCCCCACCCCAAAGCAGACCAAACAAAAGGCCCAGAAGCCCAGCCATAACTGAGTCAACAGACTCAGTTGCCACTCCTTCCTCTGCAGGAAGAAGAACCATATGAACCAAAACCTTGACACCGGCGTCTTCGCAACCCACCTACCCTTGTCCTGCGGCCCACCTAGTGCCAGCTCAGACAGAGGTTTACTGACTGTTCCAGATGCTAGTTTTCTCCCAGATTGCTTAAAAATATTTATAACATAACATTCCTCTAAGGAGCTTTGTCACACACAAAAAGTTTCCCTAGAAGAAGGAAGCCCCTGTGGTCTTTCTAATACTGAATGATCTCAGAGACCAGACCTAGTTTTTTCTTCTTCTTCTAAACGTCCCCATTGTAGATTTTAAAGAAAAATGTCACAGCAGGAGGCTCTGCACAGAGTCGGGAAGTGTTCCAGCTCTTTTAATTACAAGTCAAGCATCTCATTTTCATACAGCTAATTGTGATGAGCTTCTGAGAGAAAGATACCCAGAAGGTACGGCCGCTTTGTCCCACCCATAAGCCCCATCACTTGAACATTGGGGTGAGGGCTGGGCTGCCTGATGGGGCAGTTGTTTTCAAAAGTTTGAAACACAGCCTTGGCCAGAAAACACGTCTCAGCTGAAAAACTGTTTTTCGTAAACTATATTTGACTAAGCTGAGGCTAAAATATTATTAATAATATTAATATTATTATTAAGAATAATAAACTTTTGCCTTTCCTTTCCTCCAGGAAGCATATTACATGTTTATACTTGCCACACAACCCTATGAGAAGACATGACTGAGAGTGATTTTTCCATAAGGCATACTTTGTAATTGACCAGGGATTTGAATCCAGGTCTTTCTCACCCACTATACCATGGGCTCTTCATCATATATTTTATGTACAATTTGATACAGGAGGTGCTGCTTCTGTCCTGCTTAGCTTTAGGTCCACACTTGGCGTGCTGGATTAATTCACGGGCTCCAACATTTCTGGGAGCCTCCCTGATCTTCAGGATCTTAGGAGTAGGCCTTGCCCTGGGTTTGTTTCTTTGGAGAAGTTGGAGCTAGTGTTTTGCAATCCAGCCTAGGACAGTCTATGGTGGCATCACGATTGTGAAACAGCTTCCCCAAGGAGGCCCACCAAGGCAAGCCATGGCAGTTGCTGAATGAGAGGCAGGCGTCAAGATGTTTGTATTCTCCTTGCATTTGAAACCTGGAGTTTTTTGGGCTTGACTCTTTTAAAGCCAGTTCTGTTTTGAGGTTTGCTATTCTCTGCTGTGGTTCTTTTATTGTCTGTGTATTTTTTTTAATTGTAAACCACTTTGATGTTTAAAGGCAAACAAACCAAAAAGACAACATGTTAGTTCTATGTGAAATTTATAACATGAATTCACGCCATCTCATCCCACCAGACATTGCAATATGTACAGGGGATAGATATGCATAGGGATGGGCAATGCATTTATTCCAGATACCTCTGGGTCAGGTTCCTTTTTCCTTCCTGCCTCAGTACAGTTTTTGGGTTAAGTTCTTACTTTGCTATTCCAGGGGCTGAGCTCCATATTTTTCTAAGTACTTAGGAAATGTCACAACCTCTTCTGAAGTCAGGTAGGAAAACCTGTCATGTCATGCCCTATGATTTTTGACTTGTTTGAATTTCAAACAAAAGTTGCTGTTCTAATCTGAATAATTGATAACTGTTGAAACTTGCCTGCTAAAAGTGGAATCAGAATTTTTTTGGTCTTTTAAATTTCTGATCATGACTAAAGCTAATCATGTTTGGAAGAATTATTTGGGCCTTATAAAAGGAAATTTAAGACTTCAGTTCCAAGCATGCGGGTTTAAAAATAAGTTTCTTTGAAATCATCAAAACCAATATTGAAATTTAGGATTGTGGGATAAATAAAAATTGTATATAATATCTTTATTTCCAGTTCACAAAAAGGAACAACCCTTTTATGCTCACACATGAATGTTTTTATTTATATATACTATAATTTTTCTTAGAAATTGTTTTAAATGTGAGGAGTGTTAATGACATGACACAACATGAAACAATCTTAATAATTTAGATTTTCTTGTTTAAGTATCCAGGAACAGTCACCTTCCAAACCATCATATTATTAAAAAAAAATATTTTCTTCAATGATCCTAATATTCTCTTTTTCAAAGATTGCATCTTTAAAGCTGTGCAATTTTTAAAGAAATTCAGGAAAGGTGGAGAGCCTAATTTAAGCTATGAAATTACATTTTCATTTTTCCCATGCTTTTGCTTATTATAACTTTTTCCTTTTCATTAGGTTTTTTTCTTTCATTAGAATTTATGATCCATGTCTATCATTGTACTTTCACATCTCTGAGTTTGTGTTAAAATTTTCTTTGGGAGGTTAATAAACATAAGGGAGGGAGCTTTTTCCAAAGGCATGTGATTGAAAATGTTTTATATTTCTCGTAGGTCAATTAATCAATTTAGCTGATTTTTTAAAAATAGTGTGAAGCTTTTCTTAGACATTATGCCACTGCTTAGCTATACATTTTGTTTTTATTGTTTAAATGTTGCTTGCATATCAGTATGCGCTAACCTCCATATCAGCTGTACAGTTTGGGTCTGTTACGTATGAAAGAGGATGTATATTTATTGTTTGTGATGGTGTTTGACAGCGGGAATGGATGCAGACACCAGAACAATTATATTACAATCCCTTTGGGAATGCCAACACCAAATTTAGCCAGACCGATGGGGTACTGTCTAGACGGACCCTTTTGTGTATCAGCTGTTCCCCCCCTCCTTTATTGTAGTGCCTGAATGTATGACATAGAACTTGCATATGGATTCTGAATACAGCTATTCTTGCAACCATCTTCTGCTTTTCTAAACCTTTATTAGCATTAAAGATACAAAGCCCATGCTGTTCTTACAGCATTGCATGTTCCGATATTATACATGTAGCATACACATAATATGCCTGATAAGACTTTTTCCCTGTAATTAAAATGTGGTTTGCTAAAATTAGAAGATAAAGTCATAAGGGTGTTAAATGAAGAGGGCTTCAATCATTAAAATTGCTCGAGTCTTTGATGATTTTTTAAATAGAGAAAAATATATATTAAGGTCAAAATGGTTATCTTTCTCCCCTTCTTTCCCCCCCCCCGCCCGCAAAAAAAGCCCAGATAAGATCATAAAAAAAACTAGTGTAAAAGAAAGGGAGAGACCTGGTTTCAAATATAAAACCATAAATTGTACACAAGAACAAGCAATACAAAAAAATCATGAATTTTTTTTAAAATGCATACGTTACAGCCAGCTGCAAAACCTGCATCTATGAAACCCAGCTCAGATGTATAGCCAGGCTAGGCTAATTTAAAAATAAATAAGGCACACACCATTATTTTACCCTGTCTCTGAACATTAGGAGTTTTTGCTTGCATTTAAAAAAAAAAACTTTTTTTTTTTTGGCAGTGTAGTGATCAGCTCAGCCAAGGGCTCCTGCAGTTCAGGGCCGGGTCAGTTTCCTTTGAAAGACTGAGCTTTATAGACTAATAGTGTCTGTAGTAATCTGGTCACTTACAAGCGTACAGGCTGAGCTGGTATATTATGGGAACATGTCACGCACAGGCTGTACTACTTTCTATGCGTCATTGTTTTAGGTGCCCCTAAATCCTAGTTTGGGACTCAAGAAAACTGGGACAATCTCTGATCCTCGAGGTGCCTTGAGATGGCTATTAGGTGATACCTGCGAACCACATGGTAACACTGATGGTCCCTATTATAATTGCCAGATGGAGGATCACACTTGTGTTCTGCCCTTTCTAGGATTGTTAATCAAGGTGGCATACCTGAGGCTATCCCATTTTATTCTTATAACCCCATATTTGTTTGAGGGAAGGTGACTGGCCCAGGGTCCCCCCCCCCCCGTGTGCTTCATGGCTGAGTAGAGATTGAACTTGAGATTGCTTGGAGCAAGTGTAATGCTCTGCCTGCTGTGCCATGGCTCTCACTAATAGGATCAGAAAATGGGGCATTGTCCAAATCAGTGGGTATTAGGGCCAGCACTGACAGTAGCTGGTATCTCTGTGAACGGAGAGGATGCTGTCAACTTTAAAGTGGAATTCTGCATTGGATTGGATGGGCTAACTAGATTGCAACTAGATTGATTCTTTGTGTTTTCTCCAGCAGTGCGGGTGGTTCATGGCCCTCACTGGTAGTGGTGATCCACCATCCACAAAGTGCCCGCAGAAGCCATTGTGTCCTCACCTAAGAGCTGCTAGATGCCTCTCTGTCTTTCCAACTTGCTCATGGCCAGGTCAGTGGGGAGACACACCTGATTGGATGCATACAACTTCAGCCACTTATCACAGTGGTATTGGACGTTGCAACAGAAGAAGGGAAGCAGCTTCCAATCCAAGTATGTGTGGGGTTGTAGACTCCCAGGTTTAGGAGCATAACACCATCTTGTCTACTGAAAAGTAGCTTAAATTTAGTTCTGTCCTGGAAATAAACAAGTACAACTTCAGTGATCTAGTGTGGATTAAGCTCCAGTTGCCTTTCAGATCTTGGGGAGCATCACTCCATGAGCAGTTTCCCTCTCCACGTTTTATCTGACAGTAATCGGAGTTCACTCCTTCCAAGAAGAGAAAGAATGAACTCTACTTTTCCCAGTGAAAGATGTTGCTACTTGTAAGTCACAGCTGAGGTTAACAGTAGGGAAGGAAATTCCTTGGTATAAAGAAACTTGCATTTTAGCTTTCTGCATTATACTTGACCTGTGGATAAATACAAGGCTCCAGGTTTCAAAGTTATGATTCCCCATCCTGCCTTCTCCCTCAGAGGGAGGTGGACAATTAGGATCTCTTCAGTGTAGAAGAAAATCCAGTTTTCGGCTCGGAGTTGAAAAGATACATGAGCCCAGAGCGGTGATTTACACAACTCAAGCAATTTAACCAGGCACAATAATTATGGGTAGAATTCAAGTGTTAAAAAATAAACCAACTTCTCACATTTTGGGAATGCGGAGAGGGCCAATGTGGTAGGTGCAGGGTCACCAGATGCCCTCTTTTTTCCAGGACATTTCAGCCTTCTGTTCTGGGTACATTTCAAAATGTTCTACATTTCAAGACAGACAGGGGGTGCCAGAATCAAGAGGGCTGCACACATCTCTTATCGGCATGTTTAAAGGAAGACAAGACAGACAGACAGACAGACACACTCCCCCAATCTATACTGTATATAGGAGTCTTTTTAGCTTTTATTTTGTGATGTCCCGTATTTTTCTTGAATGTCCTACATTTGGGAGTGAAACCAGGGTCTTGAAACCAGCCTTTCTCAAAGTGTGTTCTTAGGGGTCCTGGGACCTGTAAGGTAGCGGGGTGTGTGTGTGTGTGGGGGGGGGGGGGGAAACAGTAAGTCTTGCAGGCACCACAATGCACTGTGTAAGTGGCCCCTCCCACTCCCAGTTGGAGCCATTCCAGGCAGCGAAAGCAATGCACAGGCACTCACCAAACCACATAGTGCCTTTTGTGCATTGCGGTCGCTGCATGGAATGGCTCCAATGGCAAATGAGAGGGGCTGCTTATATAGAACATCGTGGCACTTGCAGTACTTAGCAGTTTGCCTCCCCTCTACCTACTCTACTGCCTGCGGTTCCCTGAAACGCTTTAGGGATTCCAAGAGCACACCAGAAGTGGCCACCATCTGCTAAATACTGCACCACTCTGCACATGCACTACTGCTCTGGGATTCTCTGAGACTCCATGTGCTTGCTGATGGGGCTGCAAAATTCAATTTTCCTGAGGATAAACTGGGTATTGGTAAAAAATTCTACTCGGGTGACTCTAGTTCTTTTATGAATGTGTAGCCTACTTTATATGATACCTGTGCTAGCAGTGGCTCTTTGGGGTTTTTTTTGGGGGGGGGAGGGGGAAGGGGTTCTCTATATGGGATACTTTATGTACGTAAGGCAGGTGCTCTTTGACCAAGCTACTCTTTCCACTCAAAGAAAAACTTATGTACCTAATAGAAAATGTACCATGTTGTGGGATGCTTCCTTTCATTAACCTGTTATGAGAAGTTGGTCCCAATTCTTCCATCTTTCTTATTTTTGCCAGTTTATTATCTGTTTAGTCCATGCAATCAATTAACTATTTTGAATAAAAGTTAAGGCAAGACTTTTTTTAAAAACGTTGAATTAGGTTGTATGCCACTCTTCAGGTAAAACTAGTCAGACCACCAAATAAAATTAGCAAGCATAAATCAACAAAATGAATACAATAGAACAATACCAGTGGGGAGGAGTAATTAAAAGCCATATTGAGTCAGTATATAATAATTCAACATCTAAAAACATGGGTAAATAGGTGTTCATTTTGGTGGCAAAACCAGGCCCTGCCTGAGGAGAATATACTAAAGTCAGGAATTTGAGACTCAAAAAAGGCCCTGTCATGTATCATTTGCTTGGGTGTGGGAACCTGAAGACGACCATGGAGGACCTTAATAAATGGACAGATTTGTGTGGGAGGAGATGGGCTTTAAAGTTGCATGATTTCAAGTGATTGCACCTTCCGGCAGTCCACAGGCACACATTGTGGAAAATTTTCCACATGAAATTGATTAGCTGTGTAACTTTCTGGGCAGACTTTTGTTCTGGCTTGCAGATTAATTCTCAGAAAAGCCACACAATCAATTTTTACAGTGCTCTGCATAGTGGCATCCAATTACGCAATACCTGTGTCATTCTTGAAAAACAAACAGCATGCTTTTATGGGTTTCCAATCCGCCATGTTGAATATTGGCAGAATTTTTTTAAAAAATGAGCAAACAGAGAATGTACACATTACCTGGATGTCCTCGGTAAGTATTTGTCTCAAAGTCCAAAGCTGTTGAAGTACAGGGGAGGAAAGGGAGCAAGGACTGAGGGCACAATCCTAACCAACTTTCCAGCACCAGGGTAAGGGAACGAACATTCTCTTATTGCAAGGAGGTCTCTATGACTACTACTATGCTGCAAGATGCAGACCATGCCCCATTGGCACAGCTATGTCAGTATTGGAAAGTGGGTTAGGATTGTGCCCTGAATGCCAGTGACATCATTCTGACCAATGCAGTATGCACAGAACAATTGTGCGGTGTTGAGCAAGACATTACTAATCAGAAAACAGAACACAGATATCAGAGCACAGAAAAGCAACAGTCCCTTTATGAAGTGTCACAACACAGCTTGACGTAGTTCTCTGTTGTATTGCTAGTTCTAAGGACTCCATATCTGTTTCCCTTTTAAATGATGACATCCTTATTTTCCCCTCTTGTTGCATGGAACTTCCATGTGGCTGCCTCTGCCAATGTGGCGGCTCATCTGCTGAAAGCAATGATTGGGAATTGATGACACCCAAATTCTGATGCACGTGCCACTTTTAAAACCCATGCTTCCTGCACCAGCCAAGGATATGTCAAGTACACCAAAGTTTGCTTTGGAGCATGGAAGTTCTTATCTGAATCAAATAAGATGTATAGCTTGTTTCCATGATCTCCCATTCTTTGGGGTTTCGTATTATAAAATCAGACACAAAAAAAACTAAACGTTTTTTTAATAAAGTCCTTTTGTCTCCTGACTTTCATTTTTCAAAGTATTTCCTCTTCCTCACTACTACTACTGCACCACCTTTTGTTTTTCTGCTCAACTCTGCATAAGATGGAAACACAAATTGGCATAGGAATTTCAATAAGAAATAAGTTTCAATAAGAAACTGAGCCGTGAATCCCTAACTTGAATCTTGCCTCTTCCGCAGACTCAGAAGTGGCCTTATGCAAGCCATGGCTGCAATTTTTTGCGGGGGAAGGGGGCGGGTGTAGTCATACTCATATGAGAGGGTTGTGCTGATTCTATGAAGATAATGTAAAGTGCTTCGCATGCTCGGTGGGACATGGTGGCGCAGCGGGTTTAAACCACTGAACTTGTTGACCGGAAGGTTGACAGTTCAAAACTGCGTGACGGAGTGAGCTCCCGTTGCTTGTCCCAGCTCGTGCCAACCTAGCAGTTCGAAAGCACCAGAAAATGCAAGTAGATAAATAGGGACCACTTCAGTGGGAAGGTAACGGCGTTCCGTGTGCTACAGCGCAGAGTCATGCTGGCCACATGACCACGGAAGCTTCTCCTTGGACAAACGCCAGCTCTTCGGCTTAGAAACGGGGATGAGCACCGCCCCCTACAGTCCGTCATGACTAGACCATTCAGTCGTGGGGAAACCTTTACCTTTTTTGCATGCTCAGAAATGTGAGGTAGTAGTATTTGTCATCTTAGCTGCAATGCAATGTGTCTTTTAAAGCTGCAGAGTTAGTATATGTAATGCATTTTTTTTTACAAGTATTGCAACTGTGGCTGGTACTGATATGTACTGGTGTATGCCAGGGATGGCCAAACTTGCTTAAATGTAAGAGCCATATATGATAAACCTGCAATATTTAAGAAAAATTTAAATTCTTATAGGAATTTATAGGATTAAAACTTATGTTTTAATCCAGTGGACACTCAGTTTATACCTGGTAAATTATAAAGCTTGAAAATTTATTTACGTTTTTGTATTAATTGTGATGCAAAAAGGAGCCCAGCCAAGATATTTCCAAGTGCTGTACATTATATGTCAAAGAACCACATGTGGCTCGCGAGCTGCGATTTGGCCACCCCTGATATATCCTGACAAGCGGACATGTAGTATGGCTCAAGTTGCTTGGCTGTGGTATCATTGCCATGATATCACCCTGTAAGCAAAATGCTGTGGGCACCTAGGCACAGCAGCTCCCCCCCCCCACTCTGCAACTTGTATGCAAAGGCAAGTCAGGCTTGTGTTAAGAGGTCTTCAGCATGCTGACCAAGAAGCAAGTACCTGATTGCCCAGCTGCATTTAGAAGAGATGTGTATGAGACATACAGTCATATCACTTGCTGTGGTGGATGAAAAAGGTGAGTTACGAGCCATGTAGAGCCAACCAGCCAAGCATGAGGTCCAACCAGTCAATGGGATGAGGTGCAGCAGAGGCAGCTATATTGGCAGACATGGAGCTAGTTATTTTCTGTGGGGTGCTTGAACTGGGTTCATATTTTGAACCCTGCCTAACAGTAATAGAATCAGTGATGTCATTCAGGGGGAACGGACCAGAACGGGCGTTCCGGATCCTAACGGGCTCCGTGGCTGGTTCCGGGTTCCCAACCAGTGCCAATCAAAAGTGAGTTCCTAAATCATTTGAATGACACCACTGAATAGAATAGACCACTGTTTCTCAAATTGAGGGTCAGAAGCCACTTGGTGGGTTGCAACCTGATGCCAGGTGGGTTGCGAAAAGCTGGGAGCAGCCATCTTGGAAGCTGCAGACCTTACTCTCGCTATTTTCCTTTAGTGTATGTTAACAGTTTGGATTTTCAAGTGAGGGTTTTTTTTAAAAAGTTTTTTTTTTTAAAGCATTTAATGGTTGTGCAATTGCTGCAGTCCAAGAATGCCAGTTTGCATTCCAGGAGTGTCGCTTTATTATTAAGTCACAATGTCATCATTTCCTGCTTTGATGTCACTTCTGACTATGACACGACTTCAGGTCACTGCCCTCGCTTCCCGTGGGTCCCGGCACAAGTGCTATTCTAAAAGGTGGGTTCCGGTCTAAAACGTTTGAGAACCACTGGAACAGACCAAAGAATCAAGCCTGGAGAAAATGAATTTTATGAAATATTTGGAAAATATTTGGAAGAAAAATAGGAAAACTATTTAAAGATATTCTCCACTCTCCAGCCTGAAGCAATACATCCAAGAAATGACTGTACCATATTGTTTTTTCTGAACATTTGATTTGGCTCTTGGCCCCAACGAATTCTGTGCCGCTAGGATTTTCATCCTAGATATGTTTGCTTCAAAATATAACTCATTAATTTAAGTATTGTTTACTTCCAAGTAATATGTTTAAGAAAAACACACCCAATGGCTTTACTGGGTGATTAAGGGCCCAATCCTATCCAACTTTCCATCTCCAGTGCTGCTGCAGTGCAGCCCTGAGAAGGCCTCCGCAATTGCTCCCCCACCACAGGATGCAGCACACACCTTGTCAGCATGGCTGCATCAGTGCTAGAAAGTTGGATAGGATTTGGGCCTAAAACAGCCTTACCCTCCTCTCTGAAGGATGCACCAATATGGTACAGTCTTTCTGGGGTGTATTGCTTCAGGCTGAAGAGTGAAGAATAGCTTCAAATACTTTTCCGATTTTTTTTTTTTAAAACCACCCCATTCTTCCATGTGAAAAGCTAGCATATTAGTGAAAAGGCTGGGCTGATATGCCTCTCCTGACATACTACATTACAGAGTACAGGCTTTTTAAAAGATAGAGGAGCATTCAAACCTCATCTTTCCCAGTGTAGACTGAAGTGTTACAGCCTTTGAAGGACCATACCATGGGTCTTGGAACATGCTTGAACTGGTTGTGAGGTTGTAATTCTTTACTCATTAAATTATTGTGATGTGCATGGATCTTCCCTGATGTGCTGTTCACTAATCACTTTATATTAGCATCAAGCCAGTGGATTTTGGATCTCCTGTGAGGAAAAAACCCTCACAGGCCTATCCATCTTCCTGTGTCTCACAGTGGCCCACCAGTGGCCCACTTGACAGGGAAAGAGGGACCACATGTGTTGGCCCCTTCTCTGATGACTAGAGGTATCATTTTTGGAACTAATGAAATATAAACAGGTGCCACTGCTTTCTGCCCTTCTTTTGTAAAACAAAAACTCCCCAAAATCTGTGGGGGAGAAAACTTGGGAAATCTGCAAAAATAGTGGCTGTGTCTACACTCCTATCACCTGCCTAGTACAGTACACTTTGAAATCAATTATAATTTATAAAAATGCTCCGTTGGAATAAAAGCACATGACATCACTTTCTGCATTTTTCTCCTGGGTGGGGGAACAATTTGCAATAAATAAATAAATAAATAAATACTTCTACTGTTGATAGAGCATCTGGTGGACTTGCCCCAATATGCACATATTCAGCTTTACTACAGAAGGGGTGGGAAATGTGGGCATATGTAGTGTTGTAGCTAAGCTGGGCAGGGGGGTGTATTGCCCCCTGTGGTAGAATGGTGGATTTCTGCCTTCTCCACTGGGGGGGGGCAGATGACAAAAGCTATAGGAGGCATGGGGCAGACATCACTAAATCAGCCCTCCTGCCTGCTGTTCTCCCTGAACGGCTCCAAATGGGGCCAGGTCCATGCATAAGTGGGGGAGGGGTGACAGTACAGGCATGGGGTATCATCAGATCACCAGGCATCGGGTACCCACCTCCCAGCTATACTGCTGGGCATATGCCTGTTTCACACTATTGCTGAACATGGGATGTTGGGAGGAGGGCAAGAGGTTATCTCTCTGTACACTTGTACGCACACCTAATCTATTAATTTTGAGGTTAAGGCGGGCGAACTGCAGGACAGGCATGATGAAGGCCACATGACATTTTTCTTCTTGTGCACTCATAGTTTCAATACATTTTCTCTTTTCTACAATTGCCCCTGTGGGATCTAGAGACAGGAACAACATCTGCACCTGTATCTCTTTTCTCCCTGCAATGCACCTAATAACAACTTTGGAGGCATCGGTGTATGTCAGGGAAAGGATTCAATGCTCTCTCCTAGAAAGGGCACATCTTCAAGGCAGCTCGCTACCTACCCCAAAATGGCAGGAGACCCAAAATCATGCCAGAGTTGGCCATGTCTGGTTTGATACTAAGCAACAGTCTGGACTAGGCAGCTCTGTCCTAATATAATGATGCTTCCTGTGGTATCTTTCCATACAAAAATCCCAGGTGGATCAGACCCAGGGCCCATCTAGTCTAGCATCTTTTTTCCTGCCTGTTAGCCCCTTCTAGAAAGACTGTAGCAGGGCATGAAGGCAACATGGTCTTCTGCCAAAGGTCACATGCATGATGCTAGGCATATCTTGGCCGGTTAAGTATGGGCAGGGTGTATTTTGTTTGGGAAGTGGAATTAAGTCCACAAAGGCTGAAAATGCAATGGCATAGCACTTGGGTACTTTGCCCCCCACTAGGGCACCAATCTCAGCTGTGATTCCCTCCCATTAAGTTATTCTTATGGGAGAGGGAGTGCCTCCCTTGGCTATCAATGAAAATGTTTTTCCTCATAGAAGACCATGATTTGTTTTGGGACCATGGTGAGGGCAAAATGCTCAAGCACCCAACCCCCTGCTGCAGTTTTGCCCTGTTGTGTCGTGCATGCACCAATGCCATTTCAAGGGGGAGAAAACTTGCATATTGGGCCACACAACACATCTGTCATAACGTGACCATAATTTATGGTTTGCCTCTGAAAGAGGAAGGCAAAAAACCTTACAGTCTCTCTTTTTCAATGAATGGACTTTCCAAATTGAGTTTGGGTGAATCTGGCTCTACTCACTTCTAATAATTCTCTTTCTAAGAGTCCTGTGTGCTTAAGTTAGAATAAAGCTAACTGCAACAGTTTTTTTTTTTTTTACCTGGCTTCTTGGAGTCTTGAGTTATTTATAGAAAAAATGATTTACATGTTTGTGAGTTATCTGCTGTGCGTGTAGCATTACTGAAGAGTTTTCTTTGGGGATTACACTACCATTTAAGTTTATTTTCTTGGTTTTTTCTCCCCGCTTCATGTTGAGACTTCCTAAAGGAAATGACTGATTCTCTTTTTTTTATCTCGTTCTTCCTTTTTGAGATAAACTGCACACTTTGGGACTACATTACTGAGAGAGTCATGTTGTTTATCGGTTTGAATCTCTTGAGCTCCGGTTGGAGTTTGGAGAGTAGGCAAGAAAAGAAGTTCCAACCAAAAAGGTGTGTGTGTGTGGGGGGGGGGGAGTTGGGGTTGCCTCGGTCCATTCAGTTTAAGTTCAGGAACTTTTAATAGGGATAATACAAAGTACAACAAACATAGTACAACATTAATACAGCAACAATACAGTAACAACATTGAGAGGTAGATTCAATTGTTTCTTTTTGAACAAGGCCAGCCTGTCCATAAGGTTGTCTGAGCTACTTGCTTGAGGTGGTGGATTGGTAGGGGCTCTCTTCCTCCCTGCATTTCCTTGGTTTGGAAAAGGAAGATTAGACTGGAAGAGGAAGTGTAGAGGAGGAATGGGGGCAGGGCTCGAAGGTTGATGCTTTAGCCCACAATTCTCTTCTTCTTTTTTGAATTTGGGGAGGAAGAGTGTTAGTGCTAGAGTACTGCCCGGCAAGGGGAGGCAGCACTTAGTTATGCCATCCCCTGGCACTGGTTGGTCTTGAGCCAGCCCTGTTGATTGGATTAAAACTAGATTAACCAATAAAAAGTTGCAAGCATTCATACTTGTACATTCATTTTGCTCATAGGGAGAGCTAGTGTATAAACATGCATATTATAACATTTATAGTAGTTTGTGGTCTAAACATGAAATCAAACTGATCTTGCTTATGTGTCAAAACCAAGAATAACCAGATGCGATCTGCTCCTCCATCAGACCTTTGGCCCACAAGATAGAGTGAACATGGAATGAGAAGGATTCCACCAGTCAACTACAACCAGTTCTGGCTAAAGGTAGGAATTGCGGTTAGTTTTTTGGGTTAAAAAAATCAGAGCACTACAATACATAGTGGCTTTTTAAAAAATGCAATATATAAAAAAACAGCATCCAATAGAACAATAAAATAATGCACAACACCCTTACTATGCTGCCACCCTAAATGAAAAGCCAAAGAAGGAAGCTTCTTAGAGTGGTGCTGTGCCAGCTCTTGAGTGTTGCAAAAATGCTATAAGGCACATCTATGCCAACTTAAGAGCTGGCAGTGCCCATACAGGTAGATTTGTGCTGGGGAACACAGGGGATGAGAGAGGTGGCGGGAGGGTGTTCTGGGAGTGGGGAGGGCAAAATGGGGTCGATTGGGCCTAGGAGGGCGTGGATGGAGCTTTTGATACAATCCTGCAAACTCTCTTTTCACGGTCTTGCACCACAGCTTCTAAGGCTGCCCCTACTCAGGCTACCTCCTCACAGGGTTGTTGTAAAGACAAGAGATGGGGGAAAGGAGTACGCAGCTCAGGACCCAGGAGGGGATCAGAATCGGCGGTGGCAGAGGCATAGCTAAAGACGTGCAGGGGGGGTGCAGCTGCACCAGGCGACAAGTTTTAGGGGGGCAACAAGTTGAGCTTGACATTAGTGGCCAAAATTGAGAAAACCTTGATATGTATACCATCATGTTATATATCATTGGAAAGGTAATTTAATGCAAAAATGCAATGAAACAAACCAGAGTGTAATATCTTTACTCTATCAAAGTTATTGCTAAAAAAGCAAATGAAAAGGCAACTGTGATGTCACTGTGATGTCACTTCCTGTTGTAACGTCACTTCCGGGGCAACATTCTGCCGTCTGCACTGGGCTGCACTTTAGTTACGCCTTTGAGCAGTGGGGCATTTATTTATTTATTTGGGGCTATGGCACAAAAACGGCTGAAGGCCCCCGGTCTATGCTGACTGGCAGGAACGCTCCGGGCTCTTTTCATCCCTACCTGGAAACATCAAGGACTGAACCTGGAATCTTTTTCGTGCAAAGCTTGGTCTCTACCACTGGGTTATGGCCCCAACTGGTAATATTCCTATGAAATGGAAAGATACCTCAGGTGAAATAAAAGTAAATATAGCAGATGGGAAATATGTGGATGATACAAATGTATATTTTTCTTCCAGTTCTCAAATGCTACAATGTGATCCTCATAGTCATAATGAATGGATAGGCAATTTTCATGAGTTGAATTTAATTGCTGGTTTTTTCCCTTACTCCCTAGAAACCTGCAGGTTCTTTGCTGAATTTTTAAGATAGCATTGCTCTTTGAAGAACTTAGACAAATTGCCCTAAGGTATGTACGTGTACATAGTGTGCTTTAACGTACATCTGGTTTCTATAGACTTCAGCAAAATAGAGCGTTTTGGTACATTTGGTACATAAAGTACCAAAACACATAGGAAGACATTGTGGACTTGGGTGTAGGAGATCATTTGTAAGACTGTGGCAGTGATCTCATCAAGATTGGACATGGAGGTTTACATGTAAGGGATTAGAATTAAGGAATAGATGCTCTGTTTTGGATTGGACTCCCTAAAATCTAATGACAATGTAGGCTCACTTTAAAAAAATGGCTAATGACTCATAAAAATTTAATGACAATGTAGGCCAATGATCTGGTTTTTAGACTGAATTCTTCTAGATTAATGGAACCTTGATCTATTGTCAGATGTTGTTGCTGTTTTATATTGTAAGCCACCTTGTGCCTGTTTCTCAGAGGGGAAAGTATATTAATGATAAAGGAGTTTTGGATGATGTCACAACAGAATGTAGTCATTGTTCAAAAAGGCTAATAGGTAAAATACACTCCTCAAGTATTTTCACCTGATGCAAAAGTTATCCTCCATTCCACCACCACCACCACCACCAGTGGCAACAAAAAGAGGCAACAAAAAGATCCATTGGTCCGGAGGGGATGCATAATGTTTCTGTCTTGCCTACAACATGGAGACCAACTTGGAGACAGGGCTGGTCTAAGACCTTCGAGCATAAAAGGCAGCATGTCAAGTATTGTCCTGATGATGCACCAGCCTCTGCTCCTTGGATTAGAGGAGGCGGATGGAGTAGAAAGGGAAGTGTGGAGGAGTGGGGTGGGCAACCTTCTTTGCACCCCCTCCCTTTTTCCAACCCAGGGAGCAAGAGGAGGAATGATGTAAAGAGGCAAATGGGAGGATGGAGGTGATAATCGACCCTGCCAATCTTCTACCTGAGATGACTGACTCAGGTAGGCTCATGTATAAGAGACTGTTTGTGCAGTGATTGAGTTAGATGGACCAATGGTCCAACCAGACTCTCTACTCTCCCTGGCAGTGGTTCTCTTTGACAAATATATTTTCTAACCTTGCTGACTCGGATTTATGTATTCCTATATTTATATACCACTCTTTGGATATTGCTCAAGACAGTTCACATAGTATGAGGAACTCTTCAAACTCCAGCTGTTATCCTTCAAGCGTGTAGCCAACTTCTTCTTAGCTGCAGAGCTTTGCAGGCAAAGCCACACAGATCACGCCACGGAGCTCAACAGCGACTCCTCTCTGCCACCAAAAGTCACAACTGCTTATTGGTGTCTTTTCTGGTCTCTCTTCCAATCACGTCCCAGGCTGTGCCTGTTTAGCTTCTGGAAGGTTTTGAGCAGTTCTTCCTCTGGACCACAGATCCCTTCAACTGAAACTGCCAGAGGTTAAATCTTAGACCTTCTGCATGAAAAGCCTGTGCTCTACTACTGAGCTAATGTATGTTTCCTATCATCATGGAAGAATCTAGATTATTTGAGATACAAATGAGCTGTATATTAGACTCTTGCTCCTGTAAGATCTGGATGGGTTAGCTAGTGAGAGCTGATTAATGTTCTGTGTTGTACATTATGCACAGAAAGAACTGCAGCTGTCAGCCCCGGCTGGCAGCAGGGGTGCTGCATTCAGGCATTGTTTTAATTAACTATTGAATTATTTTCCCAAATTGTTCTGGTAAAGCTCATTTCTTTGAGTGTTGCCCTTCTGGTTTCTGAACATGCTAGAAAATCTGACTAACATGAAACCTTGGAGCTCTAAGTTAAGCCCTTAAATTAAAAAAAAAAGTTGATGTGTAGGTATGTTTAGATTTTTGATTTTTACGTTAAAGCAAGAATGGAATTAGTTTGAATTTTTTGTTACGATGGTAGGCAAAAGTCAACCTTAAATGGCAACGGAATCAATTGCCTTGGAACCCGTGCATTTTGAGTATGTTTACCTGAATTATCATCTTGTAGCAGGCATCTCTGCTTGGCTTTGATCTCGTGCCACCAAAGGTATTTTACACAAAAGTCATTAAACCTCCCCTGCCACACACAATTATGACAATTTCTGGAGAGCTCATCAGTTAATACAAGGTGCCAGAGTCTTTTTATTTTAATGCACTGCAGTATAGAATTAAAATACTGCATAATGAAGCGTTGTTTGGGATTTAAAGGATCTTGAGATTTTTTTTTGTTTTGTGTCGTTCCTGCAAAACAGCATCTGTATAGCAGATGTCTACTTAATGTGAAAAATGGTGGCAAAATGGAGTAGGTTTCTCTAGCTGGAAGATGCATTGTAGTGGGTGAAGAGCCGATAGGACTCTGTGCAATTGAGTTAATGGGGGGGGGGGAAGTCTGCAAGATTTGAGAGCCATTATTTCAAACGCTTGTGTAAATACAGTTTAGTTCATCATCACCTCTTCAAATTATGCTTACGTGGAGCTCCTGAGCCCTGCCTCAGCTGGCTTGCTTGAAATGCCACTGACTGAACTGCTGTTTCATTTAGACAAACACTTATTTCCTTTTCTGTCGGAAGAAAAATAGATAATAGAACCCCCCCCCCCCATCATGCTACAGAAGGCAGAGGAGGAAGAGGACCCATTAGCTTCAGATTAGTTTTATGAAACGGAGCATTTTATAATTAAAGAACTCCCTGCACTCTTCTCCTCTGGCAGGGTTGACAATAGTAAGGTAATAATTAAGGGGCACAACCTGGGTTCTGTAAGTTAGTGTGAGACCTGAAGTACTCTTACTGTTCATTGTGGGTGTATTTTTATAGAAGCGTTAAAAGCATACTGTGTTGGACTATGGACACATAGAATCATAGCATTGGAAAGGACTATACACACATGCACCTGGACTGGTCCAATTTCTTTCTTTTCTTGGTCTAACACATATAATATTCTTTGGATTTCTGCTCCATCTTTTATAGAAGAGAAAATCTATTTCAGACAAGCTTGGCATTGCCAATTATACACAATGGAAAAATGTGGATACGGTCACGTGCAACTTGAAGACTGAATTTAAAAATAAACATGTTTTGGTGATATTTTTCTGTGTCCATATTTTATTTTATATTTTAAAAAAACTGCATTTGGGAGAAACAAAATAGGTATTTCATTCAAACCAGTTTGGGAAAGGCAGTTTCTTACTGAAGTTAACAAGTATCTAAGGGCTGAATCCTACCCAGTTTTCCAGCCCTGGTGTCGTAGTCCCAATGGGGTGTGATGCATTCTGTGGTGGTGGGGAAGTAATGAAGCCTTCTTCAAGTTACAGGAATGTTTGTTCACTTATCTCAGGGCTGCATTGCAGCTGCATCAGCACCAAAAGGTTGGCTAGGATTAGACCTTCTTCAGGCTGTATCTCTATGCACATTTTCATGGGAGTAAACCTCGGTGAAACAACGAGAAGTTTCTAGTAGACATACCTAGAATTGCTCTGAAATTTTACTACAACTAGATTTCACCTAAAATGTTGGGATTAGAATATTCCTTCTAATAATACTGATAATTTGATGCTGTCTTTCCCACAACCAATATTTCAGAGCAAGACTCTTGCATTCCACTAGCACTTACTGACCTGAAAAATGTGTTTAATATGTTGGTGACTCAGCATGGAAAGGATTTTCAATTGCATATTTAGAATGTATACAGTACAAATGGGTTTGTGGTCCACATGGGTTTTATCCTTACAGTAACACTAGCTCCATTCATTTGCTCACTGTATGCATGGAGAGGAAACTCATGAGCATGTCTTACAGACCTTGCCCTAGCTCCCACATATCTTTTGTGTGTGTGCTTGGGCACCTTTATGTACATAGATGGCAATCATGAGACGTCCAGTGGGAAAACTGAATGTATCAAAAATACACCTCTGATCTCTGCATGAAGCCTACAATTTATGACTTCCAACCAGTGAATGGTAGATAGGCAAGTGGAAGGGTCCAGGCCAATGGTATGATTACAGTTCTCCCCCACATCTGTTCTTTCATGGATAGAGAAGACTATTTGCATAGGACTTGGAACATAAGAAGAGCCCTGCTGGATCAGGCCAAAGGCCCATCTAGTCCAGCTTCCTGTATCTCACAATGGCCCAACAGATGCCTCAGGGAGCACATGAGACAACAAGATGCCTGCATCCTGTTGCTACCCCCTTGCACCTGGCATTCTGAAGTAGCCTACTACTAGTGTAAGGAGGTTGCACCACCCATCATGGCCTATAACCCACGATGGACTTTTCTTCCATATATCTGTCCAATCCCCTTTTAAAGGTACCTAGGCCAGATGCCATCATCACCTCCTGTGGCAAGGAGTTCCACAGATTAATTACCTGCTGGGTAAAAAAGTATTTCCTTCCCATTCAACTTAAATGAGAAGGCTTGATGGCCTTAAGAAAGTCATTCAGTGCAGCAGCGGCCATGCTTGGAGTGAAAAGAGGATAGAAAATATGAGACAGGTAAAAAACAAATAGGGAAGAGTAGAAATGCTGATAGATTAAAAGAATTTTTCCAACCTCTAAAAGGAACACATTTGCATTAACAGCTACAAAATCAAGTGTTATAGTGTGTATCGTGTTTAGCTGCACAGGGAAGTCAGAGATACACAATGTAGAGGCTAAAATGTTTTGAAGAAGAAAGAAGTTGAGGCAATTACCTGTTTCTTTAAAAAAAATTGTTCTAGTATATTCTGCATTTTTAAAAAATTGATCTGGGCAACACCTTCAATTACACTAACTCTGGCTGCATCTCAATTTGTGAGGGAAAGGCTGAACAATATTTTTGCTTATTTTTGTGCAATTGATTGTTTATTAACATGAGTCTTTGATCCTGGGGCAGATATTTTTTAGTTGGCTTGTGTGGACTGTTGAGCCCCCATTGCTTGTCCCAGCTCCTGCCAACCTAGCAGTTCGAAAGCACATAAGAATGCGAGTAGATAAATAGGTACCACTTCGGTGGGAAGGTAACGGTGTTCCGTGCGCCTCAGAGTATAGTCATCCTGGCCACATGACCACGGAAGCTTGTCCTTGGACAAACACCGGCTCTTTGGCTTAGAAACGGAGATGAGCACCGCCCCCTACAGTCGGTCATGACTAGACAATTCGGTCGTGGGGAAACCTTTACATTTTTATGCTACTTATAAAAGACATATGGATGTGGTGTTGGTCATGGGGAAACCTTTACCTTTTTTATGGACTGTTACATTCTTGTGGGTCAAAACAGTAGTGTGTAACTCAGCAGCTAGCAATAGCCTCACCCTGAGCCAAGTCTAGATTGGTTTTGGCACATTTGAGGAAATGCACAAATGGGTACAGGTTCAATTCTGCAAGTGGTATTAGGTGTGTGAGTGGTCAGCTGACCAAAGAATGGTGACTTCCACTGGCCTAAAGTCTTTCCAAGGCTTTCATTTTCTGCAAGTTTTCCAGGATATCCTTCCCACTGGGCTCAACAAGATGTCTTTCCTCGTCAATTGGTTTAGTATTGGATACAAGATGCCATCTACACCCAACTTTAATGAATCTTAACACACACACACACATGTTTATAATGTATAAAGGGGTGTGAACACATACATCTACATCTGCGTATCCGTATCTGTAGATGCAGATTCAGTTTTCCATGGCTCCAGCCTTCCCCATTCCCACATGTCCATTACAATAGCTGTGTGTGTGTGTGTGTGTGTGTGTGTGTGTGTGGCCACACTGGACACACGATGATGATGAACCTTTATTGGCATTAAGTGACAATCGACAAACTGGTGACATACAACAGCAAAACATGCATACAACAACCAAAGGATGATTATTAAGTAAGCACAAAGTTATTGATGAGACTGATTAAACTTTACATTCCTTGCTTACTAAGTAAGTAATATGAAATAAAAAAAACCCTCTAAAGTTTAGGAGAGAGAGTGGATAGTGTTTGGTGCCATTGAATAACTAGCAAGAGAAAATTTACAATCTGTCTAAAAAAATTGTGGCATTCCGAGGCTAGTAGTAACTGCATACAAACATCATCCGAGTTCTGTGAATGGGGCTCTAGGTAGGGATACAGACTGGTTTGCCGAAAATTCTCATAGATGGGACAGTGTAAAAGAACATGTGACGGATTCTCAGTGGCTCCTTTGTTGCATATACACCCATCCTCTTTGCCACCTATGAAGAATTATTAAAGCGGGCTGGACACATGAGTGTTTCTTGCTCAAACGTTCTTTCTAAACCGAATAACCAAGCATGCAGGCAACCAGCTTCCACATTAGAGGGTGACTAACAGGAAGGAAGTCAGTTCCTAAATATAATTGTTGGCTTGAGCTACCTGCTTTAGAACATATGGAGCCTATATCATAAATACCACAGCACACGGTATGTGAATTCTGTATATCAACAGGCTTTAGTGGAGGGATTCATGAAGTACAGGATCTTCTTCAGCTTCTATAAGCTCTATACAATGTGGCTAAATCAGTGGCTCCCAAAGTGTAGATCTGTGGCCCAATTTTTGGTGGATCGTGAAACTGACAAGGCAGATTAGGCTATGTGCATCAACTGTTAACCTGCTACTTGTAGAGAGAACAGCTGCCCAATCACCAGTATAGCCACGGAGCCTTGAATAGCCGGTAAACTTTGTTTTAGGTGGGGTCCTGATGCTCAAAGCTTTGGGACCCACTGGACTAAAGGATTTCTGGCAACAGAAGGTGTGATTCTTCTTGCTTTGGTTTTTGAATGAAACACTGGGGAAAGCTACAGGATTAGCAGCCTTGAAGATCTGGCTCTGCCAACAAGTTGCTCATGAGATCTTTTACTCAAGGGTGGATTTGGGAGATTCTTAACTTTTTTTGGCAGTCGTTGCATGGTGGAAATCTACATAGAATCTGGTAGCCCTGTCTTTCCATGTGTGGTTATGGAGCTGCTGACAGGCAGCCCAATCCTATGGTTCCTGGTGCCCACGACTGCAGCAGTGCCAAAATGGTTATGACTGAATCCTTTAGGTGCTGGGATCCTGCCAGATGGCTCCTTGGGGTAAAGGAACATTTGTGCCTTTACCTTGGCTAAACTGCAGCTGGTGGCAATGTATCTCCTTGCTGCTGAGTGGGTGCAGAGCTGAGGAGGCCCATGTCAGACTGCCAGTATCTCTGCCCCCCTCCAGGGCCTGATCTCTCCTCCCCCACCCAATTCCCTCCCTGCCCCCAAAAGCCACACCACCAAGCAGTGGTGCTCCTTACCACTTGCAGCACTGTGGGGTCCACGGAGCAGCGGGGGCCCCAGCACTGGCACTCCCTGCTCTCTGGGAGCACCCAGAGCTGGCAGTATGCAATATAACTCAAGACTGTGCTCTTACTTTCCTCAGACATTATGTGTGGAGAACATTCACACTTCCAGAAGACCAAGGAATGAGGCAGTGAGGCTGGCGCAAGTTTGACTCATCTCTCCACAAACACCCCCCCACACACACACACTCTCCAAGGGCAGCATTTCTCTGAAAAGGCAAACACTGTCGCCCAGGAGAAAGCTTCCCAGTAATACAGAATGCTGGGCATCTCATGTTGGTGAGGACACCTCCCCGGGAACAGTGTTTGTATGATGAGGTAAACTGTATTCCTATGGAGAGAATATTTATTTAAGAGATTTTTATCTGCCTTTCCTCTGCCAAGAGAGATGACCAAGGCAGCTCACAATTCTCAAGTTAACAAGATAGCCTGGCCCCAAGCCATGAAGGGCGTTAAAGGTTAAAACCAGCACCTTGAATTGGGCCTGGAAATGAATGGGCAGTCAGTGCAGTTGCTGAAGCAGCGGTCCGACAGTCAAATCAGAGTATGGAATATGGAGTGAGTTGGCAGAAGGGGTAGAGATTACTGTTATGTTTCTGGATAGGGTTACCAGGTACAAACTGGGACAGAGTGCCTACACCCTTAACCATTGTAAATAAGAGGGAATTTGGGCAGGTGCAGCCAGCGTTGTCATTCAGCCGGAACGCTGGGCGGGAGGAACGGGTGAGCGGCAGCCCACCCGTTGCGTTCCGGTCTGTTTCGCCATCTTCCCCGCCCCCGCGGGCGGGCTGCCACTCACCCGTTTCTCCCGCCCAGCATTCCGGCTGAATGACAATGCTGGGTGCAGCCCAAATAATAAGGTTTCAAAAGCTGCATCTGCCAAAATTCCTTCTTCTTAAAGGTATAGGCACTCTGTCCCAGTTTGTGTCTGGACCTTCTCTAACTGTGGATTTTTCTATGCTTATCTGAAGAGTTGTCTTTTGTATTTTACATGGTTTTGTGTTTTGTATTACATGGTTTTGTGTCACCTTCTGAACCAACGTTCTGTGGGCACCAAATTATCAACCTCTTTTTGATTACCCTTTGCCAGCTGGGATGGACAGGACTTCAATAGCCAAGACTTTTTCCACAGTCCTCTTTCTACTACAGTTTATGTGCATTTTATCTCCCCAGCTTCTTCGGAGGGCAGCTACCAGCTTCTCTCCACATTTTGTCCATGCAGCTCAGAGGTAGTTAAGAAAGAGTGACTCACCCACTAGGGTCACCCCGTGAGCCTCATGGCTGAGTGGGGATTTGAGCCTGGATTCCCCTGCTCCTAGACCAGCATTCAAAGCATGGCACCATTACATTGCTGGCCTTCTCTGGCTAAAAGGTGATCCAACTAAACAAGCCCAGACTGAGCCTCACGTACATTAGCTCTGACATATTCATTCAACTCTGACGTATTTATTCATCTCTGTTACACGCTGTTCTCTGTTTGTCACATAAACTGCCACAGTGTATTCGACACATGCTCAACTACTTACCTTTACAGTGTAAGTCTGCTGCCATCGTGTTATAGAATGTGGGACCAGTTTCTCTCCCAGTTCTCTCCCTGGGCGCTTTGGCTCAACCTTGCATTTTCTCAGAACGGTCAGTGGGCGGTTTTTGAATATGATTGGTTTCCAACTAGAAATGGTGCTGGTCTTTCTGTTTATGCCCACATTTGAAGCTGTTCAAGCATGCTTCTGGCCAACGCCCATGCCAACGTGAATTCATATATGGTTACTGAAGCAAAGAAACTACAGGGATTTCGTTTGCAGGTAGGGTAAACATGTAGAATCGCACTGCATTCTGCCTGTGCAATCTGAGAACGGAAAGGCCACCTTCAGAGAAGAAGCAGTGAAATCGGTACACAACTGGAGGCGGCGGAGCAAGTGACCAAAGCCAGGTACTGCACGGGAAGACGATGCCCATTCACTGAACAATAATAAAGCGTGTTAGTGAATTGCACCCACTTCCAAAATCCCACAATGTCCAGTGTACCGTGTGCACGAAGGGTACCCAGGGATGCTGTCTGGTGCATTTGCCTGCTCACTCAACTAAAATAAGCTCATAAGAAATGCATTGTGTGATCACAGCAAGCTCCATCAGTTGCAGCAGGAGCCGAGTTTTGTTCAGCCCTCGTGGCAGCCCTGTATTGTCGAATAATGGTATCGTGAGAATGTGCCCTAAGAAGTATTCTTAATGCTATTTAAATAGTTGTATAATGTTCAACCTGAATAGGCAGGTTAATTGCATTTGAGTATTTAAGCCACAAAATGGATTCTTCCCCCAACTATTCTGCTATGCCGAATATGTGGTGAAATTTCTCCTGTATGAGATAATTCAACCTCGGCTATGCTGTACTTATAATTCCGAGTCGTTTGGCAGCCTTTCAGCAAAATGTAACCATCAGAGACCCTGTTAGTGCTGTGTAGGTTTATTGTTTCCTGTGTACTTTAAGGCAATCAAACAATTCCTCAAATGTTCTTGAAAGGATACAGCTAGAATGTTACTTCATTAAACATCTCCTTGGCACTCATTCCATTTCCCACTTTGAATTGCTGCATTTAGTTTGGAAATGACCTTTTAGAGCAGGGAGGTTTTATTAACTCTTTGATCCACTTGCAGTGTGACAAAAAATAACAGAAAGCACCTACAGCCAGGCTTTTGTAGACTGGCTTTTGCCCAAGAATGGCACAAAAAGGAAATGAGTGCAGTCATTAAATAGACATGGTTTGATGCATCTGAAATTCCCTTCGTTCTCTTGCTAAATGGAAGATCAATGTTATACATCAGCCAAGAGATGTTTGTTTTGCTGCATATTCAAGGACAGCCTCAACTCTCCTTTGGCAGACTGACTTTGTATGGTGGAGGCATAACCCCTGCTAACTGGGCAAGAGGCACTTTTTCAAGTGGTGTCCTCTTATATTTAGCAGGGGGAGAGCAATTGTCCCTCTTCACCCCAGCACAGTGTCTTTCTCATGGCTGTTGCTGGTGGTGTTCTCCATTCTTTTAGATTGTGAGCCCTTTTGGGACAGGGAGCCATTTAACTTTAATGTTATTATTTGCCTGTAAACCGCTTTGTGAACTTTGTGTTGAAAAGCGGTATATAAATACTAGTGATTGATTGATTGATTGAGGCATCTGCTCAGGCATCTTGGGCTTACAAAAGTCCATCCCATGCCGCTCCTTGGATTGATACTATTCGTAAGTGACATAGTTGGGTATATTGTACCAGCCTATAGGCCATCAATGGGCAATCCCTGCCATTGGCAAAGTGGCAAAAAGTGCCTACTGTGCACTCAGCACCTCCCCTCTAGAGCAGGTGTCTCCAAAACATTTGGCACAAGGGCCGCATAGTGTAGCTGACGTGGTGGCCAGAGCCAGAAAATAGATACATGGAGCATCAATGTGCTGAAAGATGGATTGAATACAATAAGTGAGTGGGGATGGAAGGAGGAGGGGCGCAGAGGGCAAAATTGACTTGCGTAGGAAGAGGGGGGAATGGATTTTGAAAAAGCATCAAGCAACCTATAATGCAAATAACTAACTTTTTTGTCAGTTTAACGTAGACATTAACTTTAATTTATATGTATATACTAGGTCTCCCAGCATCAGTATCGGCCACTAGGGGTGCTGAATGTAATGCAGTGTAGTTAGTACCTCTAGAGACTGAATGTGGTATGTACCCATGCTGGGAAATGGGGGAGTGTGTCTTTTGAGCTCTTTTTAGGCCTGAGAACCTGCGGAATTGCATGGGCTGGACAACATCCTTCAGAGGGCTGGATATGGCCTATGGGCTGAGGTTTGGAGACCCTGGTTCCAGAGCAGTGGTCTTCAACTTTTTTCATGCCATGACCCCACATAAAAAAAGAAATGAGACTGGGAACCCACCTGATCCTGCCCCCCTACTGGGCCCCGAACTGTCAAACTCCTGCCTCTATCACAGCCCATTGCCTGCCCCTCTCCATTTCCCCCTAACTCCTGTGTCTTCACAACAACCCTATGAAGTAGCTGTTGAGCAGGGCAGGCTTTAGGAGCTGCCAGGCAAGATAGTGGGAAGAGATGGTAGAGGATTATATCAAGAACTCAGTTTTGACAAGGCAGTAAAAAAGGTAAAGGTTTCCCAAGAGGACAAGCTTCTGGGGTCATGTGGCCAGCATGACGATACGTAGTAGCGCATGGAATGCCATTACCTTCCCATAAGAGTGGTACCTATTTATCTACTCTAATTTTTATGTGCTTTTGAACTGCTGGGTTGCCAGGAGCTGGGACAAGCAACGGGAGCTCACTCCATCATGTGGTCTCAAACCGCCAACCTTCCGGTCAACAAGCTCAGCTCAGCGGTTTAACCTGCAGCACCACCATGTCCCTGTGATGGCAGTACTGTACCATTATTGGATGGGATCCAAGCCCTCTCTTGCACAGGCTTTGAAAGGTTGCTGCAACGCCCCCCCCCTTTAACCTTTTTTGACCCACAGTTTGAAGAATAATGTTCTAGAGCAGTGGTTCGCAAACTAAACATTTTAGCACCAGGACCCACTTTTTGGAATGACAATCTGTCTGGAACCCACTGGAAGTGATGTCACGGCCGGAAGTGCCGTCATTGCAATGCCAGTGCCTGCTGCTTTCCTGAAAATGTAGCAATAGATTATTTCTCAGACATTTTCCAATAGCAAAGTGAATCAGAAAAAAAGCCTATTTCCAACCTTGACACAAGCAAAACAACAACACAACCCTCCCCCCTTTTCAGCATCCCATTTTCCCATATGTTCAATATGGCTGCTCTAGGTACTTCATGGCCCACCTGAAATTGGCTCATGAACCATTGGTAGGTCCCAGCCCACAATTTGGGGACCACTGTTCTAGAGTGTAGAGCAGTCCTCCAAAAAACCCACAGAGCTTGACCATCTCTGACTAAGATGTCATCAGTTGGCACTGCAATATTTCTTTGTGGGAAACAATGCCAGGACTTGCCCCATAAGCAATGCCACAACTCGATGCTGATGTTATTTGTTTTTTATTACACTTATATTCTGTCTGTCTTAGAAAGACACATAATAGTATGCCCGTAAGGTCCTTCTCCCCACAAGCACCGCCAGATGCAGACTGACAGCTTCAACAAGGTTGCTAAATCTCAGGCCTACAGACCATATCCCCTCCAATGAGGATCTGTACAGAATTCAAATTTCTTAAAGTTAATGAACAGTTTCACAAAATTACATATTTTTAGAATTTGAACTTTTTAATATAAAACAACATTTTCTTATAAAGCATTATTCTCACCAGAACAATACAAGAGCGAAATTTTTAAAGACTGGGCCGCTATATATATAAAAGTGACAAAAGTCCAAACAAGCATTGAATAATTTGTGAAATTGGAAACCTAAAAAAAAGAAGATTCAGTTTTCATTTCTGTCTGTCTGTCTGTCTGTCTGTCTGTCTGCCTGTCTGACTGTGTGTGTGTGTGTGTGTGTGTGTGTGTGTAAGAAAACAGTATGCCAAAAAAAATAAAATTCAAGCACAAAGGAAAGATTCTAATCTGTCTCCTACGTATGCATAATAATAAAACAAGAAAATGAATATTTGGCATAAAGCACCTAGCAGCAGCACGTTCTATAAACATGTTCTCAACTTAATAAAAGACTGAAAAGCAGAACATGAAGAAATACTTTGCTATCAGTTGATGCTTTTTACATGTTCCAGGCAGTTTTCCATTGCAAAATAGGAACACCAGCAGTGCAAATGATTCCTGCTAAAATGTAATTTAATGTAAACATTACTAATGAAACAAATTCCATCTCCTTGAAATGTATTTGTTCATTCCTTCTAAGTCATTGCTTTGTGCAGGCAGATTGGCTACAATGGACAGATTTCTAAATCATCGTATAAGGCAGACAATGCACACTCTCTCGTCTGTGTATTGCCGTGCAATGGGCAAACACTCTCTCCACCCAGCCCACGTGTTTTGTTTGAATATGAAATTATGTGAGATATCAGACATCAGCCAGGACATCAGATTGGGGGAGGGCTGGAAGGCTGGATGATGAGGACAACTGTGCTTGCCTTCAGATGTCTACGCAATTTGCTAATAAATTCAGTCTTTGATCTTCCTCTGCACATTTACATGGTAGTAAGCCCAAACCTCATGCGATGTTGACTTTACTGCGAGAAAATGAGGAGATTTCACAATAACTGTTCTGAGAGGCGGGTGCTGTGTTTGAATGTGCCAACATAGGAATGATAGTTGGTATGTAACAATTGGGAGGAAACCCCCTGGTATTTCACCATTCCTTATGGAGACATGGCACATTACCTTGAATCTAAGTAAAGCTCATCTGCTATATTGAGCAATATTAAAATGGCTCAAAGTACAACATTTCTATTACATTTAATGTTAAATTAAACATTTTGCAAAACTGCAATTGCATTGAAAACATACAGACCAAAATCTGTAAAAACGGTTCTTCTTCCCTCACCTCAGTCCCTTCAGTGATGTGCCCCCTGGTTTTCTTGTCCTCATTCATTTTATTTATTTGCTATATTTCTCTCCTGCCTTTCTCCCACACTGAAGGGGACCCAAGATGGCCAGTCAGTTGCCAGTTATGTACTGTACGACACAGGAAACATCATATCTGGTTAAAGGGTTAGGTCTTACAATTAGTTCTATGAGCGTGTGTTTGAAGAACTGGTGAAATCAATAGATTCAAAATCAAATGTGTTTTCCTGCTGGATAGTAAAGGTGAATTGATGTAACCTGAGACTTCATGTTCATTCGGCATAGACAGTCAATTCTCATTATCTGCTAGGGTTAGGTTCCTGGAAAATTCCCAAATAGCAAATTTGCAGAAAACAAATAATTGATCCTATGAATCAATGGGGTTACGTGCAAGGGGTACCTTCTCTGCCATCAGAAGAATCCAGCAGAGACCCTCAGGAATCAGCAGAGTGCAGCAGGAAGTGCCAAAAGATCGTGGAATGCTGCAGAGACCTCCCCGAGGGAGCAGGGATCTTCAGAGTGGCACCTGCAACCAGCCTGGACCCCTTAAACATGGCCGGTGGATGTGTCTGCCAGTCATCTTAAAGGGCTGCAGGTGCCATCCTGAAGGTCTCTGCACCCTTTGGAAGGTCTCTGCATAGTGGGTAATGAGGAAAGAGGTGCAGATAATGAGGAAAGCAGCAATTCTTCCCCTCCCAGATAAGCGAGGTCGCAGATAAAGAGGCCTGACTGTATGTTCTGCCTTTTCTGTTTGTTTCTAATGGGATGGCTCGCTTGAACTTTAAGATAGAGCAATAAAACACATGCTTGTGTCATACTTCTACATTTCAAGTTCAAAAACTAGCCAAATCAACTCTGTACAAGGACATATGTAAACCACATTTATTGCAGTAACTCCAAAACTGTTATAATTTGTCAAAAAAAAAAAAAAAGGCTTAAAAAGGATTGCCCCAGAAAGTGAAACCACAGACCATGAAGGGCTGCAGGCTGCATGTGCAGCACAAAAAGGAGGTTGCTGTGGTCCCTGTGGCAAAGTCCAGCCCTGGCCCCAACCACCTTCAGGGCTGTCAATGCCACTTGGCACTGGGGCTTCAGGGGTCAGCCAGGTGGGCGCCTCCTTTGGGTGTGGGCCCTTAACCACTGCCCCATCTCAGCCAACCACCAATACCACATCCATATGTCTTTTATAAGTAGCATAAAAATGTAAAGGTTTCCCCACGACCGAATGGTCTAGTCGTGACCAACTGTAGGGCGTGGTGCTCATCTCTATTTCTAAGCCGAAGAGCCAGCATTTGTCAGAGGACAAGTTTCCATCATCATGTGGCCAGCATGACTATACGCCGAGGTGCATGGAACGCTGTTACCTTCCCACCGAAGTGGTCCCTATTTATCTACTCGCATTTTTACATGCTTTCGAACTGCTAGGTTGGCAGGACCTGGGACAAGAAACGGGAGCTCACTCTGTCGTGTGGTCCTGAACTGCCAACCTTCCGATCAGCAGCTCAGCAGTTTAACCCGCAGCGCCACCACATCCCTAATATAAGTTGCATAAGCACTTTGGAATACCCTCCCCTTCGAATTGAGAACTGCTCCCTCTTTGTTAACATTTTGGCGGGGGCTGAAGACCTTTTTATTTCAAAAAGCTTTTAACTGTTGACAGGCTATACCTTGATTACATCTTATGATCCACGGGGCTTGTTGTTTTTTAAATTTTTAAATTGTATTGTTTTAATATTGTTTTTAAATTGTTTTTTAATGTTAAATTCTGTTTTTATTGTTTCCTTTGTTGTAATGCCGCCTTGGGTGCCTTCGGGCAGAAAGGCCCCCGCCAATTTCCCCCGCCAGAAAGGCCCCATAAATCCAATTAATAATAATAATAATAATAATAATAATAATAAGAAGAAGAAGAAGAAGAAGAAGAAGAAGAAGACATGACCATTAAGATCAGACAAAGTTGATTTGAATTGAAAAAAAGAAAACTAGATAAAATGTGCATGTACATGACTAAAGAGGAAAAGCAATGAGTACCTTAGCCCAATGAGGGCAAACATGCTCGCTTACTTGTGCTGGGTAGAGAGCTGCATGGGTAGCAGTGTGGTGTGTGAGGTGCCCAGACCTGGATCACGGCACCCACACCAGAAGCTGCACATGCAGCTCTTGTTGCTGGTGGAGAAACAGCAACAGCCTCAGTGATTGAGGGCGCAATCCGAACCAGGAGTTAGACCAGTTAAGTTTGGCTGGCACAAGATATGTTTGGACCATTCCCGGCATCAGAGACGCCAGCACACAGACATGCGACATCCTCCCTGACTCTGAGAGTGGTCCAAACACACTTTATGATGGCCCATGTGCCAACCAAACTTTGCTGGCTTAACTATTACGCTGGCCTAACTCAAGGTTAGGATTGCGCCCTGAAGCAGTCGGCTTTGAAAATGCTCGAAGCTCATTGCACCGCTCACACAACAGGCAAAGCCACCAGCTAGCCACCAGCCTTCCGCTTGTCCGACAGATGCAGGCAGACACTTGCATGCTGTTGTGCCAGCATCTCCCTGAAGCAGGACCCCTGTTCTTTGGAGTCCTGTTCAGATAGTCCCCCCCTTTGATCCAAAATCCCGCGACAGCAATGCAAAATGCTCCTCCCATCCAACAGCGTCAAACTCTGGAGCTCCTGAAGAAACAGCATCTGCAACAAGCAAAAAGTTAGAAAGTTACCTTTGTATAACAAAGACAAATACCACAAAGCTTGCTATTCTTTTCCCCACACACACACAGCTGTAAGATGTAATCCACAAGCAAGGTGTTATCTTGGGTTTGCTAATCTAGTTCATATACTTAAGAAAACAAACACACTTATTTGTTGTATTTTAACAGGAAAGGTGTGAAAAATGCCACAGATTCTGCTGATAACTAAAAACAGAATAGTACACTGAATATAAATAGACAATACTTCTTCAATTGTCACCAAAAACAATGATGGCAGCCATGTGAATGCTGAATTTTTGGCCAAGCTACAATAACCTGCCCAAGATCGAAAATTAATATGGTTTATATGTGAGCCATCTAAAATAACTTCTAGCATACTTCTAGCATACAGACTCTCAACTACCCCATATCTCATTTGTCCTTGTTTTATGTTCTGTTAAATTATACATTTGCTTTGGATACTGTGGAGAATGGGAAGAGCCTTGCACTTGCTGTTTCTCTGCACTAAATAAGACTCTCATATCTTTCCTGTCCTCCCCTCTCCACTGAACTTGGGTCTAACCAGTGGTGTCATTCAAATGATTTAGGAACAGGAACTCACTTCTGAGTTCAATTTCAAATGTTGAAAAACAAAACAAAACCCGGAAGCAGCCCCAGAGCCCGTTAGGATCCGGAACGCCCGTTTAGTTCTGCTCCGTTCCCCTGAATGACATCACTGGGTCCAACCCAACCCCTTGAAATGATATCCATTTTCTTTCAGCTTCCCTTTAAGGACTGTTTTCACTCTCTGTACAGATGGTGTCATCAGACCATGATTGCTTTCTTCCACTGCCCTTCATTTCATATCACAAACCATTATTGTGTGCAGAAGGTTTTGTTTATCCATGCTTCCCTACAGGATAGAGACTGTTTACATTACTTAACAGTCTAGTAATTAGCACTTTATCATAGATATGGGGATCGTTTATTATACCAGAACACCAAATCCTTCTGGTTTAGTCATTTTTCTCACTCGTGCAGCAGGCAAAAATGCTTTTCGTTCCCCGTGCTATTCCCAATATTATGTTGCTTCATTGCAACAGGGTAACATTATTTTTTGCTCCTAATCAAAAATATGGTCATACAACTGTCTGAGATGTAAAACAAACAAACAAAGGTTAATAACAAAGCAGCTCCTAAGTAGAACAATGGGAATCCCATTGACTGCCTCGTTATGGGTGCAATCCTAACCCCGAGCTGGAAAAGGCAGGCCAACAGGCCTGCCCCATATCCAGCCTGGGGTCAGGGCTGGCTGCAGTGCATCCCAGGGAAGGGGAATCAATTCCCCTTCCCCTGGGTTACAGAGCAGTGGCCCAAATAGGGCTACTTGGATCTGTGCCGCTGAAATAGCAGCGCAGATCTGAGCAGACCAGGTCAGGGCTGACTGGGCCGTAGACAGGGGTGAGGATCCAGTCCAAATGCTGAATCCTGGCACCACCACCCTCCCTGGCCCAGACCACCCACAGACTCACCCATCCCTGCCTTCTATCTTGTTTTTAGTTCCGTGTCTTTACCCATATTTTGTCCTAATCTTGCTTTCTATTAGGAATGTTTCATGGTTGTGCAATTGCTGCAGTCCAAGAATGCCACTTTGTATTCCAGGAGTGTCATTTTAGTATGCCACAATTATGATACTTCCTGCTTGGTGATGTCACTTCTGGCTATGCCATCCAGGTTAATGACATCACTTCCAGTGGATCCCAAGATGAGTGCCATTCTAAAAGTGGGTCCTGGTCTAAAACATTTGAGAATTACTGTTCTATCCTTGTTAACTTGCAGAGAAGTGAAGGAACTTTGCAATGGAGATTGGAAGCAGAAAGGAAAAGTGAAGAAGAAGAGGAGAGAGGGGAGCTAGTTAGAGTATCCTCTGCAAGATGCTCTGTGAGGAGGACAAGGTTGCTTCTAAAGGCAGCTCCACACTCGGCAAGTGTGCTTGAACATGAATATTGTATTGGTGGTTTCCCACAGAAAACTAGTAGACTGTGGATGCCCCAACATGCATATAATTAAGCATCCATGTACATAAGTGGACCTTATTGGTAGATAAATGAGGCCACATGCAAACTGATGTGCATCCAAAAAGTGCCAGAAAGCCAGGATGGTTCAGGAGTCTGACTTAGACCTGGAAGACCCAGGTTCAAATCCCTGCACACAGTGGCGTCTCTACAGGGAGGGCAGAGCTCTTAAGTTTTGCAAGAAGCCTTACCTTGCAGCGGAAATCACTCCTCTCCTGCACCGTTTTAGCCAATCCTCACAGGGAAAAGCAACATCTTGGCATTGCTTACTGGCTACAGCAGCAAGGGAGAGGCGGGATTTACATGACAGGGTAAGGCTCCTTGCAACACTTAGAGCTCTGCCCTCCCTGTAGAGACGCCACTGCCTGCGCAGCCATCAAGCTTGCTGGATGACCTTGGGCTAGTCATGATCTCGCAGCCTCACCTGCCTCTCAGGGTTGTTGTGAGGACAAAAGGAGGGAAGGAACTATGTGCCCCACCCTGAGCTCCTTGGAGGAAGGGTGGCATAAAATGTGAACAATAAAATAAAACAAAAAAAAAATGGAGCAGCAGGATATAAAATAGCTCTTATGTTTAGATTGCACCCCTTCACAGTATTCCTTATATATACACATCAGCACGATGCCTTATGTATAATCATTTAAGCATGCAATGTAAGGAGAAATGTGTGTAGCTTCCGGCTAGCCAAGTACTCTGCAAAGCACCGGAGATCCATGGATCATGGTTTGATAACCATTATAATTAAGATAAATCATCTGTTAAATAAAAGTAAAAAGTGGAGCTTTTTTTAGCTGATAGTTCTGACTGAAAGTTTGGAAAATGAGAGACTGGCAACATAGTAAACAAATGCTTTCCAACAAACAAGATACAAAGTTTCCAGTCTGCTTGGGTAAATATTTGTTGGATTATATCTCTGGTTTCTGACTTTCTTGTATATGCTATTTTTTCCTAATTTCCACTGGTATTGAAGAAAAAGCTTGAACAAATTCGAAGTTTAACACTTTCTCACATTTAGATTTGACATTTTAAATTACGTGAATGGCTTTCAGTGCTTCAAAGCTCAGTTTTTTGCTTGACTTTTGTGAGGAGGAGCAAAATGTCTTCTTGAACATAAACGTTGCTGCATAGTCTATAGTTTATGTGCTATGATGTATGGTCCATGATTTCTGATTTTGAATTTGTACAGTCATAATCAATTAAATTAATAACTGCAACGCAATTTTCATGCACACAAACCATCTATATAACAAGTACAAGGATGCCATAGAGCAATGGAATTCAAACTTCTTCAAACCGAGACCCACTTTTTAGAATGTTGGGACCCACAAGAAGTGATGTCATTTTCCTGGAAGTGATGTTGTTGCAAGAAGTGACATCATCAAGCAAGACGTGTGACATAATAAAATGACACTCCTGAAGTGGCATTCTTGGACTGCAGCAATTGTACAACCAGGAAACATCCCTGACAGAAAGGAAGATTAGGACAAAATAAGATGCAAAAGCACTGAACTAAAAACAATTTTAAAAAAAAATCCTCACTGAAAATTCAAACTGATAGGGCTCCTCGGCTCACTGTTGGCTATTTTGCCAGTGGTGATTCGAGCAGCCCCATGCCAGGCTGCCCAGGCCTCCACCGCTGGGTCCCACCTCCTTGCAAGGCCGCCCTGCCCCTCCCCCACCCAACCTCCTCCCCATGTTGCACATGCCTTATGGCACTTCTACGACACCAGCGCGATCAGTACGCTTGTACCGCTCGTGCTGGAGGGCTCTGGATTAAGGATGCAATCCTATGTACACTTTCCTCTGCGTTCAAGTCCCATTGAACTCAGTGGAACTTACTTTTGAGTAGATATGAATAGCAGTTGAAGGAATAGAATCGTGGAAGTAGTGATGTCAAACAATCTAACTGCACTCTATGTATCTGTGGGAAACAAATCAGACACATGAATATAAGTCATCCTAGCTCATTCTTTGTGATGATCTATTATTGACTCAATGCTCCTGATCTCAAACCGTGATTAAGAAATCAGGAGTAAGCCACATGATTGCACATTCTTTCTCATCAGCCCCCTCTCCTTGCATGAGAAATTTTCCTAGTGTTTCCTTGAAGATGTTAAACATGATGATTAAATTTGCACGTAACATAACCATAATATAATGTTAATATAGATCAATTTATAATTGATAATATAAATCAATATAATAATTGTTAATATAAATCAATTCCTTTCAACTAGAGTTTGCAAACAAGTTTCAAACACTGGTTACAAAAGGAACCCTAGTTCAAATTAACCATGTTTAAAGTTAGTGCAGGCCTAATCCATAACCATGTTTAAGGGCTCCTAGGGGAGGGGAGAGGAATGAATGAAAAGTCCATGATCCACGCCTAAACTCTTAGGGGAGATTAGGTGAATTTTCCTTGGGTGAAATATCAGCTTTAAAATGTGTTATCTAAAACATTACACTCTAGAGCAGTGGTTCCAAAAGTGTGGGTCACAAGTTCAACCTACCATAATGAATGAAAATTTGACCCTTCCCTTTTAAGGGCACATTGGGGCTTCTCCTGGCTGCAAGGAGACCCATGAAGGGTGCTCTGCGCCTCCCCAAAACTGCAGGAGGCCCCCACAACCACCCAGGTATGTTGAAAAGCCCAAGATGCCATGATTAATGTGGCTCCATTGTGATACTTTCCCCAGCCCCAATCCAGCGGCGGCATTCAGCCGGTACGCTGGGCGGGACTTACCTTTGAGCGGCAGCCTGCCCGTTGTGTAACGGCGCATTCCGCCGCTTTCCCGCCCGCCGGGATTCCTGCCCCAATCCCCAATCCCTGCTGCAAATACTAGCAAAGGTCCCAAAGTCCAAGTAGAGCTTTGGGAACCACTGATCTACAAGACCTGAAAGCAAGGAGAGTTTAATACTAATGTGAATTTGTGAAAATATTGTTATTTTTGTCTGTAAACCGCTTTGTGAACTTTTTGTTGAAAAGTGGTATATAAATATGATTGATGGAAAATAATGCACTAAATAATGTTCTAAAGCCCCAAACCAATTCCCCACCACCAGTGCCAATGCAGTGGTGCCAAAAAGGTGTGTGCTGCACCTAGTGATGGGGGAGCAAGATAAGGGGAAATAGGAGGTAAATAAAAATTATTTTTACTTTCCTCTGTATAAGCCCTGGGCCTCCCCAGACATACGTCACCTCTTTTGGTGGCGTATGTCTGAGGACAGGAAAGGAGCAGAGAGGTTCGAAACAGAGGGGATAAGATCCATTGTGCGCTATTGCTGCTAGATCACCCTTCTGCCTCCTTCCTACCTCAATTCCTCCCTGTCTGCCCAGTTACACCCCTAGTCTTCCCTCTTCCTCCTCCTCCCTGCTCTTAGCCCACCCCTGCCACTGACTTACTGGTGCTGGGGGTGTGAACCCCTGCTAACAGGCCAAGAGGCACCTTTTCAAGTGACGTTCCTCTTATATTTAGCAAAGGGGAGAGCAATTGTCCCTCTTCACTCCTGCGCAGTGTCTTATCTAGTGGCTGTTGCTGGTGGTCTTCTGCATTTTTTTAGATTGTGAGCCCTTTTGGGACAGGGAGCCATTTAATGTTATTGCTTCTATTTGCCTGCAAACCGCTTTGTGAACTTTGTGTTGAGAAGCGGTACATAAATACTGTTGATTGATTGATTGATTGATTGATTGGATTGATTGATTGATTGATTGGATTGATTGATTGATTGACTGACTGACTGACTGACTGACTGATTGATTGATTGATTGATTGATTGATTGATTGATTGATTGCTGGGGGAGCCAGCATTGCTCCAGATTGCTCCAGGGAGCCACTGTCACAAGGCCATCACTGCTTGCCATTTCTGGCATCGGCCCAGTCATGGTATTGCATTTTACAACATCATAGGTAGGGCTGGTCTGCCTGATCATAGGGTCGGGCTGTCAGACATGTTGCTAAATCTCAATACTTTCTTCCTGCCGAAGACAGACGAGGAAATTTCTCTTTCATTTTGAATGCATTAGTCTCACATTTTCACTTCATGAACTCAAGTTCTATATATTTTCATTAATTCCGGTAGCACAAATGAGTCAAGAAAGAGCAAAGGACAATGTATTACATATAAATACAGTAAAGGCAGAGAGGTCAACTAATCCACTGGATCAAACAAAATCTTTAATCAAATTATTTGGTATGAGAATGAAATCAACTTTGGCCACCCAGCAGTCGCATAACAACAACAAAAACTGCACAGAAATCCCAGTTAATACTCTTTCAAAAAGGTATTGTTAACAATTCACCTTTAACACTGTGGAATCACCTTTTCTATTGCAGAAATCTGAGGCAGGAATTGCTAAGTTGTATCTTTGCAGGCATACCCCCCTCCACCTGCCATTTCCGTGCTGTTTATGATCAGTGGACAGACCTAACTGAAGAAAGGAAATGGCACAAATATATTACAATGAACAACTATCATATGCTCCCATAAACTTTATGTTTTATCTTTTGAAAAGCTTCTGCTATTTAATAAGATTTAGCCTCTTACTTTTAATCTTATATTGCAGTTGCAAAGAAGACTCTAGTATTGCTCTAGCATGTTATGCTGTTGTCATGGATACACAAGTAAGGTACATTACTTTCACTAGTAAATAAAGATTCTGGAAGAGTGCTGGGTAGGATTTACTAGCCTTGTAGTATTGTTAGCTGCTAAGAGCTTTAAATAAGCAAATGGTTGTGGTTTTAAAATAATGTGCAGTGGTGTGTGTGTGTGTGTGTGTGTGTGTGTGTGTGTGTGTGAGTGAGAGAGAGAGAATGAAAGCAAGAATGCAAGTATAGACTGTAATATATGAATATTTTTATAGAAAATTAAATAATTTTCTACAAAAATATTCAGGCAAGTATTAAAGTCTGCCACAGTTTTGTCCTAGCTATTAATAATACTAGGCTTTATATAATAAATTATATAAATAATATATTTTATATAATATATAATAATAATTATATAATAATAATAATAATAATAATTAAAAAACAATAAGTATTTATCTTTAGACTTATGTTGATTTAAACTTCTGATCTCAGAGTGGCTAGTAAAATTATTAAAACAAGTAAAAAATATAATTTATTTACTTTCTAGGACATGGGCAGCACAATCCTAACCCCTCTCCTGGGCCAGCACAAGTCCCTTGTGCCAGCTCCCAAGTGCCGTAAAGCACATCCCAAGTGCCGTAAAGCACTCAAGAGAAAACGAGACCCACACATGGGACTCCAGCTGGCCTCGCTGTGTTGGAACCATGCTGGTACAGGGTGAGTCTGCGCCAGCCTGGGCAGGCCAGCGCAAGAGGCTGAAGAGTGGCAGGAGGGCATTCTGAGGTCAGGAGAGGGCATTTGTGGGCAGACCTGGAGGCAAATTGGGCCTGGTCTGGGACTGGTCTGGGTGACCGAGGCCAGATCCTGACCCCCAGCTCAATCAGCCTTACATGGGCTGCTCGGATTTGCCTTGGAAAATTGCAGGCACAGATCCAAGTAGCCCTGTTGGGCTGGCTGGTTTGCAACATGGGATAAGAGGACTAAAAGCCCCTTATGCCATGTTGTGCCCAAATCTGTTCCTCACCTGCACTGGATTCAGGACCCTTTTAGAGTGCAATCCTAACCTGCACTGGAACAGGGATGCTGGCTGACCTGTACTGTATCCGAACACAGGCCGGGAGCCAGCTGCAGCTCACTGTGGGGCAAAGGGATATGTTCCCCTTGTCCCGAGATAAGCCTCAGCCAGCCCTATGGGCTGCTCGGATCTCTGCCCGCAAAATAGTGTGTTGGGTTGTATATGCCTCTTTCCAGATTAACTCTTCTGTATTATTTGGATTCTTAACGTTTTGGCCCACTTTCAGCCTACCATCTCCCCAGCTACCAATTCAGAACTTTCACCACCTCCCTGGGATCAGACGATACTGAAGACCCCACAGCCAAAATCTCCAGATGATCTCCCTCTGTGTGCGGATGTTAAACAAGATTGGAGATGAGAAAAAACCGTGTGGAACACCAAAAGGCAATGACCGTGTAGCCAACCAGTAGTCAATGAAATCAACCCCCTGGTTTGGTGTCTTCTGACAAAATCTGACAAAATCCCCCCAAATAACCACTTTGGTTAGCAAACAGGTCAAATGCAGGCAAGATCATAATGCTGTCATGTCGATACACAAGTGGTTGGAAAACAATATTTAAAGAATCTCCATTAATGGCGTCTCATCAACTGGAGGGAGATTTTGAGTGAGGAAACTGTAGGGCTCTGCTTTAGACTCAGAGCGCAATCCTAGACTGAGCTGGAATGGTGAGGCCAACGGGCCTGCGCCCAGTGATGTCATTCAGGGGGAACGGACCAGAACGGGCGTTCCGGATCCTAACGGGCTCCGTGGCTGCTTCCAGGTTTTTTTTTTTTTTTTAACATTTGAATTTGAACTCAAAAGTGAGATCCTGTTCCTAAATCATTTGAATGACACCACTGCCTGCACCATATCCAGTGCAGTATAGTGGAGGCTGGAGCCTTCCCAGCTCAAGGGCACGTTTGTGCCTTTACCGTAGGGGAGGCACCAGCCTCCCCTATGCGCTCCTCGGCTAAACACCAAGCACAGATTCAAGGAGACAGCACGGCCCGAATTGGGGCTGCACAGTCTCCCAAACGGGCTTAGGATTTGGCTTATGGCCGAATCCCAAGCCCACCCCCTCCCAGGCCAGCCCGCCTGCCAGCCTGCCCAGAACAACACTCCCCCCCCATTTCCTCCCTCCCCCCAACATGGCACTGCTCCTGTGCCAGCCAGCTTCGGCTGGTGCAAGGGAGGCGCAGCGCAGGTGCAACAGGACCAGTGCCGCCTGCAGCCCTGGTCTCGTTGCCTTGCGCTGACGTGGGGGTGCTGCTTGGCGCCTCTGCATTGGCTCTAATGACGTTGCGCCGACGCTATGACAGGCGCCTTAGGATGGCACTGTCAGTACCTGTCAACAACTACAATATGACATTTTCATCACTGATGAAGGGATGGAGAGAATCCTTATCAGATTTGCAGAGGACCCACAACAGGGAGGGCCAGCTAACCTCAGAAATCAACAATACAAACGATCTTGATCGAATGGAACACTGGGCTGAAACTAACAAAATGAAATTCAACACAGATACATGTAAAAATCTGCATTTGGGCAAAAAGAAAAGCATACATGAGGTAGAATAAATAATTGTACCTCCTGCACTGAACTTTCTATGCAATTTTGACTGTTACTAATGGGACAGGGCCCAATCCTATGTGGGCTGGCAGTGACACATGTGAAAAGGATAATCCAAGTGGGCGTGCTACTTTTTTGCAACTAATACGTTAACTATGAACATTAAAGTAAATAACAGCAAATAAAAACTATCCATAAATTCTTACTTATGTGTGGTTTCCTTTTTTTGCACTCATTCACAACTTACTAAAATGAATAAAAGTGGCCTAATTACGCCCAACATTTATAAGCATTTGAACATAGCAAACGATCTCTTCCTGACTCACTCTGCACTTATACATCTGGAATAATGTACAAATGACACATTTCACAGAGAGACAATCACCACATCCTGAGCTATTACACTTTGTAAAAGCTGAAATGTTAATCATATTATACACATTGAAATTAAAGCTGAATTTAAATATGATAAATTATAAGTCTCCAAAGGAGCATCAGAATTGTGCTGTTAGAAATCAATATTTTTAGATTATTGTTTAAAGATCTAATTAAGTGCATCACCTATTATCCATGGTGTGTGTGTGTGTGTGTGTGTTATGTGTGCTTTTCACTGTTTCCCTTTTTCACATTTTTTAAAAATGCTATTTGAAAATCTGCGTTTTCCACTGCAGCTCCAGTGTAGGGTTAATTTAAATTTGATAACAAATGGCCCTGCTTTTGAAATGAAGGTAGCCTGGCAACTTGGACTGCGAACCCTTCATCGGGGCCCCAATTATGTATGCAGCTTCATTGAAAAATAGTTTCACACAACTGACCCAAGGACCACAATGTTGTTGCCATGAAATAAAAACTGTATGGATACAGGCAATTTCTGGACAGTTTTCACAGGGGCTGACTTCGTCTGCTCCGCACCCTTGGGACATACCCAAATGCAAACACACAGATGCGTATGTGCAGGCCTTTTTGTTTTAGGTCTCTGTCTCTTCTCTTACATTTTTCCTTAGATATAAGGATAGAATGAATGCAATCAATGGGATTTTGAACTTAAGCAATGTTTATACACATATAAAATTTTCCCAGCTTTTTGCCACCTACTTCCAGAGTATCCTAATCAAAGCAATAGTGTGAAACCAGATAGACAGGCAAAGGGTTAACCCCAACACCATTTCAATGTTTTTTTTTTCAAAATGGCTGCTTTGTCTGTGTGCATACACCAACAGCAAATGTCCTTCTGTTATTGTAACAGCCAATTTCATGTGTCAACTATTCATATGCTAATAACAGTACAGTTTCTCACTTTTCCCCCCACAGATAAATTGTAAAGATTCTTAGAGACAGTGAGACACAGGAATAAACAGCTTTTATTTCAGAAGTGATAAATTACTTTTCATTCAAACAACATGCAACACACGCAGCTGACCAGGATTGTTTCTATTCATCCTTAGTTTGCCTTCTGGATTTTTTAAAGTCTTGGAGCAGTTAGAAAATATTTAGCAGATACAGTATGAGTTTGCACAAATGACTTCATTGCATTGATTTGCAGGGGGAGGGTCTGTTTGTTTTCAGGATGAAGAAATAATTTTCCCCCTAGCACTTTTACAGCCAAAGTATGAGATACACACTGATATGGTTCTTCTATATAAAACAATGTGTTTTCATGTTTTTAAATACAGCAGAGAACCTGAGTTCTCTACATAAGTAGAGGGAGCAGAAAAGTCCCACTCAAAAACCTTACATGTTTATTCTTTTAATAAATATATATATATTTAATATATATATTTTTAAGACAGCAAAAGTTGAATATAATATCATGGTTCTGATTTTTCCTCCAGTACATTACTATTATTTTTTTTAAATTTTCATAGACTGTTTGATAAAATGATGGAGTAGCGTTAATAGCAAAGAACTGACCTGTAGCAGTTTATGACATTCATAATAAGAATAAGACCTTCCCATTTTAATAAATATAAAAAATGAACATGCTCTTTGGGATTAAAAATGAGCACCATGAAATTTAATCAGAAAACTGGACTTCTGCATTGATGAAAATAAATGCAAGGAAATATGCTTAGAAACTGAAAAACTAAATTGCTTAAACACATTTCTTTCAGATATGGTACACTGCAAAATGTATTAAACCTTGGGTAGAAAACAGAACATCACGTGAACGTGTTTCAACCTGCTCTGTTCAAATTATCAGGAAGATCTTTTCAGCACAGTCCTGTACATGTCTACTTAAAAGCCAGTCCCACCAAGTTCAAATGGGATGCCCTCAGATCAATGCAGTGCAATCCTATGGATGTTTATTTGGAAATGAGTTGCACTGTGATCAGTGGGCCATATTCCTAGATAAGTGTTCAAGGACTGCAGCCTTTGTCTTTGTTCTGTTGAGTTGTTCTCCAAGATAAAGAATTCAAGATCTAATACTATACATTTGAGTGGGTTTAAATTAAATATCCTGGCTACTTCCCTGAATTGACTTGGACAGACCAATCCTACCTAAAGTCCCCAACACAGATCCAGACTGAGCTACGCTGCATCCCGCAAGAGAATTTAGCAGGCAGAAAATCTTCTTGGGGAAAGAGAACATTTGGTCACTTGCCACGGAGAAAGCCCCAGCCGCAGCTATGGGTCAGCTCGAACCCACACCGGCAATATTACTGGCACAAGTCCTCGTCGACCCATGTTCGTAGATCAGGCCTGCGTAGGGGGATAGGATACAGTGTACAATGCTGCTATCAATCCCACCCACCTCCTGGGCCTGGTCATCTTCAGTCCATTACACTTCTCAGTGCTGAACTTACCTGCCCTGGCAGGCATCTTTTGCTGTTCCAGCATATGCTGGAAGCAGTGGTGTCATCTACAAACAAGGAATGGGAATGCTGGGCAGGACTTCCGCGGGACTTCCGCATGATTGGCTGCCCACCCGTCCCGTTCCACGGCTGCCCTGGCCTCGGGGGGGGGGTGCCTTCTCACCAGGGGAGATGGGTGGGGGGCACGCCGGAGCCTGGGCGAGCAGCGGTGGGGCGTGCAAACCAGAGGCAGCCCCTCCCGCAAGGCCAGGGCAGCCACGGAACGAAACGGGCGGGCTGCCAATCATGCGGAAGTCCTGCCCAAGTCCCATCCAGCGTTCCCGTTCCTTGTTTGTAGATGACACCACTGGCTGGAAGGCTTTGGCTGTTTGCTAGGGGGAATTGGAGACTGTGCTGTGACGTTTTACAGCAGTGGTTCCCAACCTGGAGGCTGTAACCCCCTGGGGGGTGTCACAAGCTAATGTTCAGGGTTAGATGCATTTGCACAGCATTAAAAAGTCTCATTTTTGCAACTCTTTCAGGGAACCTCTAGATAAATAGGTTTCTGAAAAAGTTCAACTGTTGCATTTGGTAACCTTTGGTAGTCTGCATACATGTTTTTACCGGCACAGTGCTGTCACTTCCTGCTTAATGACATCACTTTTGGTTTTGGTGGGTCCCAACAGATTGTCTCACCTAAAGGTGGGTCCCGGTGGTTACAAGGTTGGAAACCACTGCTTTCAGGATGTTTGTGAAAGCAGATGCCAGTGGAGTGCACATTCTACTAGTGCTGAAGCAGGGTAGAAGCCTGTTTGCAACGACTCAGGAGTGGGGGAGGAAGGCACACATCCAAGCGCTGTCCTCCCCACACCAATTCCCAGACCTGTGCTGGAGAAGTCAGGTAGGCCTTGGGAGGCTGCTGCGTGGTGCTGGGAGGTATGCGGAACAAGACATGGGGAGGGTGTGGGGAGGGCAGGCCATAGGCAGCCCATGGACGGACTGAACTGGGGAGCAGGTGCGACTGGCCTTGCCAGCATAGGGTGGATCCAACTCCCTATTCCCAGCCCGGTTGGCTTTCCATGGGCCCCTCAGAGTTGCGTAGGTGATTTCATTTCAGCTGCCCTGTGACCTGGGATAAGGGGAATAAATTCCCCTTTCCATGGGCTGCATCACATTCAGCCCCAACCCCACACCGGATACAGGGCAGGCAAGCTGGCCTCCCTGTCCCAGCGCAAGTTAAGATTGGGCTTCCCAGAACCCAGCCGTGGCCATGAAGGACCTTGCAGTGGAACTCTTCTCGAAAGAGCTGATACAGCAAAATGGTGGCATAAGTACACCTGACAGATGAACACAACGCAGGGGAAATGTATCTCTGTAAATCTGGCCATCAAGTAAAAGTTTCTAACCAATCTTTACAAGGTAGAGAGAGACTCCTTAGATTAGCCATAAAAACAAATATTTTTTGTTACTCAATGAAACACTAGTTTTAAAATGAATGCGTCATAAATTGATAGAAATTATTCAGTGACCTTTAATTTGGTGGGCCACAAGCCACTGGTGAGTCACTGAATTCAATGAACTCAGCTGCACCTAACTGGATAGCAGCCCTGATAGAGTCAGAGCGAGTGAAGTTCTCTACATTTTCTAAAGCATTACCAGGTGAGCCAGTCTTATATGAGAAGGCTATTATTCTCTTGGGGAGATGACGTGGATACAAGTTTGCTTCCACGGTACTGGGGGGCAATAAATAATTTTCGCTCACTCAATTTGTTTTATTTTCATGATGATGGTGTGAGTGAGTGAGTGAGTGAGTGAGTGAGTGAGTGAGTGTGTGTGTGTGTGTGTGTGTGTGTGTGTGTGTGTGAGAGAGAGAGAGAGAGAGAGAGAGAGAGAGAGAGAGAGAGAGATCACTTGCCTGATCCACTTCTTGGTTCCGTAGGCATCTCCATAGTTATGAAAGGTTGCTTTACTCCACTTGTGGTACAGTGTAAACCTGGATCCTGTGAGCTATTCAGTCCAGATACACAGCACCCCATCTCAGAAAGTTGGATTACATGGCCTTCATGCTCATTCTGGCACAGCTTTACTGTGATTCTTGGTGCTTTTCTCTCTCTGTGGTTGGAGGAATGAACATATGGTAGGTTAAAAATCTCGACTTCCCCTAGGTGCGTTGCTAGAAGACATCAGATCATCTCTGTGGCCTACTTCACAATAGAGGATGGCCCCATCCAACCATACCCATCTCACAGAGCAATTAGAGAAAGATCTCAGCAACTGATGTGACGTGGGTATTTCATCCCCTTCACTTCCTTCCTTTGGGGTTTCATTCAAGAAGGGGTGATTGGCCCCATAATTATGGCAATTTAAAAATTTTAATTTCTTTTGAAGCTCTAAGGTCTATGGAGCTTACTTAGAGACTTTTACATTTGTAGATAATAGATGTTAATGACTTAAAAGATACTAACATCAGGAAGACTGTATTCAGCATTAAATCATTCTATTTTCATTTGAAGGCTTCATCACCAGTGATCAGTTAGTAACCTGAAATGCCAGAGTCATTTATATTTCATATTTATTACTCAAAAAGTATTAGCTCATAGTATTAACTAATCACTTATTCACTACTTACATTTATGCAGGTTACAAAAGCTCAATTTTAAGACAGTGATATGTCGCGTAGTTCCAGGCTAGCATACCGGAAACCATAACTGAGATACTTGTATACTTGAGTTTGGAAAAGCCCTCTAAAACTCTGGAACCAGTACTGGAACCAACAGCTTTGGAACAACATACACCAGATCAATCTTATCCAATTCTTGCAAGGAATGCATGAGGGGGAATGAATCATTGAACACCCTGCACTCAACCTTGTATGCAATTTTGACTGTCACTAATGGGACAAGACCTGATCCTTACGCAGCCCAGCACCAGCGTAAGCAGGTAAGCCGTTATCACCAACACTGGTGTCACAAAAGAGCCGTAAGGCACTTCCAAGCTGCACCTAGCACTAGGCTGCCACCAGATCCCAGCACCAGGAGGACCCAGGGCAGAGCTGGCCAGCAGCAAGTCTCACCACCACCGCTGGCAAGCTCTTTCAGGGCAGGGGAAGGCATGGGGAGAGCGGAACTGGTTGGGGAAGGGGCAGAGCTGGATGGGATTGGTGGTGGCCTCCACTGCCATGATCCTGACTTTCGTATCAGGCCATGTGGCCCGACATGGAGGTTCTCAAGTCTGTGCCAGCAAAACAGCCAGTGCAGACTTGAGGAGGGCCATTGCTGGGTCAGCACTCTATGGTATCCATAGGCATCCAACAGGCCGCCTAGGGACAGACGAGGAGGAGGTCCATCCCTCCACTGTTTCTCCACCCCTATGCGCCACTCTGCTCCACCCCTATGCCACACCAGGCTCCTTTTTGGAGCTGTACAATGGCAGGAGCTGGTGGGAGGGCAAAAAAATGCTCCCCTCTTCAAGAGGTGAGCTGCCTATTACCGCTTTCCTCCTGCTCCAGTAGCACTGTGCCCATGGCTTTTGCCCCCACACATAATGGTAGGTCTGTGACTCATAGATTCAGCAGGAACTATTTTGGTACAATTGCTCCTATTGCTACCGGCAGCCACCATAGAATTGGGCTGTGAATATACAGTGTTGTGTTTTCCGCTCTTAGTATTTTGGGCAGTAATCTCATGGCAAAGCACTCCCTGTCTGCTTGAATGGCAACCTTGGCTAGAACTGGTAACATTACGTACATAAGAACATAAGAAGAGCCCTGCTGGCTCAGGCCAAAGGCCCATCTAGTCCAGCTTCCTGTATCTCACAGAGGCCCACCAGGTGCCCCAGGGAGGCATGAGACAACAAGATGCTTGGATCCTGTTGCCACTCCCTTGCACCCGGCACTCTGAAGTAGCCCACCACCAATGTAAGGAGGTTGCACAATCCATCATTGCCTATAGCCCACGATGGACTTTTCTTCCAGAAATCCATCCAATCCCCTCTTAAAGGCATCTAGACCAGATGCCATCACCACCTCCTGTGGCAAAGAGTTTAGGAAAGCGTACTTTAGGAAAGTACTTTAGGAAACATACTTTAGGAAAGCGTAACATCTGAAGAACGTTCAGATCAAAATAGCAGCCACGATCCTCCATCTGCTTTGCCAGAAAAGTGATTTCATTTAAATGGCACAGATGCTGGTACAGCCCATTTAGGGCTGAAGCTTAATTTACACAAAGATCTGAACATGATTTGGGGGGGGGGAAGTAGCTCTCAGCAGTTACAACTGGAAAGGGTTGGTTATCTCACATCTTCCAAGATTCACATCAGAAGTGAACTTATTCATTAAATAATAAAAAAAAAGGCAGAACACACAAAGCACCGTTGTGAAAATGTATAGCATGCCATTCACAATAAAACATTTGCTACAGCATCTCTATTACTCAAATGAATGTCATTCCTTCCCATGTATTCCAGAGAATTATGAAACGTGAAATAAATAACGTTTTTCCATTATTGTCTCATCTATGAAAGACTATCTTGCATCATTCAGGATTCTGTGTTCCCAACATTCTAATTTTTAGTTAATCCCTAGTCCTGAGCACAAAGAGGGAAGCATTCAAGAATATACAAGTCAGCGATTATACGTGTTTACCTCTGACAGCAAACTTATTATCTTAGCTATTATTCTCCTTGAGCATCATTTTAGCTTACTTTCACACATACCTTTTTATATTATAATAATAATGTGTACACTTTCAGAGTATTCACTTGCTTCAGCTATGATGTCTCAAAACTCTTTACAGCAGCTTTGTTAGGTTAGTCAATGTGATTCCTGATATTGAAGATGGCGGACTGAGGCGGAGAGAATCATTTGCCTAAAGCTATCTGATGAGCTCATACTGGTAGAGGTAACATCTGACTGAAGAACTTCTGGATTCATAGCTTTGTTGTGTGCAGTGCAATCCTACACGTTTCTTCAGCTGAATATCCCACTGTGTTCAGTGGAGCTTACTTCCAAGCAGTGATGTCATTCAGGGGGAACGGACCAGAACGGGCGTTCCGGATCCTAACGGGCTCTGTGGCTGGTTCCGGGTTCCTGACAAGTGCCAATCAAAAGTGAGTTCCTGTTCCTAAATCATTTGAATGACACCACTGCTTCCAAGCATAGGATTGCAGTCTTGGCCACTATGCAACTTTAGCTCTGCAAGGTAGACTGCAGTCTTAGCTCTGTGAGCCTTGAATTACTAGCAATTGGTTTCACTGGGTGACTCCAATATTGTATGAGAGGAAAAAAAAGTACCTTGTCTATTTTCAACACACCTTGCACAATTTTATGAACATCTGTCACGCTCACCCTAAGAACATAAGAAGAACCCTGCTGGATCAGGCCAAAGGCCCATGTATCTCACAGTGGCCCACCAGGTGCCTCAGGGAGCACACAAGACACTCCCCTGCATCTGGCATTCTGAAGTAGCCTACTACTAATGTAAGGAGGTTGCATAACCCATCATGGCCTATAGTCGACAATGGACTTTTCCTTCAGAAATCTGTCCAATCCCCTTTAAAGGCACCTAGGCCAGATGCCATCACCACCTCCTGTGACAAGGAGTTCCACAGATTAATTACCTGCTGGATAAAAAAAGTATTTCCTTTTATTCGTTCTCTCCCAATACTTTTTCCTTTAAAATAAAAGAAATCCAAATCTTTAGCTTTTTGTCATGGGCCTAGTCTTTTGATCATTTTGGTTGCCCTTTTGATCCTGTGTCAGACCCAAGCTCAACATGGCATGGGAAATGGGCAAATGCTTCACCTGACATCTTTATATATATATATATATAAGAGGGTGAGGCAATGGATTAACATGCCAGTCCTGGGGGGAGGGGGGGTCTAACCTTTTTCCCCTGCACCTGGATCCAGACTGTCTCCTCACAATCGTCACAATTGTCTCCTCCTTAAGGGGGATTTCAGACTATTTCATTTCTTTTAAAATGTGTGGGTTTTAGCACCACTGGTTGCTTCTTTCTGCTTCTGCATGCTTTACTTCTGGTAGTTTTGATTCTTGATTTTAATTGTTTTAACTGTTGTTTTAACTTGTTCTAATACAGTGGTTCACAAACATTTTGCACTAAGATTCACCTTTTAAAACAACACTCTATCAGGGCCCACATAACTTTACAGGGCTATGGGGGGGGGGAGGGACTGCCTTCTGGAGCGTTTGTGGAACTCCACGTTCATAGGATTGGGACCATTCTGGTTGCGATGCAGTCACCTTTGCCTGGCTTTCAATAATAGCAGAGGCAGTGCCATCTGCTCATGAGTAAATGCAAATATGCTGCCAGGGGCGCCAACTCCGTGGGTGCTGGTATGCTGGTGGCACCCCCAATACTTTTGCCATGGGTGCTCAGCACCCACAATGTTGGGCACCCCCAAATTGCGCAGCCCCCCACGGCATCATGTCTGTGTGCACTATGTGTCCCTCGGCCTGTTCGCGGCACCCACATGTCCACGCTATCCTCCTCCTCGGCCTGTTCGCGTGGCTTGGCCTTTTCTCGCAGTGTGCGTGAACAGGTCGTGGGCACGCCCATGTCTGTGCAGGCCACTCCACAAGCGGCGAACAGGCTGAGGCGAGCCAGCGCATGTGCAGTGGTTGCCACGCACAGTACAGCACCCACACCTCACATGTCCGGGTTTTCAGGCAGGCACAGTGAAAGCCTCATGGCGAGATGAGTGCGCATGCCCACTCCAGCAGCAGGGAGAGCCAATGGGATGTGGCAGCATCCCACAGGTTTCACCTCCGGCGTTCCGATTGGCCATCTGGAGTCCGGACTTGGCTGCTTTATTTCCCTGTCGCGCGCTCCACCCCTCATCCGGAAAAACGCCAGCAAAGTAGACAGTGGAGAGGGGGTGCTGTTGCTTTGCTTAGCGTTTCATTTCCGAAATTTTTGGAGGCAAAGGCGATTGTCCGTTGCTGCCTCTAAGGCGGCGGTTTCGTTCTCTTTCTTAGCGTTTACTTTTTGCTTGCTTGCTTCTGTTCTTGCCTGTTTTTTTTAGAGACTAGTAGTGGTTGGCACACAATGCGGCACCTGCCTGGGTGCTGCCTGCCTCTACTACTTCAGTTTTATTAGGGCTCTCTCTCTGCCTACCCTAGAGTGGGTGAAGTTGAGCGTTTTATTTTCCATTTTAATATTTTATTGGTTATCATTTGAACTCAGCCACTCAGTTAGCTTCAGGCAGGGCTCTGCCCCAGCAGGGGTGGGCACACTTAGACCCACTGCTGAACCAGCAGTAGCAGCAGCATTTCATTTGTTTTCCACCTGCATATATCTTTTTATTAATTATCATTTGAACTCAGCCAGCCACTCAGTTCGCTTCGGGAGGGGGGGGGGTCTCTGTGGTGTCCGCCCTCCATCATGCGTCCCTTGGTGCTCTTCAGTCTGGAAAAAAGGCTCCTGAGGCGGGACATGATTGAGACATATAAAATTATGCACAAAAGGGATAGAATCAATAGAGGGATGTTCTTTTCCCTCTCTCACAATACCAGAACCAGGGGGCATCCACTGAAATTGAGTGTTGGAAGAGTTAAAATGGATAAAAGGATATACTTTTTTACCCAGTGGGTAATTAAGCTATGGAACTCCTTGCCACAGGAGGTGGTGATGTCATCTGGCCTGGATGCCTTTAAAGGGGGACTGGATGGATTTCTGGAGGAAAAGTCCATCGTGGGCTATAGGCCATGATGGGTTGAACAAGCTCCTTACATTAATAGTGGTCTTCTTCAGAATGCCAGGTGCGAGGGAGTGGCAACAGGATGCAAGCATCTTGTTGTCTACTGAATTCCCTTAGGTACCTGGTGGGCCACTGTGAGATACAAGAAGCTGGACTAGATGGGCCTTTGGCCTGATCCAGTGGGGCTCTTCTTATGTTCTTATGACCAGTCAGGCGGGCGGCCCATTTGGAACCCAAGGACTGGAGTCAGAAGATGGCCAAAAGCCTTTTTTCAGTTCACAGCAGCTCACAGGAGGAGACCCGTGTGCCCATGTAGCTTGACACGTCTTTGTCTTGGACTGGGAAGCCAACGATGCTTTCTGGACCTGTGCACCACAAATGGTCATCTTTAAAAGATGGAATTGGACTGTGTGATTATGGTCTGGACCTTTTTCAGCATGGCTGTCTGATTGAAGTCCCTCCAACACTAATTAATTCCACCACATTTATTTTTACTGCTCCTCCTGCCTGGATGGAGACCTCAGAAGTGTTTTCCACCATCACTGTTGTGTAATGTTTGGCCTTACTGATATGAGACACCAAAGAGTGGTGTGACTTGGTGGCTCATGATCTCACGGCCGGGTCAGGCAGTGACAATTGCATGATGCATCCCTTCCCTGACCATTCCTCAATCCGGAGTAGCTGGGCACCTAGTCGTGGTCAGGCACTCAGCCACCCACCTTTGAGAGTGTCCTGGCCACCCCTCATTCCTACATCAGCTGTTGCAACATCCTCTCCTCCCTGTCCTGCCACTTAACTGTGTGCAAAGTGGTTCGTCAGTGGTGCTAAATGCTCCTTGAAGGGGGTGAACAGATGCCGGATACACCTGCCCACAGCTTCCAGCCAGCCCCTGCACAGCCCATGCTGGAAAATCCATAGTGGTGAGAGATGATGATCCTTCTTTGGTGCACTCTTGCACTGCCCCTCCATCCATGGGAGAGCTCGGCTGTGCAAATGTTCCTTGAAGGGGGGCAAAGAGATGGCGGATATGCAGCTCCACAACATGCCCAGCAGCTTCTGGTCAGCCCCTGCTGGAAATCCGTAGTGGGCTGGACGGAGATGAGCCTTCTTTGGTGCACCCTTGCACTGCTCCTCCATGGGCATTCCTGCCTCTTAACTGCATGCAAAGTGGGTCATCAGTGGTCTTGGACACTTGGGCTGGGCAGCCACAGCCGGGCCACGCATGCTGGCTGGTGGGCTTGCCTCTCCTTCTGTCGGTCCCTCACTCAGTGGCACCAGCCCCAGTGCTGGGCACCAATCTGGGCCAGGCACTCTCCTCCACCTCTGAGAGTGTCCTGGGCCCCTCAGCACTGCCCGCTGTGCTGTGCCACTGTGGCTGGCAGGCTGGCCTCTCCTCCCTGTCCGTCCCTCATTCATTACAGTGACCTGCATGTATCCTTCAGCAGTGTGCCTCTGCCAGGCTGGCACCTACGCTGCCCTGCCCTGCCCTGCCCTGCCCTGCCATGTCAAGGCACTGTTGCAGAATTACTTTGCCTGCAGAGAAGTGGTGGATGGCTGCCTGGAAGGGAAGGCACTCTCCGTGTTTGAGAGAGAATCCTGTCCTGTCCTGTCCTGCATCCTTCAGCACCTAGCCGGGTTCAGGCACTGTGTTTAACAGCACAATCCTAAACCCTGTGCAGAGTCAGCCCAATGGGGTTGTGCTGATGCTGCACCCTTAGCACCAATGCAGGAGCACCGATTGGCACCCTCGCATGGCGCTAAGGCAACAGGACTGGTGCTGCAGGCAGCGCTGGCCCTTCTGCGCCTGCGTTGAGCCTATCTCATGCTATCTGAAGTCGGTCGGCGCAAGGAAGGCTCTGTGCCGAGGTGGCTTGGGGATTGGAGAGAGGGAGGGAGGTGGGGGCGTGACTTGGGCATGATGTGGGCAGGCTTGGGAGGTGGCCATATGGCCACATCCTAAGCCTGTCAGGGAGGCCGCACGGTCTCCTCGGATCTGCACCCGCTCTTTAGCAGGCACAGATCCAAGGAGCACATAGGGGAGGCTGGAGCCTCCCCTATGGTAAGGTTGTGCACGCTCCCTTGCCCCAGGGAGGCTCCAACCTCCACCTACCCAGCGCTGGATAGGGTGCTGGCTGGCCGGCGCTCCTACCCCAGCACTGGGTAGGAGTGCGCCCTGAGAGTGACCTGCTGCACCTGTCACGAGAACGTCTCCCATCATCTTCTCCTCCCTGTCTGCTTCCCATTACCACATCAAAGGCCCTCCCAGCACACTGTCTCGGAATTAGAATGAGAACACACAGCACCGTACTTTGCTATTTTAATTACATCAAGAAAGTTAGGGGGGAAACCCGAAACCCACCCCTGACCCTTGCTTCAGTCGATTCAGTGCTGGAAAAGGAGATGGGGCAGAAGTAATGCAGATACTGTCAGTGTTCAATAAATTGTGCACATGATTTGTGTTATTTAATTGGAAGAATCTGTTTCACTGCTGCGTGGGCATGGCGACGTCAACATCGGGGGCGTGGTGACATCGACGTCAGGGGCGCGGCTACATCAACATCGGGGCGTAGCTATGGGCACCCCCAATGTTCAGACCAAGTCAGCGCCCCTGTGTGCTGCTCCATTTCAGTTTCCATAGGACTCTACATTTTCCTTGACATTTATCAGCTTGTCCATTTCATGACCCAGCAAAAATCAAGTTGCAATCCACTTGTAGGTCCCAACTCACAGTTTGAGAACCACTGTTCTAATATTAATGATTGTAAACTGCGTTTACAGTCCCTCATTGGAACTGCAAGAAGACCTAGAAATATGTTTAAATAAAATAAATATAGATGTTACATGGTCTAAGGTCTGGGACTTATCTTCTGAATGTTACTCTGTAAATCATGCATGTAGGTGAATGGTATAGAAAAAAAATAACATTTTCTTCTGCGTAAAATAATTAGCAACTTCCGTTCAATTTTTGCTCAGGATGAAATTCTGCAGCTGATTTTTCCCAAGTCAGTGGGAACTGATCAAAATGTCTTAAAATTTCAATGAATTTGGGCAGGGTGATCTGTACCCCTGCTCTGCAAGTAGGGAGAAAGGAAGAGATGATAATCAAGGTGTTTTAAGGAGAGGGCAACAATTTGACTTTTTTGCCTCAAGTGCTGAAAAAACTTGGCATTACAAGATCTATTTGGACTGGCTTCTGGGCACCCCAACTAAGCTGGTAAGAAAGACGACTGCTTTAGCTATGAGCTATGAAAGGGCTGGAAGCCTTAATACTGGTCACACTTTTAGAAGTTTAAATGCTGCTTTAATGGGATAATTTAGATTTGCTTTCAAATTTACGTAACCTACACCAGCCCTTTGAGATGCATGCATTCAATGTTTAAACAAAACCTGCCCTTGGGATAGGCCAAGAAAGAACCCAGATAAATAGACAGTGAATTAAAAAAACGTATACACTTTCCCACTATTTCTTGGACTACTGATAGACAAAATTATGTCTGGATTTTTGAGCCTATATTCACTCTGCTTCTTACGTCAGTAATATACATTCCTATCCTAAAATGCCAGGACTAAACTAGGGCACATGGAGAATCTCTGACATGCAAGACACCAGAAAAACACCACAGAACTGTGAGATTAACATAGCATGAAAAGTGGCATAAAAGGCTCAAAATATATTTTATTTTCTGTTCTAGGAGAGACGAAAGGAGAGAGGTTTCAAATATACCAGGTGCACTTATTCAATGGCACTAATATTTTTTAAAGCACTGCTTGAAGATCCTATTTTATTTATTAATACTTTTAGAACATTTTTAAAAAAATCAGTTTTCTGTATTCCTGCTTCCCAATAAAAAATTCAGATTGGCTGCTCAGTATTCTGTATTCATGATTAACTGACAGGTAGAATTATCTGGAGAAACTGAATACTTTGTTATCTCTACAAGTAGCGGCTTTTCGGTTTACAGCATATGTTTGACTTATGCAGTGTATATTATATTGTCTGATGAAGTTAGATTCCTCTGATCTAAGCAGCATACTAGTTGATGTGGAACATAGCAGTTAAGTAGTAGGTCAGCGGTATTCATTGTGGAATCCTGTTCTTTGTCATAGCTTTTGAAATTTACAGCAAAATTTTGGAAGTACTCTTATGATGAAAATTTATGTTAAATAGTGGCTTGGATATATAGTCAATTGGTTATAGAACATTTTAAAATAAAATTGTTACACTTCCCATTTGTTTTTTCCTCTTTTGTTTTGCTAGAACTCTTTAAAAATCTAAGAACAAAGAGGTCAGATTTATATATATGTATGAGATATGTCTATAAAATAACGAGACTGTGATTCCACCTAGTAAACAAAGCAGTCAGAACCGGTTATAACTGCATACGTAGTAACCTTGAACATGTCTGAACCTGCATGACAAGCAGCAACACCCTATGGCGTTCAGTTGATTGTGAGTCGCCATTTAGTTTGGTTGTGTTTTCTGTAGAATGCCGGAAAAATGCTAAGTTTAAAAGTTGAGCAAAGATGGTCCCAAGGGTTCACACCAGAGCAAAAAGAACGTCGCAAGCAATGTTGTGTTGACATTCTGCAGCAACTTGACGCAGATCCAAACCTGTTTCATAAAGTAATCACTTGTGATGAGACCTGGATCTTCCAGCATGATCCTGAAACCAGAAGACAGTCAATGCGCTGGAAAACGCCGTCATCACCAAGAATGAAAAAAGCTCGTCAAAGCAAGTCAAAATTCAAAGCAATTCTCCTTGTTTTTTTCGATATCAAGGGTTTAATTTTGGAAGAATGGGTTCCAAAGGCACAACAGTTAACCAGCATTATTATAAGGAAGTTTTGAAAAAGCTGAGAGAAAGAGTCAGAAAGAAACGGCCGCAACTGTGGAAAAATGGTTTCATTCTTCACCAGGACAATGTGCACAGCACTTCTATTCCTATGAAGCAGTTTTTGACCGACAATCACATTACTACACTTGAACATCCTCCATATTCGCCCGATTTAGCACCTTGCAACTTTTATCTTTTCCCAAAAGCTAAATCAGTGCTTAAAGGGACACATTTTGAGTCAGTTGATGCTGTAAAGAAGAAAACGGCAGATATGTTGAAACAACTGACAGAAATTGATTTGCTCCATGCCTTTGACCAGTGGAAAACAAGAATACAACTATGTATTAGTGCAAATGGGGAGTATATTGAAGGGGACAAACATTAAATTTGTAATACCAATAAATAAAGGTGAATTATTTAATCAGTCTTGTTATGTAATAGACGTACCTCGTATATAGGTATTGGGTGTGTGGCACACACTGGGAGCGCAATCCTATACTGTGCTGGCCGGCCAACACCATATCCTCACATGCAGTATAGTGGAGGCTGGAGCCTCCCCGCAGCAAGGGAATGTGCGCTCCCTTACCGTAGGGGAGGCTCCAGCCTCCCCTATGGGCTCCTCAGACCTGCGCCTGCTAAATAGCAGGCACCAATCCGAGGAGACCGCGCAGCCCGAATCAGGGCCACGCAGCCTCCCGATCAGGCTTGGGAAATGGCCTTACGGCCACCTCCCAAGCCCACCCACGTCCTGCCCTCCCCCTGCCCAGAATCTCCCTCCTATTCCCAATCCCTGTCCTGCTTCTGCACAGAGCCTCCCTCGCACTTGCTTCTAGCTCTAGTGCTGACGCGAGGGGTACCATTCGGTGTTTCCACGTCAACACTAGTGACGTCGCGCCGATGCTATGACAAGTCTATTGTTTTGTTTTAATTTTGTTTTTTGTATTGTTTTAATATTGTTTTTAAATTGTTTTTAATCTTAAATTTTGTATTTTATTATACTGTTGTAATGCCGCCTTGAGTGCCTTCGGGCATAAAGGCGGGATATAAATTCAATAAATAATAATAATAATAATAATAATAATAATAATAAATAAGTGTCGGTGCGACGGGGAGTGCAGGATTGCGCTACCTGTCCCATCCCAGGATAGCCTCTTCATGCACAAAAAGTTCATACCTTTTAGGGCATCACATGGGGGGGTTGTGGTGTCAAGCCAAAATCACTTGCACATACTAACTTCAACAGGCAGAGAGTCACACTATACAGCATCAAAGATAATAGAATCTGAAATAGTTACAGCTGTCATTTCTGATGGCATGTGAGAAATCATGGAAGCAGAGTGCTAAGGCAATGAAGAAGTCAGGTACGGATAGAAGGACTAGTCTGCTTAAAGGATATTCATCTATGACCAGGACATGGGTGGAAAGCATGAGATGTTCAACCTTGCTGAGCTTGAACGGGTGTGAGTCTGGCCAGCACTTGAATGGGAAACTACCTTGGGAAACCAAAACACACCACCAGGAGTTACCTGGGGGCACAATCCTAAGCAGCACTGGACTGGCGAGGCCGACGGGCCAGCGCCATATCCGATGCTGCTTAGGAGAGGTTGGAGCCACTCCGCAGCAAGGGAGCATTTGCTCCCTTACCGTAGGGGAGGCTCCAGCCTCCTCTATGTGCTCCTTGGATCTGCGACCGCTAGAGCCGGCGCAGATCCGAGGAGACCATGCGGCCCGAATCAGGGCCTCATAGACGGGCTTAGGATGTGGCTGTATGGCCACCTCCCAAGCCCGCCCACATCTTGCCCAAGTCCCGCCCTCTCCCTCCTTCCTATCCCTGTGCCGCCTCGGCATGGAGCCAGCTTTGGTTGGCACAAGGGAGGCTCTCTGTCGGTGCTCTGAAGCCAATGCTACGAGTAGTGTCGGCTTCAGAGCTGGCGCGCTGACACACAAGTGCTGCTCGGCACCCGCACACCAGTGCTCCACCCCTTGTGTCGACGCTATGACATAGCATCAATGCAAGGGGAGGGATAGGATTGTGCTGTGGGATATACTCATAAATTTATTTGGGTTATTTTTTTATGTGGCAATTTATATTCCACCCTAATGGTCCCCCAAGGTCAACTTGTCAACATAATCCATAGAATTCAAAATAAAACAAGAAAATCAATGCACAATAAAATCAAAATGAGAACAGGTAGTAAGAGAAACAATAACGACTAAACTCAGCAGCATAAAACAGTATTTCTGCCACACTCCACTAAAAAGAAAAGCCTGCCAGGCAACAAAATGTCAACGGCAAAGAGGCAGGATGCACCCACAAGGGCAGGGGGGTTCCTAACTGGGGGAGCACAATCAACAAGGGCCTGTCCTGCATTTCCCACAACCAAGCCTCTGAATCTGGGGGATATAGAGCAGAGCAGGAGACGATGATCCAAAGCGGCAATAATACCTTAGCAAAAGCTCAATGTCCTGATTCCCCACCAGTTTATGCGACGCAGCCATGCTGCTGGAGCATGTGGTGGTGGTGGTGGTGGTGGTGGTGGTGGGAGAGTGATCAGATGGCCCAGAAGAGGTAACTAAAACATTTCTTAGTTACCATAAGTTTCTTGGGCTACTTTCCGTCGGCTGCCTGGCTGTCAAGTCCAAGGAGAGAGAGGAGTCGTGCCAGGCTGGGAAAATAGGGATAGCATTTGGTGTACTGAGATCCACTCCCACCCTAGAAATGCCTCCTGCCTTCCACAATTCTTCCCCAATCCTCCCCCTTCTGCCTACTTTACCTGCTGTTCTAGCATGGCATCCTGGAGCAACTGCAAGGGGGGCGGGTGGGCAGGCTACGGTGGTTTGTGCCAGCAATTTCACAGTATATAACAGCAGAACAACTTTTACAACATCATAAAGCTTATGGAGGCATATTGCAAGAAGTGCCGCCATAAGCTTTTGATAAGATTGGGCTGTCAGGAACATTTTTTAATTGGTACTGATACTGTTAATAAGACGATATTGTAACTACGGGCACAGGAGGGAATTCTCAAACAAAAACTATTAACATTTGGCTGGCCTCTTTCCTTGTCTGCTGAAGGACCTCTAGAGCGCAACCATAACCCTGAGCTGGAATAGGCAGGCCGACACGCCTGCCCCATATCCAACCCAGGGTTGGGACTGGCTGCAGTGCACCCAGGGCAAGTGGAGGTCTCCTCAGGGTAAGGGGATATTTTTCCTATGCCCTTTGGGGCTACTCAGATCACCAGCTATACAGCTGGCAGAAGCCCAATCAAACCATTATGAGGCTGGCTGGGCTGGGGGCCTATTAGAATATGGTAGAGGAGGACTCCACACTGGTCTCCCCTCCCTGGTCTGATCTGCCCCCATTCTGCATTCCCCTGCACAGAAACACCCTCTCCTTGCCTCCAGACTGCCATCTTCCACCCTCTCCCAGCCACCCTCTCCTAGGCTTGAGTCACTGAGTATCGTACTTACCTCCACCAGCAGCTGGGACTCTGGATCCAGTGCTGATGGGGTGGTGCAGGCCTCCCTGCCAGTGCAGCCTACTTGCACATTGTTGCTAAGGTGCTTTGCAGCACATCTGTGACACCTTCAGCCAGTGCAGGGACCATTGCACTGGTGCAGGCTCCAGTTAGGAATGTGCTGTAAGATACTGATTAATCAATGTTGTATGCATTCCCAATATACAGTTGACAAATGCCGTCAGCCTACCTAGAGGGTAGATATAAAAAAATTCCACCGTCTGAGAGGTTCTGTATTTATGGATGCGGGCAGATTGAAGATATTCTCCATTATTTGCTCTTTTGCCCTCTTTATTCAAACCCGCGATCTCATTTTTTGGATCCTTGTATTAAACCTTTGTGTGGTTACACTCCCGTTCAAATAGTCTGGTACCTTTTAGAGGATGTACAAGCCAAAATAACCTATGCAGTGGCACATTTTGCTATTGCAGCCAAAAAGTTGAGACGTTGTTTTGTTGATAATGGTAAAAGGCCGAGTTTACTTATATGATTTTATGTATGTATGCGATGTTTCTTTTTCTAAGTTTGTAATGACTTATGAGTTAAACAATAAAGAATTGTGTGTGCGTGATATATATTAAATATACAGTTGACCTTGACCACTTACGTTTATCTTAAATTTTCTAAAATATGAAAATAGTTGGCCATTGTAAACAATAGAGCAAGTCTCAAAGTTCTGACACTACATTTCCTTTAGTAGGTACCCCAGGATTTAAAACAAAGAAAAGCAAAGAGAGGGGAGGATCAGGGGATAGTGAGGCTGGGGAGGGGTGGATCCAGCAGCAATGGCTCATACTGGATCTATACTGATAAAGGTAGTTCGACAGTGGAACAGATTGCCAAGGGAGGTGGGATTCTCCCTCAGTGGAGTCCTTCAAGCAGACAGACACCTGCTGGAGATGCTCTAGGAGAATTTCCTGCTACAGATGCAGGTCAGACTAGATGACCTTGTAGGTCCCTTCCAACTCTGTTTGATTCTGTGATTCAATCCTCCCACTTTTTAAGCTTCCCATTCCCTTTCTCTTCTTGGATGTGCACCAGGTCCGAAGAGACCCATTGTGTAGGGAGACATTTACGGAGAGGTAAGAGGTTTTACCTTTCCCACCTGAAGCCTCCTGATTGTCCTCTGCTGGATACAACACAAGCTTTTTCAGTACAACTGCACCAGCAGAGAAGAATAGGATTGAGCTGTCAAATATCATTGAGAGATGGGCTAGCATTCTAACAAAAAGCAAAATGAAATTAGGAAGCAAATATGTACAGTTTGTGGAATTTAACCTGAGACTTTGGTAATGAGCAAAGAGGTGACCTCAATATCATTTTGGCATGGCCATCTATTGGTTAATAGGATTCACTCAGCACATTCCACGTTATTCTTGATTTATGATTGAAGCTGTGGAGTTTCATGTTCCTTTACCATCTCATAAAAACATAAGAAGAGCCCCACTGAATCAAACTAAAGCCTATCTAGTCCAGCTTCCTGTATCTCACAGTGGCCCACCAGATGCCTCAGGGAGCACATAAGACAACTAGATACGTGCATCTCATTGCCACTTCCCTGCATCTGGCATTTTGAAGTAGCCTACTACTAACATAAGGGGGTTGCACAACCTATCATGGCCTATAGCCCATGATGGACCTTTCCTCCAGGAATCTATCTAGTCCCCTTTTAAAGGCACTTAGGCCAGATGCCATCACCAAAATTCCCAGTCTCGCCTTGCATATGCACAAATGTGCATAGCGACATCTCCGGTAATGAGCCTAGAAACAGAGAGATCAATTTTCGGGCATCAATTAGTGTGCTACTGAAAATGGGTGGATGTGTAGCTCAGGGTTCATGACTGAACTTCTTCTCTTTCCAACAAGGAGCCATTTTCAAAATCCATCTCTCATCGATTTCTCTCATCGATCATCACGGACCATCTCCCCTGCCCATCGAGAAGCCCTGGGCTTATCACTGATTCTGTGCTCTCCTTTGCTTCCTACATCTTTGCTTCCTACATCCTGTGCATCCTCCTTTGCTTCCTACATCCTGTGTGTCATCTCTCTTCTCCCAGCACACAATGTAAAAAACTAATAAATGGTAATAAACTCTTATAATAGGATCACGGCTGATTGTCAGCATGTCACACAGCTCAGTTTCTCACAAATGCCAAACACAGGATACTACTGTCATTTCTTGGGCACTAAATGTGTACCATTTCCGTACTTGTAGGATCAGGCTGCCATCCAATTCACACCGGCAAAAAAAAAAAAAAATGATTGCACCCCATGTCTAGTATAAAAGTACTACACCATGGTTAATTAAAAACCCATCAAAACTGAAGAGAAAAAATACAGCTGCATCATATTGAATCACATTGGGGGTTGAGAAATGTGACAGAAATAATCTGAAATTAAACTTGAGGGGTAGCCAAATAACATACTAGAAATTTAACATAAGAACAAACACACTAGAAAAAAAAAGCCAAAGAAGTCCAACAGCAGTATCTGAATTACGATGTTACTATGCCATTTATTTCCATGACTATCAGACTTTCCTAGAAAGGGTGCTCAAGTTTCTCCTTAATTGGCAGAAATCACATTAAAGGAAGAAAAGTTAATGTTTAGCACCTGGGAACTTATATAGCAGGTTTTTAAACCTAGATCAGGTATTCTTAGACATGTACTAGTAGCTTATATCAGGTGCAAAGGCACAAGTCAAGTGAAGATGTATGTGAGCTTATCCAGACTTCAGCTAAGAAATGCAATTAATCCCTTTACAAAAAAAAAAAAAAATCCACCTTGTGAGTTCTATCGTGCATTGGATTTCAAAAGACCCAGATTTCAATGAAAGATATTAAATTTGAAACCAGCTCTAGCTCTAGCTTTATTTCTATGCTGGGAGTGAGATATTACTAAAACAGGCACCCAGATTACTTCCTCTGTTAACAAAGTAAAATAATGCTTTTTCCCTTGACCTGCCCTTTTCCTTTTTTTTTTTTTAAAAAAGAAAAAGCTTTCCAGTGAAAGAGAGAGAACTCAACATTTTAGCAAAGCATCTGGTTACATCCTTAACAATAAAGACTATTGAAGGGTGCATCTTGCAGGAAACTGTATCTCTAAAAATTTCACAAAAGCAAAATACAAACATTTGAAAGTGCACCAACACTAGTAGGAGAGAAGTTGGAACAAGGCTTCTGTTTATAGCCTCAAGTAGTTAGCCACTAGCAATAGCTTCCAGAAATAGCGTTTTCACCAATTATAGCAAATATAAAGATCTGATGTGTAACCTAGGAAGTATTCCCATGGCTTAGAGCTCAGTCCTGTGCATGCCTACCCAGAAGTATGTTCCATTATAGTCAGTGGGGTTCACTCCCAGGTAAGTGTGAAAAAACATCGCTAGGGAGCCTCAGCCCTGGCGACTTGCAGAGTGCCCACCTTGCAAAGAAGGCGGGAGAATGCATGCAGCCTATTGGCTGCTTATTTGACAGGGGGCATGGCATGGCTGTTGTTGGGGCTCTCTGCGGATCTTGGTGACAGTCCATGCCTAGATCTCAGGCCCTCCCCACCCTCCCCTTGTTAGTCTGGAATTAGCTGGTTGCCCCTTTGGGGGGCCGGGTAGGAATTCTTTATCAGGAACCAGATTGTCCGGAGTTGCTGGTTTTTTTGCCTACCTCAGACTGCCATTTGGGTGTGGTGTTAGCCTCAGTTTAAGGTTCCTTAGATGGGCAGGTAGTGTCCTGTTGGGGCAGCCAGGATGGGGGGCAGCGTACATCCTGAGGTAAGCAAGGTCAAGGGGTAAGCCAGGACCAGTCTGACAACACCTGTCTGGGTTGAGATGCTGGCTGGTGAGTCCCTTGGCTGGTTCATGCGAAGTCCAACCCACAGGCTTTGCCTGGGTGGGTCGATGCTGACCAGCTGCCTCAACCTCTCAGGGTTGGCTGGGATAGGATAATCCAACACTCAGCTGGGATGGTGCCTGGAGCCAGGATGTCACGCCCATTGTTGGAGGTAGACGGCTAGGCCATTTCCCCCAATTTAGCTGCCAGCACACTTGGGGTTATTCTCTAGCTGAGATTTTTCCCTTCTGCAGATTATGTTGTTATATTAATAAATATTAATCATCCCAAGCCTCTGTCTTGCATGCTCATTTGGGGGTGCCAATGTAAGTTTTTTGCAAGCTAACATAAATAGAAACAAACTGTATTCAATGTGTTACTTCACAGACAACCCTGATTCTCTGTCAATCACATTCCAGTGAACTGACAATACAATCCTACACGACACATGTTTATTCAGGAGTAAATCCCACTGTGTTCAGTGGAACTTATTCTCAGGTAAGTGGCTATAGAAGTGCAGGCTACATCGACAGCCATGCAGTGAAATTTCAACTGCTTTCGGCTCCTTTAATGACTAGACATGAGAAAAGAAAAGGAACAAGGCCACGCTGTATCTTTGTCAAAAGGTTTGGACAATATTTTCAGGTAAGTATGAAGAGAAGATCCTATCCAACAGAAGAGATTTCCACAGAGGTTTTCTCCCTTGATTCTCCTTTCCTGAGCAAGTAACTCTCCCTTCCACTTAAGAATTGCAGGGTTCAGGTATGATGAGGCTTGGTTTTGAAGTGCACACATAATGGAGAGGACAGCAGCTTCCAGCTCCTTCTATATTAGGAGCTCCTCCTTTTATCTTAATAGGCACAGTGCAGAAATGTGGCAGAAGGCCTAGCCTAGCATGTTATAGGGGTGGAGGTTGGACACTGAAGATCAGTTATATAGGCTTGCCAACCCTCCAGAATTGGAGCCTCCAGGAATCAGCATCAATCTCCAGGTAGCTATTGAAGCAACTCTGGAGATTTTAACAGAGCCTTCCTGGATGAATGACATCATATCATGCTGGAATTAAAAGAAAATCCACCAATAGTTTCAGTCAGATTTAGGAACTCTATTAGTTGAGCAAGTATGAGGAAAGAAGGTTGGGTAGTTGGTGACTATCCTTCATTCTGTCTTTTCTGAAAGTGGCAGGGAAGTATCACAAACGATCCATCATCTCTTCAGTCAATGCCACAGCAGTTTCCTATAAAAAATGATGTCCCCCAGGAATGCAGGACAGCAGTTATGGCATATAATGCATAGAGTCAGCTGAGTGATGCCATCTTACTTTGCCTCAAATAAGTCACACCAGGTTCTTCAGCATCAGTAGGGAGTGAAGGACCAGGATAGCAGCACCACTACGTTTTATGGGAATTATGTTTCTCTTACTGGATTCTCAGTTTTTTCAGACTGAAAAACGAATGCATATTATTTGGTGATGAGCACTGGGGAAATCTCATTTTGTACACCGATGCAGGCTATGCCACATCCCGTGGGGAAATTTTGGCTGGAGGTCTCCTGGGGCAACGGGACATTTGTCCCTTTGCCCTGGGATAAGTCCCAGAAGGCACAACAGGTCAACTTGGGTATACACCAGCAATATTACTGGCACAAGTCTGCGTTAATCTGTGCAAGTGGATCATGCCTGGAGAGAGGCGCTGTCAGTACCTTTCCTTTCCTGGGCCTGATCCGCACACCCCTGCCCACATCACCACCCTGTTCAACCTTCCTCCTCCCCCACTCAACTCTTCTCCCTGCCTTCCCCCTTCCCCTGTGCCAGGCTGACCTCCAGACGACTCCAGCACACATGGGAATGCTCTGACCTTCTCACTGGTGTGCTCAGCTCTTTCTGAGCTATCGCAAAGTACCTTATGACAATTTGGCAACAGTGCATGCTGGCAGAACACATGTTCTACCAGCACACTGTTTAGATAGGACTGGGCCATAAGACACGTAGACCTGAACCACGAAGAGCACCAAGGAGGCATAGTTTGGCAAAAGTTTGGCAGACTTGCATAAGATTTCTGATTTAGGTCAAGTTAAGAAGCACCTCCAGATGAATGATAAATGCAGAGCACAAAGATAGGGATATTGGAGTAATTGGGACCAGTAGAAATTATATTTCAAAGGAACTGCCCCTGCCAATAGTACGACACCCCCAAGTTTGAACATAGTCATAAGTAAGAGAACAAGGAATAGTGAGTCTGTGGGATAAGCTGTTTGTAAAGTAGACTTCAAAAGAATTCAGTCCCTGGCAGCTTTAAGCGAAGGAACCTCCCTCACACCCTGCCCTATGTAACACAATCTCATGGGCAGGCTGAATAATAAGGATTGGAATAACTACTTACTGGAGTATGTACAATGAGATGTTTTGAAACTGTAGTTCAAATGATCCACTCCAGCTAACACCAAGATATTTCCTCTTCCTCTGTATATACACAAAACTGATATGATGGGATAACACGGAATTTTTGTGGTGGATCAATTGTTTGGAACTGCATTTCAAATAACCTATTCCACATAACGCCAAGGCAAGCCCCCCTCCACTAACTATCCAAGTTAGCCCAACCAAAACACGAACAAACCAAAACAAACATAATCTCACAAATATAGAATAATCTATGAAGGAAATAGGAGGGAGTCCAACTGGAGGCAAACGGGAATTAAAATAAAATGCTTAGGGTCACAATGTGTGTGGCAATGTACTTCCCAGAATTTTTAGTGCAGGTACTCTGCCCAAGGAGGACTCCACACATTGTTCAGTTGTTACCAGCAATGATGGAAGGGTATGGTATGCGTGCGCACACATGTGGCTAAATGGGTAGGCTGCTGTGACAGGGGCCCTGAGTCACATGAAAGCCCAATGACTAGTCTATGCAGTGCTCCTTCTGATTGGTGTATGTGCTGCAGTCTCCCAGTAAGATGTGCTTGCGGTATTATGGGATGCTATGGTTGAATTGTTCAGGAATAGTCCTGTAAACTGGCCAGTGTGGAGCCAACATTTTAATAAGTTTTTCCGAATTTCTCAGAAGAGCATCCTCAATCTTAGGGTGCAATTCTAACCTGGAGTTAGGCCAGAACAGTTAGGCTAGCAAAGTTTGGCTGGCACAAGGGTCACAATAAAGTGTGTTTGGACCACTTTTGGAGTCGGGGGGATGGCACATGTCTGTATGCAGGCTTCTCTGACTCCAAGAGTGGTCCAAACATACTTTACGTTGTCCCTTGTGCTGGCCAAACTTTGCTGGCCTAACTGTGCCAGCCTAACTCCAGGTTAGGACTGTGCCAGTGGTGTCATTCAAATGATTTAGGAACAGGAACTCACTTTTGATTGGCACTTGTCGGGAACCCGGAACCAGCCACGGAGCCCGTTAGGATCCGGAACGCCCGTTCTGGTCCGTTCCCCCTGAATGACATCACTGGACTGTGCTCTCAATCATAATCATAGTCTTCATTTCCCCAGAAGGGAATCCCATAATTGAGATGCTACTACAGAGAAGGCTCACCCTTGCCCCACTCTTGTATTCCTGCCTTGGACATTTCTGAAAAAGGTGTGATGCTAGTTTGGGCAAGTCTCATCTCTGGGTTCAAACCTGTCCTGACTGGCTTCCAACCTGGGTCCGTGTACAGTGGGATACCAGCACCCCAGTTTGCCTGAATGCTGTTGAGGTTCTTCTTGGGCCTCGCTCATTCCAGTCCTTCCTCTGGAGAAAGAGCTTTTTTTCGGTTAGTGGACTCCACCACAGGAACTCGAACCCCCATCCTGAAGAGGCTTGTGTGTTTACTGTATTGGGGGCTGTTCTCTCGCATGGAAGCCATCTGTATGCGCTTACTTTCCTATTGTTGAAAGGTTCATTCTTGGCAGTGTATGCTTGGGTAACTGACATAAAGAGAGTTGAATTCTGGGTGCTTGGATTCCTGGCAGTTCTTTGTCTCTTTTCTGCATGCTACAGTAACTCCTACAGTGGGAGTTGCTGTGACATCCTTGTGTCGTGTGTACATGGATCACTCACCATTGTAGGCAGCACAGGCAGCTGATGTGTTACTCAGAGCACAATCCTAACCTGGAGTTTGACCAGCACAAGTGCCACTGTAAAGTGCATTTGCATCATTCTCAGAGTCAGGGAGGATGGTGCACGTCTGTGTGCTGGCCTCTCTGACACCAAGAGTGGTCCAAACATACTTTACGGTGTCCCTCGTGCTGGTCAAACTTTGCTGACCTAACTTATGCCTGCCTAGCTCCAGGATAGGATTGTGCTCTCATTCCCATGGAGTCACTGGTGGACTTTGGTCTGGTAGTGGCTGCTCATTAGACCTGCATCTCTTGCCTCCATTCCTTGGTTCATTAGTGCTTCCCTAACCACTGTTATTGGAGGTGGGTAGGTGGCAGTGATCAGCATCTGTCCACCCTGGGGCCATCATTGGAGCTCTGCCCTCTGACTGGTGGATGGTTTCATGGTTTCCATAGATTCTAGCAGAGTGGGCAGCACTACCAGGGTGGGCAGCACTACCATAGAGTAGTTCAGGCTTTTATTTCCCCATCTTCCATTGTGCTGGATGGTCCTAGAATATGATGTACATTGCCTGGACCTTGCTTAGTATGTGCACAGGCAGTACATGGGCATGAGATTACATCACAACAATCCCAAATTGAACTGAAAATAGTCATTTTCCACACACAACAAAATCTTCAGGGCTTTTCTTCTCCTCTTGCCAGAGCAACAATGAAAGGAGGAATGCAACAATGCGCTTGTACTGTATTTTCTTGCTTGCTCATCTTCCCTTGTGGATTGGAGTTTTCTGTAAGTGTCAGGATGTCCTATCGTTTTCTTGGACTAGAATGTAAGTGCAATCCTATACTGCCCTGGAATGGCGAGGCCGACGGGCCTGCACCATATCCAGTGCAGTGTATGGGAGGCTGGCACCTCCCCGCAGCAAGGGCATGCTTGTGGCAAGGGCACAGCAGGTGCAGTTCCGAGGAGACTGTGTGGCCCAAATTGGGGCTGCGCGGCCTCCCGGACGGGCTTAGGATTCGGCTTTATGGCCAAATCTCACGCCTACCCCCTCCTGGGCCGGCACACCTGCCCAGCTCCACTCACCCCCCACCCCCCCCCCACCACCCACTTCCTCCCTTGTCCCAACATGGCGCCTCCCTTGCGCCAGCCTGCAGTGCCGGTCCTGTTGCTGTAGCGCTGACAAGCGGGTGCCGCTCGCCGCCCCAGCGTCAGCGCTACCGACGTTGCTACAGGTGTACTAGGATTGCCTTGGGTGTCTGAGGTCAAGATGGAAGAGTTTACACTATCAATTTTCTGTTCTCTCTCTCTCCCCCAACCTCTCCTAGCTGCTGCCACCTAGGGGAAAATAAGTGATCAAAATGACCAGGATTTGAGTGGACCAGATGGCTCACTGTGCCCTCCAGACTTGTTTGATTCTGTTGTGTTCAGCTTGCCATGAATGCTGGACCAGCCCATGCATAAGGCCGCCTGATGCAATGACTTCAGTTGGCCTTACGGTGCCCAGCTCACCTCCACTGCTCCTCCTTCTCCATTCACTCCCTGGATTGGAAAAGGAAGAGAGAAACCATGAGAAAATGAAATGTGAAGGGGAGGGGAGTGCCAAGCTAGAACTCAGGAGAGTAGGAAGGGCAAGGCATGGGGCAAAGTGAAGGGAAAATGCATTTAGCGTGCCACATGAGTCATCAGATCTTGGGCCCAGTTGAGTGAAAGGGGTTCATTTTGTCACATCTTCCCACTCATTCCAAACAGAATGAACCAGGGCCGGCTCTAGGAGCAGCAGAGCCCAATGTGGCCCATTCCTGCAGGGCCCTCCACTTCCAGCAGGGGCCCCACTCACCAAGAAAAGCGTTTGTGGTGCCACATGTGGCACCTAGAAATAGTTGGTGGTGACATGACGACGTAACAGCCAACTGCTTCCAGGAGGCCCATTTTGGGCTGTTTGCGGGCAGAGGCAGGTGGGAGGGCCCAAGATAAAGCAGCTCTGCTCGCCCCACCGACTTACAGTTCATAGAGATACCAGCTGCAACAGCAGGCAATATGCTCACTGCACTGGTGCGGGGGGGGCACCCAAAGTGCGGGGCCCAATGTGACGACATTGGTCATACTGGCTTAAGGCTGGCCCTGGAATGACCAACCCCCTATACTGAAAGCAAAGCAAATCCCACAAATCTAATCATAGGACAAGCTACTCAGAGAGAGGATTTTGCTCAAAGTACACACCAAATGTGACTGCAGTCTTTACCATTAGTTATGATTGATACTGTGGGTACACTTCTGAGAAATTCAGAAAGACTTATTAAAATCAATGGGAATTCATCATGCTTAACTCTTTCTAGATTGTGGTCCACAGGACGGCACTCTCAAGAGATTATTAAGATTGTGCTGATAAACTGTCCTTGTCCTCCATGTTGTATAACTGCAGTAGAACATTTTCAATGGGCAGACTCCTCGTTGTATGCTAATAACTTGATAAGACACTGTTCTTGTCTAGACTTGCCAGATGTCCCTAAATGGCCCATAGAGCTTCATGGCCAGACAAATTACCAACATCTGAACTTCAAACGCTCAGTATTTAGATGCAATATCTCCAGTGGCACAATGGCTATTGAAATCATGCTGGAGTATATAACTGGCATGTCATTCATAATCATATGGTATTTAATAAAACACTAAGCACATCTACTGTGGCAAAGTACACTATTCCTTTTCTCCAGTTCATGGTTCAGGCTCAATGGCAATGTGACAATGTACAGAAACAATGTAAACTGGCTCAAGTTTAAGCCAATTTGCACCTAAAACCATTTTCTCCAAAGTAATTCCCCATGACATAAATAGAACTTGCTTCTGAATTACTGCATACAGGATCATAGCTTTAGGTGAGACCTCGAGTGGGAATGAACCAGCTTACATTCAAATGTTCTAACTAAATTGATTTATAGACCATGCTGTGAAGCAGATAGACAAAAAGGCATCTGAGAAAATAGATGGGTGTCTCGAATCTGTTTGCTGCTTTCATATTAATGAGGTGTGTCTACACTTAAAGATAAAAAGTACAGGAATCTTAAAGCTACTTTATTCCCAATCCTCATTAAAGGTGACTAACTTAAAATGAGAGAACTGAAAATCACATCCTAAAAAACTGCCATAAGAAGGAAGTTGCTGCCAGAGCAATCGTGTAAGTGTAAAAAAAAGAAATATGAGCACAAACCTTTGGCAGCATTACGCAGCGTTTCTGCAAGAACAAGATAGTTGTAGAAGTTTGGGCAGAAAGATCGGAATGCTGAAATGCTCGGGCAGGTTTTAAAATAAAATTAAACTTACAATACTGAAAATACCTTCAAAGTTGTTTTTGTCTATTAAAATAATTCTTCCAAGAGAAAAATGGTTTCTATTCCACAGTTTTGCAGCTATAAATCTCTCATGGGAATGACGGCTGGTACAATAAATTGACCCAGTGTATTGTTGTTGTGCTCAAGTCTTTGACTTATCTTTGCCTGAGTTCTGCTGTGAGCTCATACCTCAGAGCTCTAAGGTAACCATTTCAAAGAACTCAGAAAGTGAAGAGTTATTTTCTTCAGTTTTGCACTACTCTCTCTCTCTCTCTCTTTTTTTTGAAAAAAAATCTTGAACTAATTGAAAAATCTATTCAACAGATTTTTTTTAAAAAACACACAAATTATTGCTTAAATGACTCTGCTTACCAGAAAAAGTATACAGAAAGGGAGAAAAATAGCTCAGGCTCAGTGAAAGACTAAAAATGCACATGAATCAATTATGAAAAAGAGAAGGTCTCTTTGAATGAGGAAAAGCTGATTGGAATTAAGATAGGCTTTGTTCATATCTGCAAGGTACAAGGAGAGGACTTTTCAGTGGAACAGAAAAGGGGGATTTGGGAGTGTTTGGCTGCTTAGCGCTATAGTGCTTTGGAGCCCATGTGAAAATTTGCTGCTAGCTATTAATCATCATTGTGCCCCTGCAAAGAAGCTGTTACAATGATGACTATATGTCATTATATTCCCACTGTATGTAACGAATCAGAGAGCTGGGAAAGTTGGATAAGAGCGGCTGGCAAACTTTTTAGTGGCGGAATCCATTTAAATAAATTTACATCACATTTGCTACTTTCTCTGGTATGGGAATCATACTTTAAAATGAAACAATATGCTGTGTTCATGGGCCCTGATCTTTTATTCTCCTGTCTCTGAGCCTACTTTCCAGGTCAGCCTTTGCCAGCGCTGACAGCATGCTTTTCTCATAGCCTCTCCTTCTCCTAGCCTTTGGTTGCTTTCAAGTTCAATTTAGCACAATAAAGTTGTTATGCATGACAGTTTGGAGAGCAGAATAGGTGGTGTCTGAGCCCGCTGTGTGGCTACAAAGTGGGCTCATTCTCTGCAGGCCAGCTCAGTTACTGAAGCCTTGCTGGTGGGACACTGCAGTGGACTTCCAGACGTTCCCATCCTGACCAAAACAATTAGCTTCAAACTGCAAGAAGCCGCAGGGTCACCCTCTCTTTCAGCGAGACTCCACCATTTAATATGCTGCACTGGATTTCAGACTCATGTTGATTTATCCTGCTGTAGTCCTCTTTTAGGGTCTTTCTATACAGATGTGAAAAGGAACAGGGGAAAAAAATTTTTTTGAGTCTTGCATGGTTCAAGAGTTTTATTACAAATTTGAGCCATTGTTTTATGTTCATTTGACAAAGAAGCAGTCTTGAAACATGTCAGCCTTAATTCCATTAGGCTGAACTGGCTAAAAGAGAGCCCTGAGGTTCCAAGAATTGGACCTGAAAGGAAGTGTCTCCTTCAGTAAACATCAGCGGCAAGCCAAATAATAAACAAGTCGTAAAATGCTACAGTTGTCAACTCAGTTATCTGTTATAAAAGACCCATCATGAGAATTCTCCCCCAAATGCACTTTTTACTTTAATTTAAATGTGTCTAATTTTAAGTAAATGAGGGCTCATTTTCAAGTACATTTAAGAAGCATTTGTATGTGCTGAAAGTGCAACAAAAGCTGCCATCATAGTATCGTCTTCAACCTCCAAAACGCTTTGCCAGAGCAAATTACAGCAAAGTAAACGATGCCTCCCATGGTAGGGTGCTGTGTGGGGGAACTGGAATCTAGGCAGTTCCAGAGTCTCCTCCTCTGTCATTTTAAGCTGTGATTCATAATCAATTCATTCCATCCAGGGTAACCATATGTAAGTCAATGAGACTGTTCTCTAATGTGGATTGTAGGTCAAATGATGTATGGATAAGCATTGAAATGTACAGGATTTGGTTTAGGAATCCCTCAGCACTATGAGATATTAATCCATAACTGGTAAAGTAGCAGCACAGGAAGACATTGTGATTATGGGTTTTTTTCCCAACCCATCGTCCCAGCACAGCACAACTGGGACCCCTATGCATAGCAACTGACAGCATCCTTTCCTGATCAAATTGACATCTTATGGTCTTTTTAGACTAGCCATTCTCAACAGGTGCAATATGGTCCCCTGGGAGGCCTGGAATATTTGAAGGGGGCCACAAACTGAAAACTGTGAGAAGGGGATTTTTAAAAATCTGTTTGTGTTGTATCTTTGTTTGACAGTGGGTCCTTGGAACCCCAGAAGAACTCCTAAGGGGCAGTAGCCAAAACAGGGTTGAGAATGGCTGTTCGAGACTACGGAGATTGGTCAAATGTGTACTAGTGATTTCTAATAAGATGGGAAAGTCCATGCATTTTCACATTACAGAGAAGAACCAAAATATTAAGGCCTTGGTGGCCCACCTGAAACACAGACAGCAAGGTCCCGTGAACCTTCTAGACAACAGCAAGAGAGACTGCAGACTTCACTATAGCACAGAGTTGGGCTACGCTGCTATCTGCTTTGTCTGTGCTAGACTGGTTGTGGACTTAAAAATGAACACATACCAAGGCATGGAGAACTGACAGAGCTGATGCTGTCATTAGGCTAATTAGGCAGCTGCCGAAGGTGCAGATCTCAAAGGGATGCAGTACTAACCTTTGAGGGGCACAGTTTTATACAGATTTGTTTTTAACCCATGTAAAAATGTGACTGACAATTTATATTTTATATTTCAAGATAAATGCCACAAGAGTCCTATGGAATATAATTAATTATAAAGTCTTACAGAAAATTTATATCTCAGTTAGCCTTGCCTAGGGCACAAAATAGCCTGGTTTCAGTCCTGAATATACCATAGCACACACAGAGTGGCAACGTTGTGTATCTTTCAGTGCAATCCAATATGCCCTTAGCATCGATGCTACGTGGTAGCGTTGATGAATCATCAGTAGCGCCAATGCGGGACGCCGATCGGCGCTGGCACAAGGGCTACCATAAAGCCTATTTGGACCACTCTCGGAGTCAAGGAGGATGGCACATGTCTGTGTGCTGGCCTCTCGGAGAGTTGTCCAAACCTACTTTACAGTGTCCCTTGTGTCAGCTGGCCTAATTCCAGGCTATGGTTGCATTCTGAATAAACATGCATAGGATTATGCTATTAGAACCCAATGTTTACCCACAATAACACAGTACAACACTGTGTGTAATAATAATAATAAAATGTAATATTATTACATTATTATAATAATGTAATAATAAAAAAAATATTTCTAATTTTTTCAAAGATAGGATCTTAACCATAAATATTTAACAATAAAATGCTTGAAAAGGAGCCCGATAAAATACTTTTTTTCATTTTCTTTATAAACTGACTTATTTCAGTTACAGTGTGTGGAACATTAGGCTGCATTTACAAGGTAGCATAGAGGAACAGACTTATAGACTAATGTATCATATGAAAATTTTGGTTTAGTGGTGAGAACCAAAAAGCAAAAGGAAGTGCACAATTGAGTCGTTTAATGTAAAACCATCATTGCGATAATGAACTCAGCTGGCGCAAGAGCAGTTCTGGGCGAGGGGAGGCAGGCGGGAGAGAGGATCTGGGCAGGTCAGGAGGTGTGCTGGCCTGGAGAGGGGGTGGGGTTTGGATGCAGCAGTTGGGCATCCAAGCCTCCATTCCTGGACCGTGCGGCTTCCTTGGCTCTGCGCCTGCTAAATAGCAGGCGCAGAACCAAGGAACCCATAGGGGAGGCTCGCGCCTCCCCTGGGCAAGGGTGCAAACATGTTTTTGTCCTGGGGAGGTTCCTCAGTGCTCCAAAGCTGTGCTGGATACAGCACAGGGCTGCTGGCCTCGCTGTTCCAGGGCAACTTAGGACTGTGCTCTTAGAAGCTTCCTAAATGTACTATCAATATGAATATGTCCAACTGAACATATCACTTGACCTGGTTTTGTCTCCCTGATTCTGTAAAGCATCACACAGAACAACTTCTCCTCCATCAGATACTAGATTCAAAAACTAGCATGTATGCATGAACTTTGGATTGCATCCTAAGTACCATATGTGGAAGTAAGTTCCTACAAAATAATGTTCTCACCCCTCTGCTTCCCACAGCAAGTCTTTGCACTACATCCGAAGCCTCTCTTGAGGGTGGAAAGACCATCAGGGTGCAGGGGTGTAGCTAATGAAAGTGTTGCCCAGTGCAGAGGGCAACATGTTCCCCTGGAAATGACATCACAATAGGAAGTGACATCACAGTTGTATTTTTGTTTGTTTGTATCTGGTTTTTTGGCCATAACTTTTGATAACTAAACCATCACTCTGGTTTGTTTTATTGCATTCTGCGCTAAATTACCCTTCCAATGATATATAACACGATGGTATTATTCATACAAGCCAACGTTTTCACAATTTTGGCCAAAAATGTCAAGCTCAGTTTGTTGCCCCCCTAAAGTTGTTGCCTGGTGCAATTGCATCCCCTTGCACTTCTTTTAGCTATGCCCCTGGTAGGGTGCTGCATGGGGAGAAGCAGCAGGTCTCGGCTCATTCAAGGTAATTACCTGTTTGGGAACAGTTTTCTCTCCATTTTACTTTGATTTACCCACTTGGGCAAAATCAGAACAAATTCAGATCTGGGGAAAATTCGTGTCATAATGGAAAATGGCTCACGTTTTAAGGTCCTTCAATATGGCACTGGAGCCTTGTGCTATGCTGGAAGTGGCGGTAAGCCCTTATCAACGGCACTAGAAGTGCTTTACAGCAGTGATGGGATCTGCAAATTGAAAAGGGGAATGCTGGGCGGGACTTAGGCGGGACTTCCACATGATTGGCAGCCCGTCCGCAGCGTTCCGCGGCTGCCCTGGCCTCGGGGGGGGCTCCTGCTCGCCGCAGAGGACGGGTGGGGGTGCACCAGGTGCCTGGGTGAGCAGCGGTGGGGCGCGCCAACCGGGGGCAGCCCCCCCCCGAGGCCAGGGCAGCCATGGAACGCTGCGGACGGGCAGCCAATCATGTGGAAGTCCCGCCTAAGTCCCACCCAGCATTCCCCTTCTCAATTTGCAGATCCCGTCGCTGCTTTAAAGCATTTTTGCGAGATCAGTGTTGGCAGTAAGTGCTTACCATTGGTGTTGGACCACATTGGATTGCGCCCTGAAACTGATTCAGAATGCTACAGCCAGATTGCTGGTGGGAAGCCTATTACCCTCATCTCGTGGTAACTATAGTGGTTTCACATCTGTTTCCAGTCCGGTTCAAGGTGCTGGAGGTCATTATCTCCGAAGTTGTATATGGTTTGGACCCTCAGTTCCTTAAGGATTCCCTTCTATCACATGAATCTACCTATCCACTACTAAGTTATTTGGAAGATGTTTTCCTCCATACACCATCATTGAATGAAGTTCTACTGGTGTGACTGAGTTTTCTCTGTAATTGCCACCTCAAGATATTTTTTTTTGGGGGGTGGTCCCTTTACACTTTTAAAAAGCTTCTCAGGGCTCACCTGTTTGCCAAACTTTTGACTTGTGAACTATTCTGGTACGTGCTCCTTTCAGAGTGTTTTTGGCTGCTTTCTCAATTGCTCAATTAAATGGCTGAATTTGTTTTTGTCATAAATTGTTTGCATGTGTTTTATACTTTTGTTAGCTATTTGGAACTATTTCATGAAAGGCAGAAAGAGATGAAAACGTAAACAAATAAATATGGTTTATCGATTTAAATAATAAAATTTATAAATATAAATGAATAGATATGGAGTTTCCATGAAAGGTAATAATAATAATAATAATAATAATAATAATAATAATAATAATAATAATAATA
>JAJKFI010000001.1:46529495-46541213 GCA_029204185.1 Lerista edwardsae | reverse complement strand
TTTGAAAAGCTTTACTGTATCTGTTATTTGTTTGCTGTTCTTTGCTGCAAGAAGCCTACTTCTGGAAGTATAGAAGTTCTTGCTACACTAATTGTCTGAGTTATTCCTTACTGGAGTTCTGCAACCTTGGGACCTTCCTAAGCCTCACAGCTATAGGTTGCTTTGCGCTTTCATCAATTCCTTAAGAAAGTGAGTGACCAGGCTAACTTTCTTCCTGAAAAGAAGTGTTTAGAACAGTTGTTCCCAACCTTTAGGAGCCTTTAGTAGACCACAGGCAGAAATTGGAATAATCATGGACTACATGCAAGCAAAAAATACAGGTGGGGCCTTTTTATCCATGAGAGTTCCGTTCCCTGAACACTCTCAGAGAAAGAAATCTGCTAGTAATTAAACCTGGGGATTTCATACACACACACAAAAAAAACTTCAAACGCAACTGGGGGGCTTTCTGAGCCCCACCGAAGCAGCGAGCGTTTGCACGCAGCCTCGGCAGGGCTCAGAATGGGGGATTTCCTCCCCCCCCAGACCTGATCTGAACTGTGCTCTGGTTGGGACTGGAGGATCTTCTGCGGCTCGCCGAGGCCAGGTGCCACTGCACACAATCTTGGTGGGCCACAGAATGGTTGTTTTGGTTAAAAAAAAAAAAAAGGCAGCTACTGATTTTCGGGGAATACCGGAAGTTGCATTTTTAATGCCTTATAAGGTATTACGGGGCCTGGGGAAGCACCACTAGTCACCCTTGGAGGCTTCAGGTTGAGCCTAATCTGGCTCAACACAGGTCCCTTGGATCCACAGATATCCTCATAGAACTAGGCCAAAGCTGTACAGTTAAATTTGGTAGTCCGTGAGGGTAGTCCGTTGGTGAACCACTGCAGTGGTGGGCAGTCTGTTCTCTGCCATCTCAGATGGGCTTTGGGGAGCACTCACTTGGTGAGACACTCAAAAAGTAATTGAAGGCCATCTTTTTTCCTGAGACCTTGCAGGCCACTTCCCAGGACACCCTGCGATCCATGGATCGTGGGTTGGAAACCACTGATTTAGAAGATTTGCTCTTAGTTTGTGTATCCTCTTCCCTTCTCCTTGTAACAAAGAATGAAGTATAGGCAGTGGTGTCATTCAAATGATTTAGGAACAGGAACTCACTTTTGATTGGCACTTGTCGGGAACCCGGAACCAGCCACGGAGCCCGTTAGGATCCGGGACGCCCGTTCTGGTCCGTTCCCCCTGAATGACATCACTGAGTATAGGGGTTCTTCTGGGGCATAATCCTATCCAACATTCCAGCACTGATGCAGCTGGGCCAATGGGCTATGTGCTGCATCCTGTGTGGGTGGGGGCAGTCACAGAGACCTCTTCAAAGTAATAGAACATTTGTTGCCTTATCTCAGACCTGCACTGCGGATGTATTACTGCTGGAAAGTTGGATAAGATTGGGCCCAGAGAAATCTACAAATTGTTGACTTTACCAACACAATAACAATATAAAACTGAATAACAGAAATGGAAAGTGGCAAAAGGGGGCATGACTGTAAGTACAGGGACAGTCTTGTGGTGTTTTCCAGGTATGATTCCCTATAGAAGAAAGGGAAAAGGAGAGATCTGGGGCTTCCATTTTAAGATCATGTGACTTCAGATTGAAGGAAATGGTAAAACCTAATACGGAAGTGTTTCTCAAACTGGGTCAGGACTCACTGGGTCAGGTTGGTGGGTTGTAACCTGATATCAGGAGGGTCATGGAAAGCTGGGAGCACCCATTTTTGAAAGCTTCAGACCTTACTCTTGCTATATTCCTTTTGTGAGTGTTAACAGCCCAAATTTTCAAGTAAGGTTTTTTTTTTAATTGCTTTTAGTTCAGTGCTTTTACATAATATTTTGTCCTAATCCTGCTTTCTGTCAGGAATGTTTCAGGGTGTGCAATTGCTGCAGTCCAAGAAAACCAGTTTGCATTCCAGGAGTTTCATTTTATTATGTTACAATTATGGCAGCACTTCCTGCTTGATGATGTCACTTCCGCCTATGACATCACTTCTGGTGAGTCCCGACATGAGTGCCATTCTAAAAAATGGGTGCTGGTTTTAAAAGTTTGAGAACCACTTTAAAATGGTGTACATAGGCAAAGATCTTCTTTATGAAATTTGGACTTATTGACCACTGATTTGTATCCATTTAGTCTTAAAACAATAGCACTGCTATGCAACAGCCTCAATCTTTGGAAATTTATTTTGATACAAGTGATGAATTAAAAGGCAGGTTGGCAGTTCTTGGGAATGCAAAATGCTCATTTAACTTCTGCAGAAGCCCAAGAGCATGTGCATGTGTGTGTGTGTGTGCGCGCACACACACACACACACACACGCACACACACACGCACACTCAATGAAGGATTTTAAATGCATCTTTAAGAGAGCAAAAAGTTGAAACCCCATTGAAAAGCTGCTAGGGTGTCATTTGAAGCACAGAAAACAAGGATGGGAAAAATAAAATTAAGCACTGGTTGCTCTTCACGGCTTGTATCATGACAACTCCTTCCTCCTGACGTCACTTTTCCTGCACAAAAAGGAATGCTGCACTATCATGACATGTTCTTGTGTGTAACATACAGTTTGACTCTTGGGCCGAAAACAGATGGAACATGCACTCAGGTGCATCTTTTCCCCAATTTTTATTAACCAAAACTCTGAGTTTGTGTAGAAATAATAAATGGAGTAATTTCCTTCCTTCCAGTCACTTTTCTGCTAAAAAACCCCCCATCACCTTTTTCCCCTTCTTCACAATTTTTATTCACCTCGTCTAGAGAAGCCAATTGGTATGAAGGAACAGGTTTCTGCATGTGGTTTGCTATTGTATTGTTATTTTTTCCCCTGAGTTCACTTTAAATTTCTTTTATAATTGTTTTAATATTATGTAAGGTGCTCTGTTGTAATAAAAGGCAGGATATAAATGTTTACATCTTTATTGAAATGATTTCTATCTCACTTTGAAACAAATTGCATCTAAAATGTGGTGCACTCTGACAGCACACTTAGGAAGGGGGAGGAAGAAGTTGATGCACAATTCAGCGAAGCCCGAATGCCCCTTTCCTCCTTCCAGTGTCTTACAGCTGACTAGTCCCATCAGCAAGTGCCGCATCAGCTATACAGCCTTTTGATGCACCAGCCAGTCCCCTAGACTGGGAGGCCTCGTCTTTTGTCTCTTAACACCCACACCCACAACTGTTTCTAAGAAGATGCTACTGCGTCAATAAAGTATGCTGGAAAGACACAAAGAAAACTCTTGGAACAGAAGCGAGAAAAATATTTAAAAACAACAAACCAACCTATTTATAAATATTTATTTACGGATTGTGACAGTTATCATGGAAAGAACTACTTTGCGTGTCATTTTTGACAAAGCAATTGACTGCCTTATATTTATGTGGCAATGGCAAGAACCAGAAACAAACACAAAAATGCCAAGCCCAACCCAAGTAAAGAGTCTTTATGAAAACGCGGCTCCATCAATATTTCTTATCTCTCAGAAGAAAAACAAGAGCAAACTCTCTCAAGGAAGAACCCTCCCGTGTGGGTTTTTATAAGGACAAATGAATGCAAGTGTTAACAAGGCCTAATCTTCCCTTTTGTATTTGTTTCTTCATTAAGCTCTAACTATGCGTTTGCCCCTGTATATTGAGGGTTTGATGAGAAGATGGTATGACAGGCTTGGCTTCTCCCAATGCAGCTGGCACTACTGATGCCAAAAGCCAAAGCCTGTTGTAGTGGGATCAGGAGAGATTCGCTCAGAGTACAGTTTCTCTGTCAGTTTCCCATCCGCTTCTGAGTGCTCAGCTCCATCTTTGAATCCCCTTAATGAGAAGGGGAGGACAATGCCAGCATTGTTGTTTCCATTCGGAATTTGGTGGAAAGAACAATCGCTGTTTACCCAAGCATTTGTACGACCCAAACTCTCCCGATAATTACTCCGCCAACCCCTGATTAACTCTGCTCTCTGCCTCAGCACAAAAAGCTATTGAGCCACAAACAGAACAACATTTCTGTCACTTGGAGGGCACAATCCACCAGGAGGTTCTTCTGCACAAGCCCCATTGAAACTAATTGGAGCTCTACAAGGTCCTCACGAGTGTTTCTGGGCAAATGCCATTCACTTGAGTGGGACTTACACAGGACAAACGTCCTTGTGGATTGTGCCCACAGTCTTTTGGCAGGTTACTGAGTAATTGCTGCAGGTTTCATATTCATCACAGAAACAACAATGTACCTAATAAGATTTGCACTCAGCTTCTCTGTAGCATGTGAGGACTCACTGAATGTGTCTAATGCAGAAAATGCCACATAACAGATAGCTGGGGGGGGGGATATTCCTTTACTTTTTCATTACTAGTGTCTAAAATGTTCAGTGATACAAAAGCTTGTTCAAATTTTCACTGACATTTCTTAGTATTTTATCTTTGTTAACATTCTATGGCAAAATATGTAGCAGAAGATTTCCATTTATATAATTATCCTATAAATACTACCGGGGCTTTTTTTTCCTGATAAACCAAACAAAATGGAGCAGTCGCTGCGTCTTTTTCTAGGATGCTGGTAATAATTTCAGTCTGTCAAATCATTCAGTTATTCCTCCCCTCCACACCACTCTGTATGCAAGCTGCAGCTAGTCCTATGCAAAACAGCATCATGAATATGCGTAATTATGGAGATTCATGGTAATTTTCCAGGGTTATCCAATGTGACGTTTATAGGACAGTGGTATACATCAATTTAAACAAGAGTGACAAATATCTTATCAGTTTTGTTGCTATAGTATTTTTAATATTTTCTTGCTCACTGAGATCAGTGCAAACTAGGAAAAATTTTGAATTTTTTAAAAATATGCCAACAAAGCTCTTTAACAGTCTGAATATTTGGCCTCATTTGCAAAATTTGATTTTATGTTTTGTTTTTTACAGACCCTAATGGTCACTTAAATGTCCTTGGAAAAAAAATCTTTATTTTTTTCCTAATTGTTTTGACGTCACCAAAGGCTATAAAAGCAGAAACAAAAAGTGGCTATCATATCTATGGTTTTCTAAATCAAGACTAATCTTGAATTAGAGTCTTTCTAATTTGAAATCTTCAGTGGCTCTCTGATGCATCCATTGTCTGCCACTTCATTTAGATATGGCTTAAAGACAATAAAATTTCTACCTGGATCTGTGATTTATGACACAATCCTCTCAAAGGAGTATACCAGCAGAACACGCCTTCTGCTGGCATTACCTCCTTTGCGGCTATTGCAAATGGAACTAGGCCAGTGTATGTGGGCTGACCCCTGCAGCAAACAGGCCAGCATCATGGGCTGACAGATGCTGGTCGCCTACCTGAGCAGGTAATCCAGCACAGAGGTGGGGTTGGGGGTTGAATGGGGTGGGAAGAACAGGGGAGGAGGTGGACAGAATGGGGGGTGGTGACAAGCAGGAAGGCAAGGCAGATCAGGCATGGTTCAGTGGCAGCAGATGCCAAATCCCAACCTCCTTCCTTCCACCTTCATGGATCAATGCAGACTTGTGCCAGAGATCAAGCTGGCTCAGGTCTGAGTTGATGCACAGTGGCTGCTGGGGCTTAGTTGGGGCAAGGGGACAATCACTTGGTATATTTGGTACATTTACAGGCCGACTGACTGCAGACTGTTATGTGACAATTCATGGAGTGGCCAAGACTACAAACCAAGAAAAACCCTAGTATTTGAGACTGAATTTATGCTCCATTTACACTCTTATTCCTCTAGCTATGTGCAGGTCAGATGTAAAAGGACTATGCAGCCGTAAAATCCATTGCAGCTGTAAGACGTGCTAGAAGAGAATAAACATGTGATCCTGCCCACTATGATCCAATGCTATACACCTGTTCCTACATGGATGTTTCCACTTATTGGGACATCAAATGCTCAAAAAGCAATGTTCATAATGACACAACAAAATGTTACCCTTACAATGGGTACATGTGACTGACTCACCAGAAGCAGAGGAGCCATCCTGTGCAAACTTGTCAATAGGAATACTCCCCAGAAGGACTATACTCATTCTAGTGCCTGGAGCAGTGGTTCTCAAAATATTTGCACCAGAACCCACCTTTTAGCATGGCACTCATGTCAGGACCCACCCACCAGAAGTGATCTCATGGCCAGAAGTGACATCATCGAACAGGAAGTACTATCATTATGATGTAATCAAATGACACTCCTGGAATGCAAACTGGCATTATTGGACTGCAGCAATTACACAACCATGAAATATATCTGACAGACAGTAAGAATAAGTCAAAAGCACAGTAACTAAAAGCACTGTTATGTAAAAGCACTGAACTAAAAACAAAATTTAAAAAAAACCCTCACTTGAAAATTCAAACTGTTAAAACTCACAAAAGGAATATAGCAAGAGTAATGTCTGCAGCTTCCAAGATGGCTGCTCCCAGCTTTCCGTGACCCACCTGACATCAGGTCATGACCCACCAAGTGGGTCAATCCACATTTTAAGAAACACTGACCTAGAGGAAGAAGAAGCAAAAGGTTAACTGCATGGAACTGTAGTGACCATATTCCTCAAAACATGAATGCAACAAATGGGAAACTCAATAGCTGTCTTTCCACCACCTCAGATTCCCGAAACTCTAGAATTGCCCTGCCCTCCCTGCAGGCTGGCCCAGGGCTGGCACGGGCCTTGTGCAGGACTGCCGGCAAGGGGGCAGGGTGAGCCAGCACCCCTGCGTGGGCTCGCTCGCTCAGTTTGGGGTTTACTGGCAATCTGATCAGAGTGCTCCTTTCATGCTCCGTTCTTTCTGGGTCTGGGGCGCAGCTTGTTGGCAGGCCTGCATGGAGGCTGAGCGGGCTTGCTGCAGCTGTGCAGGCGGCCGCTTGGGTCGCCACTTGATTGCCGTTGCTCCCGCCTTGTCTGGAGTGCTCTATTTAATTTGCGCTCCGTTCTTTGCTCCGATTGGGTTCGTGGCTTGCCGGTAGGACTTGGGAGGCTGTGCGGGCAGGCTGTGGCCAACTGGGGAGGCGAACGCTGCGTGGGTGGTCACCCTTCGGCCAGAGCTAGGTGCGGAGCAGCTTCTTTGTGCTCCATTCCTTTTCCCCAGGTGAGGGCCCAGCTTGCTGGCAGGCCTGTAGAGGCTGAGCAGGCTTGCTGAGGTGGTTTGGGGAGGCGATTGTGAGTGCGGGGCCATTTTGGCCAGCATTTTGCTGCCGTTTTTGTGCCCAGCCACCATTTTGAGGGCGCCTCACCAGGAGGCGGCGGCCATTTTGGAGCCTCTTTTCCGGGTGATTGCTCTGGTAGGGTGGGAGCTGTGACACCCCCCCCCACGGGACTTGCCTTCTCAGGTTGGGTGGTAGGGTGGCTGGGGAGCGTTGCAGTCATTGTGGGGGCTCTTCTTCACGGGGACAGTGTGGTGAGGGCGGGCAAGATTTGGCTAGCCCTCTGAAGACTACCCTTGGTTGGGCATGGCTGCAGCCATCGATTCAGTGGCAACTGTCTCCTGTGATCTGCTTTCCTGTGGTGTGGTCTCACTTTCCTGTATCCTTTTTGGTTTAACCTAGATCTTACTCACACATGCAAAACAAACAAACAAACAAACAAACAACCAGGCAAACCACTCCTCTTTGGAGTTTGCTATTTCTGTCTCTGTGTCCTTATTGTTCTTTAGTATGCCCAAAAAAGCTCAGAAGCAGGGCAGCAAGGCTCCCAAGCACCCCCCAACCCAGGGCAGAAAGCCCCCGCTCCTCCTCTGATGAATTCACCAGGGAAAATTTCAGGGCTCTTTTGGCTCAGGTGTCGCAATTGGAGAAAGAAAAAGCAGAGCGGCAGGCTGGGGCGGGGGATGGAGGCGAGACATCTTGCGATGTGCCTGTGATTCGCTGCTCAGCAAGGGCGGGCAAGGGTAATAGAATGAGTCTGTCCTTGTCTTCCAGGTCTTCTGCCAAAGATGTTGCCAGGGATGAGGTGGTTTCTATTTCTCCTGACATGACTCACCCCGATGGGTCCTCAGTTCCTAGTGTGCCTCTTTGCCCTGAGGCCCCGGCTTTGGCCACAGGTGAGGCGCCTTCCTCGGTTGCCATATCTTGTGCAGCTGTATGGAATGAGAGGGAGGGGGTTTGTAAGCCAGCCCCCTCGGCTGCCACCCCGATGGAATTATGGGCTAAGTACAGAGAGGCAGTTCATGCCAGCGCTGGGCACACTCAGTATGGCTGGCCTTCAGTCTGGTCTAGGTGGTCTCCTCCTCAATCTGCAGGTCAATTGCTTCTTCCTGCCCCAGCTGCTGGATCAGCAGCAGTGTCAGGTGTGGTGTCCTTCCCCACTTTGGGGTGTTGGGGCCCATTTGGGGTTGCTGGCCAGCAGCAGGCGCAACAGATCTTAGGTTCACCCGCCTCTTCTTATGGCTCAATTGCCCTCCCGTTAGGGGGTCATTTGGCCCAAAAATTGGTGAGGGGAGTACATTGATGTTTTTTCCTTGCCCACACCAAGCCAGAGCCCACCCCCAAAGTAGGTGACCCTGTGAGGGACCAAGAGCAAGTGAAAAAAACGAAAGATTGAAAAGAATTTCACAAATTGGTTATACGGCTATTGCATTTACATGACTATCCTTTTGCAAATGCACCCGGGCAAGGCGCCTGCTCTTATCAAGTATTTGGACCTGATCCATCGTGCCTTTCGGGAATATTCTGGGCCAGCACGGGTTAATTATGACGAGCACTTTTGTCTTAGATCGGCCCATGATCCAGTGATTGATTGATGCCTGCCGCAGTGGGAACTTTAGATGCAGATCATGGTCACGGCCAGGCCTTTGCCTGGGGATAGGGCGGACAGTGGGCACATCATTGCCTGCAGCAGGGTCCCGGCTGCCAAAGTTCCTGCTGTTGTCGATGCTGTCCAGTCCCAGAGGACTTAATTACGAGTACAATTCTTCTGGGAGGTGTGTGAAGGTTAACTGCAGCTTTGCTCATGCTTGTGTCTTGTGGGGAAACAAGCATGCTGTATCTGCATGCCCCAAGCTGACTTTCTTTCGGCAAGCCGGGAGAGGTCAGGGGTTTGGAGCCAGGAAAGGGGGTGGTGGTCAGCCAGGAGATTCATCAAAGGGGGCCAACACTGATTAGGTTAGGGCTTTTACAGACCCTGTTGAAATTTTACCCTGACCGCGCTGCCGCATGTTTTTGGGAGTTTGGTTTTACTTGTGGGTTTAGGGTTCCAGCCCTGCCTCCTTTGGTTCCTGCATGGGCTCGCAATTTGAGGTCAGTGGTGGAAATGGAAGAGGTGAGATGTTTAAAAATTGCCAAGGAAGCCAGGGCTGGGTGCTTGGCCCACTTGCCAAACCTCCATTTCCTAACCTCAGGGTTTCACCTCTGGGGGTTGTGCCTAAGAAGGCCCCAGGTGAGTTTAGGCTCATTCACCATCTTTCTTTCCCGAGGGGGGGGCATCTGTTAATGATTCAATCCCCCAGTATTTTTCTTCTGTTAGGTATGCCTTTCTGGATGAAGCAATTTGTATCCTCTGGGGGTGTGGCCCTGGGGCTTTAATGGCTAAGACGGACATTGAGTCCGCCTTTTGCCCATTCACCCCAGTGATTTCTGTCAATTGGGTTTTGAGTTTGAGGGAGGTTTTTATATTGACCGGGACTTACCGATGGGCCTTTCTGTATCCTGTTCGGTGTTTGAATGTTTTCAATGTGTTCGATACTCGAGTTCGAAGCTCGAGTGCGCCACGAAATGGCGTTCTGGGCTCTCTACGACTGTGCACTACCTCAACGATTTCTTGTTGATTGGACGGGCTCTTTTTCTGGCATCATCAGAGGCTCTTGGCGGTGAGTCCACCAATGGTCCACCTTGGTCCAGGCCAGGAAGGGAGGAAAGGATCATGGTGTGTGCTGCTGCCACTGATATCCTCCACCTCCTGTCCCTCAATCAGCTCTGGCCCAGCATCTCTAGGCCAACCAAATTGTTACCATCACCAACCTACCTGCACCCATGGTGGATTGGGGACCTGCTGATGCCAGCAAAGGGCTTCCCAAGTCCTGCACCATTGATAGCGAGCTGCCCATTGTCAGAGTGGCTCTTGTAATGATGGGCCCAGCCTTATGCTAATGGATTATGACAGCCATCAGTGTAAAGCCCCGATAGGATCAGGGCACTAGTATAACCCCTGCTAACTGGGCAAAGAGGCACCTTTTAAATTGGTGCTCATATTTCACTGTCCCTCTTCATCCCAGCATGGTGTCTTCTCCTGTGGTTGTTGCTTATGTCCCTTCTGCCCCTATTTTTAAACTGAGAACTCTTTGGGGACAGGGAACCATGAATTAATTTCTTTTGCTATGTAAATCACTTTATGAAGCACTTTGTGTTGAAAGGCGGTATATAAATATTCTTATTTTAAAGGCACAATCCTAACTTAAGAGTTAGGTAAAAGTAAAGGTTTCCCTATGACCGAATAGTCTAGTCGTGATTGAGTGTAAAGGGCGGTGCTCATCTCCATTTCTAAGCCTGCAGAGCTGGCGTTTGTCCGAAGTCTTGTGGCCGGCGTGACTATATGCCGTAGCGCACGGAACGCCATTACCTTCCCACCAAAATGGTACCTACTCAGAAGTACCTATCTACTTGCATTTTTAGGTGCTTTCAAACTGCTAGGTTAGCAGGAGCTGGGACAAGAAACGGGAGCTCACTCCATCGCACAGTCTTGAACTCCCAACCTTCCTGTCAGAAAGCCCAGCAGCAGCGGTTTAACCCACTGTGCCACCACATCCTATAACATAGAGCTAGGCTGGCACAATTAGGCCAGCACAAGGGACACTGTAAAGTATGTTTGACCACTCTCGGAGTCAGAGACCAGCACACAGACATGTGCCATCCCCTTGACTCTGAGAATGGTCCAAATGTTCTTTTACACCTAATGTGGTGTTCCTTGTGCCGGCCAAACTTTGCTGGCCTATCTGTGCTGGCCTAACTTCAGGTTAGGATTGCACTCTTAGAGCACAATCCTATACTATGCTGGCCTGGTAAGGCCGACACAGCAGGGCAGTATTCTAAAGCCTATTAGGAAGCAGCAGCAGCAACATCCAAGACAACATCCAGGCTGAGCACCCTTGCACCCGCATAAGCCCTGGTCGCCCCATGGGCCTGCTTGCATCTGTGTCTGCTGTTTTGCAGGTGCAGAGGAACATGGACAGGAGCGGCCCAAATTGGGTCGCCATGGCTGGGGATGGGTATTAGGATACGGCACTACGGCCGTCCTGTGTCACAACCCAGTCTCCGCCCACTGCGCTGCCCAGTTACACCCCTGGAACGCCTCTGGAACGCCCTCGTGGAGGCCCTGCACCGACCAAGCGGCACCAACGCTTGACTGGTGCATGTCTGGCGCTGTTGAAGGTTGTGGTGACGGCCGAGCACCTGCACTGCTGCTCGCGCCGGTCCAGTGACACAGCGTTTACGCGGATGCGCTTGACAGCACGTTTGCAACAGTGTTCAGCCGGCACAAGAGCTTAGCACTGGCACAAGGGGGGGTTAGGATTGTGCAGCACATAATAGTAATAGTAGGTCATTCTGAGGAACATAACAGCATTGTTGGACCTTGCATGAATTGAGAGAAAAGAGGATTCCCTAACATTTATTTTTTAAAATGGAAACTGGTGGGTTAGCTATCTAGACCAAATATTATTAGTATTAGTATTAGTATTAGTATTAGTATTAGTATTAGTATTA
>JAJKFI010000001.1:46510994-46529485 GCA_029204185.1 Lerista edwardsae | reverse complement strand
TATTAGTATTAGTATTAGTATTAGTATTAGTATTAGTATTAGTATTAGTATTAATTTAATTTAATTTATACCCCGCCTTTCTGCCTGAAGGCACCCAAGGCAGCTTACAACATTTAAAATACAATAAAAACACAAATATTTGACAGTTAAAAACAATAGTTAAAAACAGTAATTGAGATAATTAAAATTTAAACACCCAGCCCTGTGGATCCTAAAAAAGAATATAAAAACCAGCCAGCCCGTCAACAATTAAAAGCTTGTTGGAATAAAAAGGTCTTCAGCCCCCGCCGGAATATTGCCAAAGAGAATATTCCGGCGGGGGCTGAAGACCTTTTTATTCCAACTTAGTTCTTAGTTCTAAGGGGAGGGTATACAATGCACTTAGAATGAAGACAGTTTATAATCTAAACCATGATAAGACTTGTTTTTATTTATATATCTATATCTATAAATCTATAGATCTATAAATCGAATTGAATCGAAGAAGAATCGAAGTAGTTCCAATGATAGCAGTCCGTTGTAGCTCAGCAATGCTGGCATTTCTAGTTATATACTGTATATCTTTGCCAATACCTGCGAGATTCCGAGGTCTCTGGTTGAGACCCGACCTTTGCAGGCAACGCCAGCTAGTGTTTTTTGTGATTCAATTTTTGTGTTGTAACACCATACGTCATTAGCTGTGTACCATTTTTAAAAAGAATTATACACACACACACACACACACACACACACACATTTATTTTGAGGACAGAAAATGCATGTGTGTATCACAGCCCCAATGGTTAGAACATGTCTATATTTTATAAGCGGTGGATCAGAATCCTACTAATGAAGAAAGAACTCCTCTAGCTTTGTTTTTTAAGAGCACAATACGGTAGAGACGTTCTTTTCTCCTGTCTTCACAACTGAACTGACAAATGTGCATACCAGAAAACTGATTGCTGTCTAAGCTGTTAGTCTTACCTCCCCTCCATGTCTGTCTGCCTTTTTCTTTTTCTCTGCTTCTTTCTTTTATTAAACTCTGCATGCACATTAATCTGTTTATCCATTCATTCATAGTTTCGCTAATATTAAAAATTAGGAATTTTTTTTTCAAAAGTGCAAAACTACTGATGGTCTCAGTGACCACAAGGGCATTAGGCAATTAAGACTACACTTCCCTGCCCATTCTGGGCTGGTGCTCAGTTAGTGCCAGGCCCCAAAACTGCGCTCTGGCAGTTCTGGCCTCCAGTAAGCTCATTTGGGGTTGGGGGAGACAGGGAGGGGGGCAGAACCAGGGGAGGAGAGGGGAGGAGCTGGCCCACATGGGGTTTGGACCCAGTGGTGGAAACCACCACTGGATCTTAGACCCAGCCTGGGCCCAGGAAGCCTGACACTGGGCTGCTCAATCCACCACCAGCAAAATAGCTGGCAGTGAGCCAAGGATCCCGACTGCGAACAGCAGGACTTGCCCCAGTGGAAGGGGACTCCTTCTGAGGAGGAGTCAGGATGCAGGATGCAGTGGTAACCATTTTGGTACTGCTGCCCAGTGGGAGCTGGGCCGTTCCGGATTGGGCTGTAAAACATTTGTCGTGGCAGAAGTACAGTAGCGGTGGGTTTTTCAGTGGTAAAATAAAAACGCATGACACAACTTGCTGTGCTTCTCATTTTTGTTAAAAAACAAACAAACCCTGAGATCTGCAAAAAATAAAACCATTCTTGAATACCTCTCAATATTCCTGTAAATACATGTGGCTGTATCGGCTGACACTGTACCAAGATGTCACTTTACTAGTACACTTTTAAAGTGATTATAATTTATAACTATAATTTATAAAAATGTGCCCTTGGAATAAAAATAAATCATACCACTTTCTTCACTTCTAACTTTAGAAAACACTTGCATCCATGAAAAAAATTAAACTGTTTTCACCCACCAGTAAGCATACAGGTTTATGAACTAGAACCCTCTTTTTTCAGATGCCTGAACTGGTACCTACCAGTAATACAGTTGGCATTTATACATATTCTGAGTACAGAGAGGAATTTATCTGAATGTGGAGTTCTCTAAAGTGAGGCCACAACATGTAATGAAGTAATGCAAAGATTTGAATTATAAAGAAAGAGAAAAGATCTCTCCAAACTTGGCATCTGTGGCAATTCCATTCTTGCAACTCCTGAGGACGCCCAAAACCACAAATGAAATTTGTGGTCAGACCTAAGCTCTGATGTGTGGAGAGGTTGTGCGTGACCTCCCCTGCACCTCAGAATGCTTGCTGGTGTTTTGTTTTTTGCAAAAACCACAAGTGCCTACTAGAACTCTCCAGCAGGCATTCTGTGGGAAGGTTGAATACAACCTACCCACACAGAACACCTACCAGATGCAACCTCCAGTCACAGCCAGGACGCTCTCTGTGGGTTCGGAACCCATGTTGCGTCAAATCCCCAGGTTCCAAACCCATGGATGAAGAGGAGCTACTGTGTACATTTTTGGAGCTGATGGGCAGAAGCCGTTTGGAGCTTCAGCAATATTGTCTGTTCCATGAAGTGATGTTACTACAAATCTATCTTGCCTACCTTCTTGACTGCTTGACTCTGGTTCTATATTTGAACAGGGACGGCTATGTGCAGTGACCTCCACTCCAAGGAAAAGAGATAAAACTTCCCTGGAGCCTCCCAACACTCAGGGACATAGGAGCATGAAATATGCTGATGCTATAGATTGGCATATTATACAGTAGCAATACCACCTATACCATGGGGGTGGTATGTTTGATGAAAGTTGAAGGCTATGTGAAACAGCACTCAAGGAGACATTGTCCACAATGAGGCAGGCTATTGGCACTGACTGGCCCTGCAGTACCAAAATTTGCTTTGGCTATCGTAGCTGTCAATCGCAACCAAGATAAAGAGCACTGTAACAAAACAGCGCTGAAGGAAGTGGCATTATGAAAGGCACTACTATATGTCAGACAGGGATACACCTCCAGTCCTGAAAGTAGTAATTTGATGATAATACATTAATATCTTATATAGGAATTGGTTTGAATATATTTAACTAGCCTTTTGTTACCCGGCGTTACCTGGGTAACAAATTATCCCAAGCTTCTAGGCGATCCCGGAAACTATGGATTCGACACTAACATTGGCCGTTTTCGAGTATTTTTACATGGCACCCCCTTCGCACCCCCACACCTAGAGGTGCTAGGCAGTGGTGTCATCTAAATGATTTAAGAACAGGTACTCACTTTTGATTGGCACGTGTCAGGACCTGCCCACCGGAAGTGACGTCATAAGCCGGAAGTGATGTCGCGGCAGGAAGTGACATGAAAAAAGCCCTTTTTGAGGCCTCAGACAATTTTAAGCTGACCCAACAGTTGCAACAGTATTCCACAGCACCCCCAGAACATGTTAAGGAGGCCTGGCATCATGTTAAAGTGACCCAACAGTTCCAAAACCCCAGAGCAGCTCATTTTTCAGTGGCAAGGCAAGGCAAGGCTCCGCTCACTGCCTGCCTGGCTCTCAGAACATGCAGGCAACTCAAATGTGCAGGAAATTCAAATGTTGCAGGGGGCGGAGTTGATGAGTGGGCGGGCAAATGGGCGGGGCCAGCCATAATCCTAGGAACCGGTACTCGTGTACCCCCGCGTACCCCCTGCATGACATCACTGGTGCTAGGGGTGTCGTACCCCCACAGTATTTGTCGCCAGACCGCAAGGCATACATGTACCAAGTTTGGTGTCAATCGTTCCAGGTGTTCCAGCAGGGCATGGTGGACATTTTGTTTTGCACCCCTTCTTGCCCCCCATGCCGAGGGGGGCCGAACCTGGACTCCAAAGGCGTCGGGAGCATCACTGGTCATCTTGGTGACCCCAGACACTATGGATTCAACGCCGATATCAGCCATTTTCGATCCTTTTCATGTGGCACCCCCTGCGCACCCCCACCCCCAGGGGCGTTAGGGGGGTCTGCCCCCCGCAGTGTTTGTCGCCAGACTGCAAGGCATACACGTGCCAAGTTTGGTGTCAATTGCTCCAGGCGTTGCGGACCTATGCGGAATGTACACACATACACACACATGTTCTCCTTTATATATATATAGATGTAGTTCCAAAACAGTGATGCCTCAGTTCAAGAAAGATGCAGCCAAATTGGAGCAGGTTTAGAGAAGAGCAACAAAGATGATCAGGGGGCTGGAAAACAAGTCCTATGAGGAAAGGTTGAGGGAACTGGGTATGTTTAGCTTGGAGAAGACTGAGAGGGGATATGATAGCACTCTTCAAATATCTGAGGGGCTGTCATAAGGAAGAAGGGACAAATCTGTTCTCATCTGCCTTTGACAGTAGAACTAGGTCCAATGGGTACAAACTGCAAGAGAGGAGATTCTGGCTGGACATCAGGAAAAATTTCTTGACCGTAAGGGCGGTTTGACGGTAGAACAGATTGCCAAGGGAGGTGGTGGATTCTCCCTCACTGGAGACCTTCAAGCAGAGGCTTGACAGGCACCTGCTGGAGATGCTCTAGGAGGAATTCCTGCTACAGGTAGGGGGTTGGACTAAATGACCTTGTAGGTACCTTCCAACTCTATGATTCCATGACTCTATGAAAAACAAATGTATGTATCAGAATGTATCTATTTGCCTCAGGGCCCAATCCTAACCAACTTTCCAGCACTGTGCCAATGGGGCATGTGCTGCATTCTGCAGTGAAGTAGTAGTCACTGAGGGCTCCTCAAGATAAGGAAATGTTTGTTTCCTTACATTGGCGCTGCATTGCTCTGACCCCAGTGCTAGAAAATTGGTTAGGACTGAGTCCTTAATGTTTTAGGGGCTAATCCTATCCAGGTTTCCCGCACTGATGCAGCAGGGCCAATGAGGCATTTCAGTCATGGGAGCCTCTTCAAGGTAAGGGAACATTTGTTCTTTTACCTTGGGGCTGCATTGCAACTGCATTGGTGCTGGAAAGTTGGATAAGATTGGGCCCTTAGTTCGTATAGAGTATATATACGGTATATCTCTCTATATAGAGAGTATAGCATGAAAGCAGATATACCATTTTTGCAACACTGGGGTTTATTTTGAAGACTATTCATTGCATGCAGGCAGAAACTGCTCTTTTATACTCCAGGCTCAAACTCTGAAAACACTAGTTCTGCAAGTTTTCAACAAACATGGTCAGCTGTGTTGCCTAATGTGTCCCTGTGATTATGTCATCAAGAAATCTCAGGATAAGAACATAAGAAAACAACACAGGATATGAACATAAGAAGAGCCCTGCTGGATCAGGCCAAAGACCTATCTAGTCCAGCTTCCTGTATCTCACAGTGGCCCACCAGGTGCCTCAGGAAGCACCCAAGACAACAAGATTCCTGCATCCCGCTGCTAGTCTGCCGCACCTGGCATTCTGAAGTAGCCTACTACTAACGTAAGGAGGTTGCACAGCCCATCATGGTCCATAGCCCACAATGGACTTTTTCTCCAGAAATCTGTCCAATCCCCTTTTAAAGGCACTGTGTTTTAAAGACTCTGTGTTGTTGTTTTGCTTGTGTCAAGGCTGTAAATAGGCTTTTTTCCCTTTCTGAGTCACTTTGCTATTGGAAAGTGACTGAGAAATAACCCAACATTGCTGCATTCTCAGGAAAGCAGCAGGCTCTGGTGTCACAATGGCAGCACGTCCAGCCATGACATCACTTCTGGTGGGTCCCAGACAGATTGTCATTCTAAAAAGTGAGTCCCAATGCTAAAAAGTTTGAGAACCACTGCTCTAGGTTAGACATACATGCAGCTACCTTTGAACACTATTTGGAACCTGCAATTAATCTAAATTACTATCATAAAGTTGCTAGCTTGGACTGAGAATTAGAATCACATCTCTCTAGTACAGTGATGGTGAACCTATGACATGTGTGTCAAAGGTGACACGCCCCAATGTTTTGGGTGACACCAGCATTTGCCAACACCCAACAACTGAGTTTGTTTTTGTAATGATTTTGTATTTCTTTATATAATGCATAGCCCCACAAATGATTGGACTGTATATTTTAAAATAAAGGAATATATAAATAATTATTTCTCTTTTGTTGGGGGTGGGAAGTGACATGCCAGCAGAGTCAAGTTAGACATTTTTGACATGGCAAACCCAAAAGATTTGCCATCACAGCTCTAGTACTTACACAGGCCCTCTGTCAATTTCCAAGCACAAGTGCTGGTGCCCACCTTTAACATCCTACGTGGCTCAGGGTCTGTGTAACAGAAGGAACAGCATCTCCCAGATCAGCCACTCTGTCCAATCACTGCACTCAACTCCAGAAGCTCTTCCCTGGGTGTCCCCACTGCCTAGCCACAGGGCAACTGGGGTAGCTTTTGACACATCAAAATGGAACAAAATGGAAAATTGGTGCCACATCCATGGAACACTCGTCCTGGTGCTTACTCTAGTGCAGTGGTATTTAAACTTTTTAGACAGGGACCCACTTTTTAGAATGGCACTTGTGTTGGGACCCACCAAAAGTGATGTCATTATCCTGGAAGTAATGTTGTGGCAGGAAGTGACATCATCAAGCAGGAAGTGCTGTCATTATAATAAAATGACATTCCTGAAATGCAAATTGGCACTCTTGGACTGCAGCAGTTGTACAACCATGAAACATCCCTGACAGCAAGCAAAATTAGGAGAAAATGTTCTGTAAAAGCACTGAACTAGAAACAAAAGTTTTAAAATCCTCACTTGAAAATGCAAACTGTTAACACACACTAAGTAATATAGCAAGAGTAAGGTCTGCAGTTTCCAAGATGGCTGCTGCCAGCTTTCTGTGACCACCTGACATCAGGTCGTGACCTACCAAGTGGGTCCCGACCCACAGTTTGAATACCACTGCTCTAATGTCTTTTGGGCACTGGGGTAGCTGTTTTCTATTTCCAATATTTTAACATCCAATAGGTTTTTAAACATCTTTTTAAAATGCTTCTTTTATTCTGCTTTTGTATGCCTGATAGATTTTACCCTTACAACTCTGAATAAAGACTTCAGACACAGGCTTGGGATAATGGATCACTTTATTAAAAATAACTTGGAAAAAACCTGCAGCAGGGAATCTAAAACTGCCCCCAATGTGTGGTCTAGTTTATCATTGTTTTGCTTTATGATGTGCTGTGAACAACCCTGAGAATCTCTGTAGAGGGACAGTATAGAAATTAAAGAAAGAAAGACGCTCTGGCCTCAATCCTAACCAACTTTCCAGCACCAGGATAAGGGCAATGCAGCTCCGAGGTAAGGGAACAAACACTCCCTTACCTTGAGGAGGCCTCCATGACTGCCCCCCAACTGCAGGATGCAGCACATGCCCCATTGGCACAGTTATGTCCATGCTGGAACGTTGGTTAGGATTTGGATCTCAAGCACACATCTACATCCAGTGTCCAGTGAAAAAAATTATAAGGATTATCTTTGTTATAGTGTTACTTATGCCCATCATCTAGTGTTAACAGAGGTATTCATACTCCTGAATGCATGGTACCAGTATTATATAGGAATAAACATTACCTGAGCATTCTATGTGAAAGACATATGCTACATAAGCTCAGGGAGTTTCTAAACATCTCCCTTCTAGAATAATATGTCTGAATGCATCTATGATGTTTTAAAAAGTTTAAAACACTAAAAACAATACAAGTCAACAGGTAAGACTCGTGAGAAGGCCACACCAAAAAAGGAAGAGCTCACCAATTCAGGTAGGGTTCATTTGTTAACAAGCCGAACATAAAAACACAATATTTTATCCTGCATAAACACAACGGTATCTGTATATGATGAGTAAGTTTCAGTTAGAGCCCAATTCTATTGTTCCCACCTCTTTGCCAATGCAGCAGCACCAAAATGGCTAGCACTGCATCCTGTGGAGGTGGGGCAATTCAGGAGGGAACAATTGCTCCTTTACCCTGGGGAGTAAGCTTTCCTGATGGGAGTATTTGGGCCTGTACTAGCTAAATAGCAGGTCCACGTGGAACCACAGAATTAGGTCCAGGAAAGGGTTTAGGATTTGGTGGCCACCACTGCTGCTGAACCTGCCCCCCTTCCTGGACCAAACCCACCCATACCCCACCCCTGGTGCTCCCTGTTCTGCTGCCTGCAACTGGTGAGTATAGGATTGGACCATTAATTAAACCTTGAGAAAATGAAGAATTTTTAAGCACTATTCATGTTTTATGCTAAAATGGTAAGTATAGTATTACTAACATACTTTTTTGATCTAAAAGTCGGTGGAAATGAGTTACTGTGGAAGTATGCCAGTCTTTCAATATATGAAGATGAAATCCAACATTTCATGTATCATGTATTAAAACAATATAATTTGATCTGTTAGTGGAGAAATTAATGAAAGCACACAGAAGAACCGCACAAATCAGGTATAAAATGAAAGTCTTGCAGATGCTTATCACTCCTGTTCACAATCTTGTTTTAATTTGCTGTTAAAAATACTCCTTTTGCCATTTTTTATTTATAGTAAATAAGCTTCTCATATTAAATCACCACATATTACAAATGGACAGAGACTGGATATGGTAGATCTCTTTTGGATGCTAAGGAGCAAAATGTAATAATTTAATGGCGAACATCTGTCTTGTGATCACGTAAGATAAATTCCTAAGAATTACCAAAGAGATATTTATTTACTGTTACCGCTAAGCTAACCTTTATTTATCTTCAAAAATTTTTCATCTCTGAGTGGAAAACAAACTTTCCTTCAAGAGGTCTGCGAACTGAATAATAAATGTCAGATCCAAATCCTGTATGAAAATAAGTTCCATTTAATCCTGGATATTCTTCAGGATGCAAATGAAGGCTAGAGGTTTCTTTGGCCCGCTGTCAAAACAGAGGCAGCCCTGCTTACAGACGCTGGCACACTCTATGTTGCGGCGGGGGTCTCTTTCTGCCCCTCCCCCTCTCCATCCTAAGACTTGGACTCAGCTGCCTGCCCTTTTTTTTTTTTGTAGAAAACCACAAACCAAGGAAACATATCAGTAATAGCACCCTGTAAATTAATTTGACATTTGATGCAGGCAAAAAGGAAAAAAAAAAAAGGAACGCCCCTCTAAAAGCTTACAAAAGACACTGAAAACAAAAGCCACTCAAGACCCACACTATATATAATGTGGGCTTAAGAGATCTGGGAGGTGGTTACTCTATTGCAACCAGCACATACTGCCTTCATCTTCTTTGTTAAAGACAGAATCTCTATCCAATCAACATACTGGCAAACAAACAAAAGTCTCACCATCTCCTTCCATAGAAACACCCATATTCTCAAGCAGTAGAGAAACATGGAAACTAATAGCTTTATTTTCCTAAAAAGGGGTGGGGGGAGAATACATTCCAGGTTTTCTTTTATTTATTTATTTATTTTAATTTAATAAATAAATTAAATAAATGCTGAAACCAGCTGTATTCGTTTGCCTAGGATCTGAGACACACTGGCATCCCTAAATATAAATAATAAAAAGGTGATGTTTATGATTGGCATAAATGCGCAAGACATAGAGCCACGCTTGTACTTTTGCAATATGGTTTTGCTCTAATCATTGCATTTCTCTCACTTGACGCTACTAATCTCCCTTTCTGTAAAGGGTTTAATTCAAAACTAAACTATCGATGAAATATCAACTGATTCTTTGACATTACTCACAATGTGTGGATATGGTGAGGCATAGCATATTTAAGCTATTAGACATGCAGGAATGCTATTATGCTTCATTGTGTCTGGCTGTCCCCACCTCCCCCACCCTCCTCCCTCCCAATCTCTTCCTGGCAGCTCTGCATCTTGCATCTTACAAATGTCTGGCCTTATGGGTTACAAGCACAGAAGTGTACTGGTAAAATGCATAATCTTAGCATCTCTGCTTCTTGATATTCATGGATTTATTTACAAGTCCCTGTGTTCTACTCCCCCCCCCCCACATTTCTATAGTTTATATTACTGTCATGCCTATGTTCACATGGAAATTTCAGATAAGAATAAAAAAATATAACTAGCAAATATTTTTGCAATATTGTCCACATTTCCATAATTTATCAGGTTGGGCATTTTTGTTTTTGTTTTTTTCTTTCTTTCAAGAGAAACAATTTTAAGAGGTTTATGGACTTACAGATCTGCGAAGAGCATTTTGATTGGCTTTTTTAGCACTTCGGCTACTTAAGGTTCAGTTTGTATAAAATGGCAGTAATAAAATGGATTTATGTACATGTATGTGGTTGAATATATGTAAATGCATTTGGAAGGAAAAAGTTCATAAATCCAGTCAATTTTGTTGATTAAGTTCAGTACTCACGCACTAACAACATTTAAATATTTCACAAAAGGGTTAACATGCTGAAGGAAGACTTATTCATTTTAACATTTCTTTTGCTATCTACTGAAGAAAGGGTTTATCAGTTCAAAAGAAACCATTCATACTCAGTTAATTTTCAGAGAGCTTTTCAGTCAACTTTACAAGCATGAAATGGATATTTGCATAGAGGTTTCACTATCAAATTTCTGGAGGTTTCATAAATTTCACCAGTGATTTATTTTCTTAATATTTACACGCCAAGATACTACAAATATGTATGTATTAGCAACTTTACCCAGTTATATACTAGTAGTTATCTTAATATGACTTATAATACCAAAGGTTCTACAAAGTACTAAATGTCTCACAATCTCATCGCAGTCTTAATATACATCTCGTTAACTGATTTTTCTTCTGCCTGCAATTTACATTTGTATATTAATGAGGCATTTTGTCAAGGCTGTGCATTAATTTATTTGACCCAGTAGCACTAATTTGGAAAAGCAATTCAATATAAGCTTACAACACATACATTCTTTCTGATGCAAGGTTCCACCCACCCATACATTTAGGATGAATAAAATACTCAAGCGGATAGCACAGGCAGTTACATTACAGCGTCTACTATACGCAGAGCTTATTACATGACACATAAGTTTTTTTAAAGTGTTCATTTACACAGTGGAGCACACTTTCCACTAAATATATATGAAATAGGAGGAGGAGCTACACAACAGAGCTTTGCATGATTGTCTCATTTGGACGTACAGTACATCCCCCCTTTTTTGCTAAACATATGTCATACCAATTACAGTGGTAGCTATTTTTAGAAGACATTCATTTAAGAGCTGTGGGAAAAGGTAGCACAGTAAGATGTATGTGTACTTGTAATGCATATTTTTGTAGTGATTCTATTGTACTCTGAGCTTCCATCATGGCTGAGAAATGGGAAGCTTGCATTCAGTCAGTGCATCAGCAAATAAATAAATAAATAAATACAGTAAGCAGAAGTAGCAGAGGCTTCTTTTCCGCCCTTTCCCAAACTGCTAATCATATGCATCTATTCAGATACAAAACAATGGATATACACAACACACTTGTGAACCACGCGCGCGCGCGCACACACACACACACACACACAGAGGAGAGAGAGAGAGAGGACTAAAGGGGAAATGTTTTCATTCCTTCATTTAAGGCCTCAGTCTTTTAAAGGGACGACAGAAAAATGAGTCTGAATACGCAAGCATTAAACATTTAAATTCTTGATTCACTGGTCATTATATTGACTACCATATTTTACATCTTCCCCTCCCCCATTGTAATTTTCCTGATTTTTTTTTTCTTGCAAGCACATGGTCGTTATGCAGATGGCTTTTGTTCTATAGATAAGGAGCACAGCACATTGGCAGTACTGTACAAGCAGTACACTGAAGGAAGGTCTTTTTCAGAATGCTTAAAAATTGTTCATCTATCTGGTATGAGATTCATCTGAATTAGACCAGAGACATCCCCTTTGAATGCAAATAGAAACAAATACACACACAAGGTAAATGTTCAGAATTCTCAATTTAAAAAAACAACAACAACGTAAATCCTGAAACACATGTTGGGTACAATCCAGAGAAAATTAGGCATGCTTTAAGTCCCAATGACATCAGTGGGATTTAGATGCCCGGCTAGGCACTTAAATCCCACTGACGTCAAAGGAAGATTGGTGCACCAAGCGAAGTCTGGATTGCACCCAATGCAGTTTATGCTGTGACATCTCTTAAGGCCATCAACTACTATATTAGCAATTGGTAGCAAGTAGGTAATGATGCACTAATGTCAGATAGGCAAATCTGTTATAGCTGTTGGGATTGTGATACTGTTGTCACTTACAGTGCACCATACTTTAATGCTGTGTGAATTCAATTAAAGTCAGAGCATGTTTATCTTTGAATTGGAGCAATGCCTTTTTTATGCCTTAAAATAAAAGCCAGACTCTAATGGCCTGGGATTATGGCTTGTCTGTATCCTGGCACAAAAACAGAAACATCCTCAAAGGAGGACGAAGATTCTCTGGCTAGAGCAGATGATCCAAAGTCCATATCTCTTGGCTGTCAAAGAAGAGGCTGAGACACACAGAAAATAGCCACTTTCAACAATAGACGTTGTATAGTATATAAGCCTTCCAATCTCTGATTCATGGGCCAAACACATCAGAAGGCCAATACAAGAGAGGAAGCACTTAATCAGCCTTCTCATTCCCAGTCTTGTTTGCTTTTTGCCTTGTACATTGGGATGTGCTGTACTCAGGTTTGTTTTGACATTAGGGAACATTTAAAATCATTTAAAGTAACATTTTGTTATGTTTTCCTTCATTTTAGTCTGATCCACCTACCATAAAAATGTTTCTTTTTCTAGTTAAAAAAAAATGGGGAAACTTACAAAATCTAATAATTCCAGCAATAATTCTTGCAATAGAAAGCAGGAACGGTGTTATGTATACAGTTGTGGTTAAAAAGAAGCACCCATGAAATATTCAGCCAAGTCTATTCTACAAAGAGAGCAGGAAGACCTAAGAATCAGAAGTATTAGTTAGCTTGTTCTCAGAGCAGTTTTGCAAACAGAATCAGTAGCTGGAAGTCTCTCTCTTTCACTAGCATGTCATAACACCAGAATTTTCATGTACTAATCCATACAACTTACATCTACCTATATTTTATGTCTACAGGCACGACAATGCATGTGAGAGTATCCCTAAATTATGCACATCCTGAAATACAATGAGTTGTGCAGTAAAAATAAGTGCAGCTATTTGTCTCAATACAAGAACAGTTCTATCTTTAGGTCACCTTCCCACAGGGAATCCCATAGGGAATCACATGCACAAAAGTGCTTACAGAATTCCCATATGTTGCACGTGGACCTGTGCACATGATCCCTTTCCCAAAACAGTAAATCTATATTTAAATCTATAATTCTCTCAATACCTAAACGATAATTTCTATTCTATCATAGATATCTCCCTTTTCGTTTGAAGTATCTTGTACTCAGGAAATGCTAAAGATACCATTCACTGCTCAGAGGGCTAATTTTTATATGCATAAAGGTCCAAAACAAAGCTTTCCCCCCATATGAACATCTATAATTATGATTTCGCATGCTAATTTGATAATGGCACTAATTTGATAACACCTGCATATAAAACAGCAGTTATGTGTATGCCAGGCCTGAGCATTGTCTGAAAGCACATGATGCAAGAAATCAGAGGTTGCTGCTACGAAACAGATCTTGATCGAGTCAGTACCTGGATAGAAACACCTAGGAATTTATGTTTGCTACTGTAGTTCCAAGAAGGAAGAAAGACAGGTTATAAATAAATGCTTTGTGTTGGTGTTTTTTTTTTTGAAAAGTGTCGTGGTAACCCAAATTCTGCATCCAGAAAAGCCTGATTCTGCAGCTGGTATAAAGCAACGTGATATAGCAACGGTATAAAGAACGTTTTTGTTCTTTCTAATCCAGAATTTTTAAAATTTTGTAAAATTTATAATAATCTTCCTAAGCATAGGAGTACAAGCAGTGACGGGATCTGGGAATGAGGAAGCGGAATGAGCTGGGCGGGACTTACGCGTGATTGGCTGCCTGTCCGTTCCGTTCCGCGGCTGCCCTGGCCTCGTCAGGGCGCCTGCTCGCCGGGGGACACACACGGGTGGGGGGCATGCCGGGTGCCTGGGCAAGCAGCGGTGGGGCGCACCAACCGGGGGCAGCCCCTCTGAGGCCAGGGCAGGCGGCGGAACGGAACGGAACAGACGGGCTGCCAATCATTCCTCATTCCCAGATCCCGTCACTGAGTACAAGTCATCCAAGGCTCTGAGTCCCACCCTAGAAATTTTATTCAGCCACTCGTTTGGGTTTTGAGATTTCAGGCACAATCCTAACCAACTTTCCAGGACCGACATAGCTGTGCCAGTAGAGCATGTTTGGCATTCATCAGTGGAGTAGTAGTCATGGGGGGCACCTCAAGGTAAGGGAAGTTTCTTCCCTTACCTCAGAACTGCATTGCCCTTACCGTAGTGCTGGAAAGTTGGTTAGGATTGCGCCCCTCACCACACACTGCCCTCAGATATTCAAGTACATCTTTGCAAACCACAAAAATAAAAATATGTGCCCCAATTTCTGTTTTCTTCTTCTTTTTCAAATGAAAGGAGATATTCTGGGGAAGTTGAATATCACATTCAGTGGGTTTGGTTCCCCCCCCTGTGTTTCCTCAGAGTCATCATTGTAGACCCACAAATACATACAAAATTGCTGTTAAATTCCAGACTACCAGTTTTCACATTCACTTATGATAAAAGCATATCATTTTTTATACATTCTTCCATGTAGGTTTGTCTCATTCAGCTTTAAATGTTGGATTAACAGAATAACAGGTATTTATGGTGAGACTTTCCAACATCATTGAAAGTATTCTGAAAATAACTGGAAGTATTCTCATGACTTAATAGTTGAATACTTGGCAAAAGTTGACCATTTAGATATATAGTTGACGCTCCATCTAGACCTTAAAAAGTTGTGAAAATTACTAGACACAGTGCTCAGAAGCATATTCTGGTGAAGCTCTCTGTATGAACCTAAATTGATTTTGCTCTGATCCCAAAATTCCAGATTCAGTTTCCATTTCTTCTGAGAAAGTAGAATGTATTCATAACTCAATGTGAACACTTCAACAATGGCCTCCTATTCCAATCAACCTGGAAAATCAAGGAAGTTGGAACAGTACATATAAAACTGCTCTATTTAGAAATGGTGGTAGGTTACAAATCACATATTCCTTCCAAATTCTTTTATAACTACTGCCGTGCTTCAATCCTAGAAACACTTCTCTGGGAGTAAGCACCGTTGATAGATGTATCTGAAAACAGCGAGCGTTATTTACCTTATTCAGAAGTAAACCCATTGTGTCCTATTGGATTTAGGCTGTAATCCTAATTTACCAGAAACAAACATCCCTACCTATTGAACACAATGGGACTTACTTTTCAGTACACATGCACAGGATCTTGCTGTTTCAGAAGTATGGAAACAGTAAGAGCTATAATTGTTCAGATCTTTGCTTGTGATGTGAATTGCAACATAAATCTACCTGTCAATCAATCAATCAATCAATCAATCAATCGTATTTATATACCGCTTTTCAACACAGAGTTCACAAAGCGGTTTACATGCTAATAGTAATAATAAAGTTAAATGGTTCCCTGTCCCAAAGGGCTCACAGTCTACAAAATGCAAAACACCACCAGCAACAGCCACTAGAAAAGAAACTGCAGAGGTGAAGAAGGACAATTGCTCTCCCCCTGCTAAATATAAAAGGAACACCACTTGAAAAAGTGCCTCTTGCCCAGTTAGCAGGGTCACATCTGCAAGAGGAATAACTGGAACCAGTACAACAGTACACACAGTACAACTTCCACAGTTCAATCCTGATCTTGTTTACCTATAGAGTGTTCCACTAAGTTCAGTATTCCAAGGCTTACTTGCTTGGAAATATATGTGTCTCAAATCAGTATGAAATAGAAATGGTTCACACATGCATGTTCATTAGTTTATAATGACAACATCAGGGGATGACATGTGTGACCATGTTACCATTGTATAGAACAGTGGTCTGGGAACAGGGGTAAATTACCCCAAATGGGGTAAAAATGAAATTCCTGGGGGTAATGGACGGTCGCGCTGCTGAGACACAGCCGGGCATGCATATGAATCTATATGCACAGCCCCCTTTATATTAGCACACATTAGGAATGGCCCTTGCCTTCTCCACAGCTATGTTTCTGTGAAGTGGGGAGGGGAGGGGGGTCAAACTAATTGGGCAACAGATGTATTTTTTTTGCTCCCATTCATCCTGTTAATATTTAAAGTGGAGAGGATCTAATTTTTTACATTAAGAGATGTTTGTATGAGGCGAGCTGAATCTCCTTACCTACATGCACACTCCTTGTGATGTAAAAATGAGGTATTCCCTGTTTGGCAAGTGCATGAAACAGATATCTACATAAAAAAATGGCTACTGCTATCATTTTTTGGTTTGATCCAGAGTTGCAAACAAATCTTTTAAATTCTGAAGTAAGTCTTTGGAGGCTGCCCCTTTATCTTACTTTCTGACCTTAAAAGTGTTTTTCGTTAATCCAGTACAATGGCTCTCAAACTTTTTATCACTGGGGCCCAAAGGAAGTGATGTCATCAAGCAAGAACATTTTAACACCCCATATGACAAAATCAAATCTAACTAAGCAGGATAGATATTTACAATAAGAGTAAGATTAAAAAATATTTAATGAACTTTCCTAACTCTCCCAAACCCTTTACAACTTCATATTTACATAGCATTAATTAAGCTCATTAATTAATCAAATAAAAAGCAATGGGTTCCAATATGTAATTTTTTTTCTTTTGTTCTGGTGGGGGTGGGGGGTAACATCGGCGTATCTAAATATATTTTGGGGTAAAAGGTAAAAAAGTTCCCTGACCCCTGGTATAGAATGATCAAGTTCAGAGAAATCAGGAGTTGATCATGCACACCCTTATATTCAGGTAAATTTGTACAGCAGAAAAGGTCCTTAGTTCCACTGATTAATAAGGCTCAATATGCTTACCTTTGCATCAGAATACCTGCCTGGATCACTGGTGTAACGTTCATGAAAAATCTATGTATGCTCATTTGGGATGCTCCAGCAGTGCTCACCTGCCAAGGACATGCCTCTGAGTCTAAAGTCTTCCCTTCTGACTATAAAGGCCAAACAAGACTTCAGGGCAACTATAAGTTAGTGCTTGCCCAAGTTCTACTTTTTATACCAAAGGGAGGGTGCAGGGAAAAGAATGAAGCAACCCAACCCCTCCTCACCTTACATTGAATGCTTCACTGCTTTTAAGTAGTTTTACTCCAATACTGAAAGTGAACTGGGCAGGAAGAAATCTGCTTAAAGCAGAAGTGGATAAAGCAACAGAGCATGGTAAAGTAAGGCAGGAGCAGGGTGGGTTTTTCTCCTCTCCTATTTTCTATAAAACATAGCAGTAGTGTAGTTAGAGGAATAATCGCACCACTAAGTTTTGCAACCTGCCCCTCCCCTTTGGAGCCATTCTGAGTGGCTAGACTGAGGCGCCTCCTCCGTTTTGCACTAGCTGCCCAGAATGGCTCTGTAGAGGAGGAGGAGGAGGAGTTTTGCCACTTGCAAAACTTAGCACTGTGACCACCCCTCTAGCTAAGCTGTTGAAAAAAATAGATAACTTTCCCCCATGCTTTACATGCAACCAGGACATGCGTGTGTTTAAAAAAATACACAGTTGCCCCTAAGTTCTAGTTTGGTCCTGAATTTCTATTCTACAAGTCTGGACTTAGGACTCAGCATGTAGCTTTGGCTAAGACCTGGATATGAAGCAGCTTTGGGGCTTAGATGTGAAGCTCTAAAGCTCCAGGCTATGCAGTTCAGCCTGCTTGATATGCTAACGAGTGCTGTGCAAGCAGCAGCCTCTTCTTAAAAGAATGAACTTGAGCTAGCCCTAACTGCTGCCAGGCACCCATTGTTTGTGCTACGTTGATGGGTGGCTGAAGCTTTTGCAGGGACAAGCAGTGTGTAGGTGGACGGTGAGACAGCAATGACCTGCTGGGTTCTTCAAAAAGTGTTGCTGTCTCTGTATTCACACAACCTATGTACTCTGAGCAGCTGGAGTGCGTAGGCTGTAAGTGTTTGGTCAGCCATGGCAGGGGCAGGGGCAGCACTACACTTTCAGTGAACTCCATTGGGGCACGGCTGCCCCACCTTCCACCCACATATCACACATGTTGGGCTTTTGTGTACTGTACATCACCACTTAAGACAGGAAGTCAACCTGTTTTGGAAATGCTAGTGATACTGATGTGCAACTTACCCCATTACTATACTTGCTACCAACTGAATAAGTGTGGGAGCAGCGTCTGGAAAACTGGTCAATTAAACCTGCATTTGCTATAGAGAGAGGTATATAGATTTGGTAAAACAGCTAGATGTAGAATTCAGAGTAGATGACAAAAGTGTTAATAGAGATGAGCCAACCCCAAAATGAAACTGACTGAATTGTTCACATCAAGCAATGAATTGGGGGGAGCAGCAAACCAGTGGCATAGCTAAGGGGGTGCAGGGGGCAACTGCACCAGGCAACAAG
>JAJKFI010000001.1:46456681-46510984 GCA_029204185.1 Lerista edwardsae | reverse complement strand
TGAGCTTGACACTAGTGGCCAAAATTGTGAAAACCTTGGTATGTATGAATAATACCATCATGTTATATATCATCGGAAAGGTAATTTAATGCTGAATGCAATAGTGAGGGGTTAAACCTCAGCTAGGGGGCTGGAGGGCTGGAGCTAATCACCCCTCCAATCAGCAGAGCAGTGCTAGATGAATCTTGCAGGGGGTTTGGGCCTGTTGCCCTTGTTCAGTCAGTGTTTGTTCTGTTGCTGTTACGATAAAATGCTCAAGCTGCACCTGCCTTGTCTGAGTTGAGTCTGCAAAGAATCCAGTATTTTACACAAACCGTGTTGGAATATCTGTATTCTAACAAATGTTATGGCCAATTAACCAGAAAACCCTTTTATTTACTTAAACTTACTTTTGTTGGGGGGGGGTTTAAAAAACTTCTTTGACCCCGATTAGCGGATGCCTTAGCTATGCTACTGCGGCAAGCTGACCAAGGCTGTCCTGCATCCCATGTCTGCCTGCCACCCTGCTCCAGCCCTCAGTCCACTGAGCTGCTTCAATCAGCCCTCTGATCCTCTTCCTGGAGAAGATTGGGGCAATGGTGACTCACTTCTTCCTCCAGAGCTACTAGAAGGGGGAATAAAAGCTGCTGCTGTTGCCACCTACTACAGCTGCCCTATCCTCAACCACCTGGCTATTATCTTAGGCCGCTGCACAGTTGAGCAGGTGACAGCGGCAGCAAGGTGCATATCTGCTAATGTGGGCACAAGGTTTTTGTTTTACATTTTTTGTGGAGGGAAAGTGTGTATTAGCACAGGTGGAACCTCCACCCCAAGTCAGGTGGCATTTCCACCTAGTCCACTCCTAAATAGAGATATTCTATTGAAGTGGGACTTGATTTTAGGAAGAGTTGGGGAGCAGAAATTTGCTGGGGGTAAAGTACTTGAAGGTAGACTTACCATAATTTTTAGAGTTGAAACTGGGACCATTTGGAGTATCACCAGGCATGGCGTGCACACACATGTTGGAGGAACCTGCGCCCCTGTCAGGCAATTTGGAGCTACTTCGTTGGGTATGTGTTTGCTCCCAGACCCCCATCTCTCTCTCTCTCTCTCTCTCACTCACTCACTCACTCACTCACACACAACACAACACAACACAAAAACTTGCCATCACCCCTGAGAATCACTCAAAGTCTGAAAAGCTGCAATGTAAGGTATTTGAGAAGAGCAAGTCTACCCTCCCTACCAGCTAGGGAGAATGAGAGAAATTCACTTGGTGGAACCAGGCAGGCTGCAGAGAAAAGGGGAGATTGCTCACCAAAGCTGTAGTCCTAGCCACAGTAGAGTAAATTTCTGTTGACTATAATTGGACTTACTTCTGAGTAGACATGCATCAAATTAGGCCCCTGCTGAATTTATTTAGCAGGCAGTCTACAAAGGGAGAGGGGGGAGAGAAGGGGAAGGCAACCCACCAAGTCAATAAGAGGGGCATAAGAAGGGATTGTGACTTAGGGTATGTGGCACATTTGGGAAGGGGGCCATTCCTCTCAGGGTTTGCTGGAAGTTTCTCACAGCAGCCTCTCCCATCCCCCCCCCCCCCCCCGCTTGTTGTCAGGTGTAAAGCAGGTGCCAGGCCTGAAGTGTCAGCAGGCAACAAGCAGGTAAAGGCCAGAAGGTGGCTGTGTTCCAGCTGTGAAAATGGCTGGAGGTACCCCCAGCACTAAGGTGAGGCACGCACCAGCTCACCTCTTGGCACGCAGGAAGGAGACGTTTTGAGTTCTGCACCAAACAAGAGCTGGCCTGTCTGGCTAATGCCAAATTTCATGCTATGGCACTTCCTTCCCCCCCCACCCCTGTGCCCACTCAGGCCTGCTGGGGGGGGGGGGAGAAAAGAGAGACCAAAGTTATAGAGGGAACCTAGTGCAGAGAGAGAGAGCGAGAGAGAGCACTACCCTGGTAGGAGGGGAAGCCGAAACACATTTGTTTAAGATGGGGCCACTTAAATTATCTTAATAATTGGGGGCCACATCATTATCTTAAGATGGGGCCACTGCTCCTGTGTGCACTTACCCAGGAGGGATTCTGATGGGGCTGAATAGGATTCCAATACTTGTGGATAAGAGCGCATAACATGGCACTGGGAGGCTGCAGTGCCTTGCTTCCCTGGCATCCATGCGCCTTTGAATGCACCTGCACCCCAATCCTCCCCTGTGGTTACTTCCTCATCTCCCTGGCACTCACACTCATCTAACAAAGTGCTTTTCCCCATTGCAGTTTGCAGAAAGGTGCCTCTCAAGGGTGGCTAACCCAGAACACATCACGTGCTACTTTTGATGTAGAAAATCTTGAAGGTGCCACTCCACCATAATGGTTGTCAGAAATGATACACAATTATGCAGTTACAAATTATTTCTGCATATGTTAAATAAACTATTTGAATAAAAAAAGAGAAACATGGTTCTAATGTAAATAACTTTTTGCACTATTTCTTAAACTCACAGACAGTTACAAATTATAAAAAAATGACTCTGAAGGAGTCTATCCATTTCACCCAGCCAGCCACACTCTGCTGTCTCCCCCCTCTCCCGTTGCTGAAGCTGAGGAAGTGCATGCAGCGGGAGGGAAGCTGCTAATCAGAGAGGCCCCAAAGAGGGCTATCTGGGCCACAGGGAGGTAAACGCCACCCCAGCAGAACTTCAGCCTGTAAAAGTCAGGCAGGCCCAGAAGCAAGTTAGGTGAAGCCCTGATGCACCTTACAAAGGGCCACAATCAGTCAGTGATTGAGGCAGGGGGCTGCCTCACCTTCTTCCTTCTCTTGTGGGGTTTGTCGGAGGTCTGCCACTAGCCCAAGCCCCACTGACCCTCATCACAGGCCACTGGGGTTTTTAAAGGCGGTGGCTCTGCCTCTCCTTTGGCTGGAGGTACTGTGTCAGCTGTGGCTTGTTCCCCACTCTCTCGCCTGCCTCCCGAGTAGTCCCTCTCCCAGCTGGGGCTGCTATCCTGCCACTCGGGGTGCTGCTCTTTGCCTGCTGGAGTGAGAGCCTCTCCTCTGAGGCCCTGAAGCTTGCCTTGGGCCACTTGGCCCTGGCATGGGGTGGAGCTGGGGAGGTTGAACATACCCATCACTGCGATGGACGTTTCCTCCATGAATCTGTCCAATCCCCCTTTAAAGGCACCTGAGCTTCCCCTCGCTACCTGTACATATTCTCACCCTTCTGCAGGCCCCTGGCTCTTGGATGGATGAATGGATGGAGAGAGAGAGAGCACGCAAAGTACTGAGCACACAGGGGGTGGTGGCTGCTACAGCCTTAAGTTATCTGAAAAAGGTCAGCCCAGCTGAATGAGAAACTCGGCTGCCCCCCCCCCCACAAGTCTCACCAGCATCCATTCCCGATTCCATTCCTGAGATTAATGAATGCCTCCCCTCTCCATTCACACACATTCCACATTTTGGAGCTGAAAGTAGCCCAGCTGAAAAGCCTCCACAGCTGCATACTTACTTACTCCTCGGTTGACTCCTAACTTCCAAAAGCAAAGGAGCACACATTGTAGTGCTCCTCTCAGCAGTCTTTGGCTGGCCCCCTCGCCTCCACATGCAAAGCAAGGAGCCCATGTGCTTTAGTGCCCCCCCCACCTCCTTGCTTCTTTAGTGCCTCAAAGACTCCTTGCTTCCACAAAGCAAAGCAGCGTCCTTTTAGTGTCCCTCCCACCTCTGCTTGGACCTCCTCCGTACATCTTCCTGAAGAGTAACAAAAATGCACTTCCACTTTAAATGGTAGCCTGGGCAAATCGGGATAGATCGGGATGCTGGGGCAACTTCCCTAAACCGGGATAATCCCGGTCAAACCAGGACGTCTGGTAAGCGTACTTGAAGGGCATTGGTCATATGATGTATGCCTGAGGTGACCACTTAAACCATAGTTTGTTGATTTATACTGGAGTTGACACATTTTTCACTGAAACAGGCTGAGAAGCTTTTCTAATAGCAGTGATTTGGTTTCCTGCTAACCTGTCATTCTAGCAGACCCACACCCACAACCCTCCTCTTTTTAGCCACATAAAATCCTAAACCTGCATGAAATGTCCCATTCGAAGCCATTTGTTTTTGATGTTTTGTTGAGCTTTCCTTTTTTTGCTGATACTCTACATCTTAGCATAGGATCATAAAATGGCTTAAATAACAAATGCTCCAGTTGAACTGATTGGTGGAGGAGTCTGCATGGGTATTGCATTGTTCCCAGCAATCATTTAAACACACACACACACACACACACACGTACACGTGTGGACACACACACATGCCCACATAAAGAAAGAGCAAGTCTAAACTGTTCCTTAAAATAAATGCACTTTTTATGTTTCACCTAATCTAAGAAGAATTGGATGGATTTGCTTGAGGAAATACTGACTCATTACTTTGCAGAGTGAGTTATTTAAGTCTCTTCAGTTCCAGAAAAATGTAATAAAGAAAAAAAGGAAATAACTGTTGATTTGATGCTTTAGCAGAATTGAGACGTTAGACTGGGGAGAACCAAGCCCACAGAAATTACTGTACCTCTTTCTAGGGACACGCTGTGAACTCTAATATTACCTTGGTGTTGTGACAGATAATTTATGGAATTCTGACCAACATATAATGGATCGCCTCCATATCGCTTTAAAGGACAGATGGAAAAGGTGAAGCAGAGTGAAGTGATACAGCAACACAGGAGATAGACTAAGCACTGAAGTAATGAGGGTGTCTTTGGCTGTGCCTACATCATTCCTATTGTACCATTTCATTAGCTGTTATTTTGATATCCCTTGTAGTCTGTCATTTGTTCCTGTGCTACTCGTTGAGGCCTCGTTTCCCCCCCTCAAGGCTGCATTGAGGTTGCCTTGGTGCTAGAAAGTTAGATAGGATTTGACCCACAGTTGTGTAGAAATGTAGGCCAGGCCTAGTAAGCTTTTATGTTCACATTTGTCCTCCATGCTACCTCCCACCCACCAAGGAATTACAAATTTGAGTCCCTTCCCTGAGAAGCTCTTGACATCCCTTCAAATTCTGTTTCTCCTCACAAAATCTGTGTTGATGGTGTGAGAAGTGATTGGTCTGCATGATCTAGCTACATCTGAATGTTCAATATTGATTTTTTAATAGATAAGAACAACTTAAGAGTTCTTAAAGTATACATTTGTACAATTCTGTCCTACAGTTGCTGCTCCCCCAGGATTGGCTTGATGTATCCAGGGAGTAGCATTAATTGCCAGGAGACTGTTGAAAGCAATCTTGGAAATCTTAATAGTTTGGTATTATGTAAAAAATGAAAATGTGTCGGGAGTGGAGAGGGACTTCTCCAGGAATAACTTCAGAGTTGTCTACTTTCCTGCATTGACATCGTCAATGCAGGGATGTGTCCTTTATTGATGCTGTATTGTTGCCTCTCCGCCTCCCCCCATGGAAATTGTTATGTACACTGCTCATACTGAGCTTTGAGCATGAGTAAAGGCTACAAAAAATAAACACCACCTTTGGGGATACGTGAAGCAGCACAAAGAAAAACTTCTCTTCAATGTCTGTCCAATTTTTTTATATCATATTAGTGTGATACAGAGGTGTGCGAAAACAGTGATAAAGAAATAAAAACACATAACACTGCTTTCTGCACTTCAATTTTGTAAAAAAAATAAACCCAAAAAAATCTGCAAAAGAAACATGCTTTATTTGGTTTTTAGTTATTACTAGCTTTTTGGTATCCGGCGTTGCCCAGGTAACAAATGTCATTGGGAGTGTCACCAATCAGCTTAGCGACCCCGAAAACTGTGGATTTGACAATAATGTTGGTCATTTCGGACATTTTGTTTACCCCGCATGCCATGGGGGGGGGCCGAACCCGGACTGCAACGGCATCAGGAGCATCACCACTCGCCTCAGCGACTCCGAAAACTATGGATTTGATGCTGATATCAGCCATTTTCGACCATTTTCACGTGGGGGCCCCTGCACACCCCCACCCCTGGGGTCGCGCCCCCGTAGTGTTTGTCACTGTTTGTCACTGTTTGTCAGTGTGGATGTTTTGTTTCACACCCCTTCTTGCCACCCCCATGCCGAGGGGGCCCGAACCGGGACTGAAACGGCATTGGGAGCGTCACCGCTCGTCCCGGCAACCCCGGAAAGTACGGATTTGCCACTTGTCCCAGCGACCCCAGAAAGTATGGATATTTAACGCGGGGCCCCCCTGTACCCCCACCCATGGGGGCGCTGGGGGGCTGACCCTCGCAGCATTTGCCGCCAGGCCGCCAGGCATGCGTGTGCCGAGTTTGGTGTGCGTCGCTCCAGGCGTTGGAACCTATGCGGAATATACGCCCCATATTTCTAGAAATACCCTTGGTCCAGTCTTTCACCCCTGTAGTTGCAAAATCCTCATTTTGCATTTTGAAGTAGGCAGGAAGCATAGAATTGTACTCAGATTTATAATGTGCTTGATGTATTATTTTCCCAACAATTTAGCCACCTTACTGGGGCTGTATTTTTAAATAATCTAATGACTGTTTTTTAATCATTATCACTGTGATACTTATATTTTTCCTTATAAAATACAAAACTCACAAAAATTCTTCTGGATTTGTCTCTCTTGACTTATAAGCAAAAACCAAGTATTTCATTTTGCATTACAGACAACTTAACCATTAATTATCCTTTACTTCTTCAAACTATTGTCAATACAACTGATTTTTTAAATACTCAAAGGAGAGAAACAATTAGTGAAAGTTATTACATAATAATTAATATCTTTCAGGGATTAGGCCGTTATATAAAATGAAGGGAGTACTGTATACATAATTTATGTAATCCCAAGGAAGCCGCCTCAGACAGAGGAAGAGAAACTACGATTGTGTTGCATTTTCTGCTGCTGTGTGGTTAAAGCAGTTCAAAGAAAATGTTTTAAGGATGTTTTTTAATGGAGCAGCTAGAATTTAATTTCCAGGGTGTGCAACTCACTTCTCAGAGTTACAAGAGCAATCCCAGTGGACCAGATACTGCTGCTGTAGTTCTAGGTTAATTTCATAAACTATAGCGGATATACACCCCATTAGTCACTGATAAACTGGACAAACACCAGATTGAGTCCTTCGCTTACAATAGAAACTGGTGGTACTTTGCACCTTTCTGGATGGGCTTGTACATGATAAAACTACTTGCATGCCATTTAAAACATTTTTTTTCTTTTTAAAAAAGAAAATAAAAATAAATTGATTTATTTAGAGAGGCTTTTGTCCTAAATCAGTGTTTCTCAACCAGTGGTACAGGAACCCCCAGTGGTACTTGAGGTGGTGGCTGGTGCTACACATGGGACCCCTGGACACCTGCTGCTGGGCTGCGAGACCAGCAACACAATATGACAAACTGTGGTTGGAGACTCGGCAGAGCTCCAAAGCATGCATTTCCACACTCAGAAAAGCCCTCCCATCCACCCTGAGCCTCTTACTGGCGTTTGTCATGTTTCTTCTGTCCTCCCAATCTGTAAGTAGTTGGCGATGATGTCTTCACCAGTTACTTCCAATAGGTGGACCATGCTAAGTGGTACAGCAAGGACAAACGTTGAGAAAGGCTGCTCTAAATGCAAACCACAATTCTTTTCTGCATTATTTTCAGCATTATTTCCTGCTACTCTGTATCATTTACAGGCAGGCCAACATATCTGCAGATTCAGTATCCATGACTTCAATTATCCGCAGATTTGGCTCTCCCTTGCACCCATTAGTGTCACTTAAAAGCTTACTGGCAAAGTGTTTCTTGTTTCTACAGGTTGCTGTAACCATTCAAGCTTATAGCGTAACGTGAGTAGGCTGACTACAGCCTGAAAGTTTGACAACTAGATCCACGTTTAATAGGAATCCGCTAACTTCCTGTTAACCAATCTATAGGTACTTATATACTGCTTTTCAACACGAAGTTCACAAAGTGGTTTACAGGCAAATAGTAATAATAAAGTTAAATGGCTCCCTGTCCCCAAAGGGCTCACAATCTTAAAAAAAAAAAAAGCAGACCACCAACAGCAGCCACTAGAAAGACACTGCGCAGGGGTGAAGAGGGACAATTACTCTCCCCCTGCTAAATATAAGAGGGTCACCACTTGAAAAAGTGCCTCTTGCCCAGTTAACAGGGCTAACCTTTGACCAAATTGTTTCCTCAAGCATTCAGGCTGCCGGCAGCCTGCTCATGTAGGTGCTATAAGCTTGAATGCTTATGGCAACCTGATAAAGCAAGAAACTCTTGGCCAGTAAGCTTTTAAATGATGCCAATTGGTGTGCAGGGGGACACAGAGGGGCCACCATTAATATAGGCATTCATCGCTTCCACATATGCTATTTCAATGCACCTGGTACCAGGACATTCATTCATTTATGGTAAATCCAATCCTTCTTACCATTCATCCGGGCTGGTCGGAGAAGGACATAATTTGCTATCTGCTGAGAGGAGTGGATATGGACTTAACCAAAAAGGTAGCTAAATGTATCAAGTTAATTATACAAAGGTGCCATAAATTATCTGCATTAAATCCAGATACCCAGGTTCTAGCTCCTGACCTGGCTCTGACGTATGAATTTCTCCCTAATGCTTTGAGTTGTATAGATGTGTGATGGCAACTGATATTTTATTGTTGCTTTGTCCTTTATCTATAGTTACATGTAAGATGGCAATTGTTATTTTATTGTAGTTTTATCTTTATCTTTTATCTATATTTATATTTTATATGTCATTAAATGTCTTTGATTTGAAAATATAGGCGTTTTCATATTCATGGTTTTCATATCCACAGGGGTCTCTGGAATGAATCCCCCACAGATACAGGGGCAGGCCTGTACTAACAAAATTCATTGCACTAAATATGTAATATTACAAGACTAAATTATATTTTGATCATTAAGCTTTGTACATTATCTACAGACATTCTGAGCGTTTATATCCCACAATTAGTCCCCTTGAGTAAACACCTATGACAAATGTTTGTATTTATTGTGTCTTACATACTGATGGAATCTGTAGGTTCATTCATTCTCTTTGGCTTTAGGCAGACAGAACTTGTGCCAGGCCTGCCACTGTCAACACACAACCAGCTGGACATACATCACTTTGGATTTCTTGCCTTTCAGCAGAATTACCTTAGATTGGCAGAGAAGGCCTCATGCTGGGCTTATTCTAAGAATCAATCCAAGCAGCCATTTCAGTTTTGCCCACAAAATAACTTGCTGTCCATCTTCTTCTCTGAAATATCAATTATTAAACACTTCTTTTTAAAAAAATATTTTTTTCCAGGTTATAATTAAGAATAAAAAGCCATCATCTGCATTACACTTTCAGGGATTTGTGGAAGTACAGCATGGAACAATGACCTTTTATTTCATGTGGGTATTGTGCACACATATCATACTCTAAATCAGTGGTTCACAAACTGGTGGGAAGTTTGCCTGCCTTTTAAGGGGAGGGGGGAGGCAGCAACATGACCCCCTAGGATCATGCTGCTGCTGGGAATGGGAGAGGTTTGGTTTTTTTTACACTTACCAGCCGCCATGGAGTCCTGGGGATATGGGGACTCCTCCACAGAGCTCCTCATGCCTCCAAACGTTAAAAAAAGACCAGGCACTTCCAGTCGTCGTCCCCCCCAGACTCCCAGTTTAAAAAAACTCTCTCATCTCTAGCAGCAGTGCAACCCTAAGGATTGTGGTGATGATGATGCAGCCCCCCCCCAATACTGAAGTGTTTCTACCTCTCATGGAAGACTTCGCTAACTGCTCTAAATAATTTTCTATAATTTTATTTTGCTTGTCCTTATAACCTCACCATGCATACACACACTATATTTTATTACTTAAAAATGAACACCGCACAGATGTAGTTTCTTCAAAGCAATGACATTCCAGGCGCAATCTTAAACCCATGCTGGAATACGCAGGCTGACTGGCCTGCCCCATATCCAGCATGGGGTTGGGGAAAGCTGCACACAACCTGGGGCAAAGGGAATCAAAGGGAATTTCCCTTACCCTGTATAACACGGCAGCGGTTCTAATGGGGCTGCTCTGGTCCATACCACCGATTTAAGTATTATTATTTAAATATTATTATTGCACGTGAAAACTATACATATACACACTGTAAACACATCAGGAGCATCAACAATGGAAAGTAAAGCGTAGGGTTATTGGGGTTATGTACAAGGTTGATAAATAAGCACAGTGCATAAAAATGTGACACTATATTTTGTGATACTGCAGGGTGCTGCTATGGGCCTATGACTGTGTTGTTAGAGTCATAATTGGCTGACCAATTATCCAACTCTGTCAATATAACTATGTCTGATATTATTGCAGCAACTTGCTATTATGGTATTAAAGTCATAGCATAATCGCAACTCAACCAACTCATTCCACTTCCCTTAAATAGGATGCTTTCACAAGACACTGTGTATGGCTTAGCAGGTATGTCAGTCTATAGGATTAGAATGTAAAACAGAACAAATATCACTCTCAAAAAAATTTTTAAAATGTAGATTCTTCTGACAATGTTCAATTTGATTTTTATTTTGTTCAGGAGTTTCAATTATCGGGATGGTTAACAATAGTATGTAAATGCAAAAGTTTTGAGTCACAACCCTCAAGAGATATCATTCAGATAACCCACTTGTAAGAACAATGGGTAAAGGTTGCAATTCATCTCCAGGAAATTATTTCCTCCCTGAACTTCACAGTTTATGAAATACTGTCCATAGATAACTCAGACATGCTTGCCCAATCACTTCTCAAAATAACAGTTTCTTGTCTTACAATATCATAGTTGTTTCTGTGGTCAAATGGTTAGGAGGTTAAAGAGCAAAGGAAAGAGACCCTTGAAATCAAGGGCTCTTTTCTTACCTCTGTGTTTATTCCAACAGATCTTACCATGTCAACAATAGCCCAATTTAGTAATCCAGGTAAAGTTGTAAATAAAAAATATTGTTTCATATCTCCATTCATTTTCCTCACTAAAAGCCTTGTTTGCATTCATTCATAAGTACATAAGAAGAGCCCTGCTGGATCAGGCCAAAGGCCCATCTAGTCCAGCTTCCTGTATCGCACAACGGCCCACCAGGTGCCCCAGGGTGGCATGAGACAACAAGATGCTTGCATCCTGTTGCCCCTCCCTTGCACCCGGTACTCTGAAATAGCCTACAATTAATGTAAGGAGGTTGCACAATCCATCATGGCCTATAGCCCACGATGGACTTTTCTTCCAGAAATCTGTCCAATCCCGTCTTAAAGGCATCTAGGCCAGATGCCATCACCACCTCCTGTGGCAAAGAGTTCCACAGATTAACTACCTGCTGGGTAAAAATGTATTGCCTTTTAACTGTTTTAACTCTCCCAACCCTCAGTTTTAGCGGATGTCCCCTGGTTCTGGTGTAGTGGGAGAGGGAAAAGAACATCCCTCTATCAACTCTATTCCTTCCATGCATAATTTTGTATGTCTCAATCATGTCCCCCCTCAGGCGCCTTTTTTCTAGGCTGAAGAGCCCCAAACACTGCAGCCTTTCTTCATAAGGGAGGTGCCCCAGCCCCATAATCATTTTCGTCGCTCTCTTCTGCATCTTTTCCAGCTCCACTATGTTCTTTTTGAGGTGCGGCAACCAGAACTGTATGCAATATTCCAGATGTGGCCTTACCATTGATTTGTACAATGGCATGATAATATTGGCTGTTTTATTCTCAACCCCTTTTTTAATTACCCCAAGCATGGGCCCTCTTAACTGCTGCTGCACACTGGGTCGATACCTTCATTGAATTGCCCACCAGCACCCCCAGATCTCTCTCTTCAGTTGTCACAGACAGCTCAGAACTCATAAGCCTATAGGTGAAGTTTTGGTTTTTGGCCCCAATGTGCATCACTTTACACTTGTCTACATTGAAATGCTTCTGCCATTTTGCTACCCATTCCCCCAACTTGGAGAGGTCCTTCTGGAGCTCTTCACAATACCTTCTGGTCTTCACCACCCGGAAAAGTTTTGTGTCATCCACAAACTTGGCCACCTCGCGGCTTATCCCTGTCTCCAGGTCATTTACGAACAAGTTGAGAAGCACTGGCCCCAAGACAGATCCCTGGGGCACTCTGCTTTTCAACTCTCTCCATTGTGAAAATTGCCCATTGACCCCCACTCTCTGTTTCCTGGCCCTCAACCAATTCTGAATCCATAAGAGGACCTGCCCTCTGATTCCCTGACTGTGAAGTTTCTTCAGCAGCCTTTGGCGGGGGACTGTATCAAACGCCTTCTGAAAATCGAGGTATATGATATCCCTAGGTTCACCCACATCCATGTGCCTGTTGACCTTTCCAAAGAATTCCAAAAGATTCGTGAGGCAAGACTTACCCTTACAGAAGCCATGCTGACTTTCCTTCAGCAACACTTGTTCCTCTATGTGTTTTAGGATTTTATCTTTGATGAGGCTTTCCACCATCTTACCTGGAACAGACGTTTGGCTGATGGGCCTGTAGTTTCCAGGGTCCCCCCTTCTCCCTTTTTTAAAGATTGGTGTGACATTGGCTATCCTAGTCCAATCCTCCGGCACCATGACTATTTGAAGGGACAAGTTGCATATTCTAATTCAGAGGTCAACAACTTTGTTCTTTAGTTCCTTAATAACTCTTGGGTGTATACCATCTGGGCCTGGTGACTTATTTATATGTAATTTATCAATTTGATCTAAAACATATACTTTATTAACCATTATCTGCTTTAATTCCTTAGTTAGGAAGGGCTGTTCAGGCTGTGGTATCTGCCCAAGTTCTTCTGCTGTCAAGACAGATGCAAAGAATTCATTTAGTTTATCTGCAATCTCCAAGTGCCCTTTTATCTCCTCTTTCCCTCCCTCACCATCCAGTGGGCCAACCGCCTCTCTGGCAGGTTTCCTGCTTCTAACGTATTTGAAGAAGCTTTTATTATTCCCCTTTATGTTGCTAGCCATGCGTTCCTCAGACTCTTTCTTGGTCTCCCATATCACCTTCTTACTTGTCTTTTGCCAGAGTTAATGTTGTTTTTAATTCTCCTCACTGGGGCAAGACTTCCATTTACGGAAAGAAGCTTCCTTGCTCTTTACAGCTTCTCTAACTTCGTTTGTCAGCCATGCAGGCACCCTCCTGGACCTTGTTGAGCCATTCTTTCTTTGTGGTATACACTTCTGCTGGGCCTCTACTACTGTTATTTTAAACAGCCTCCACACAGCCTGGAGAGATTGGAGTCTTTTTTACCTTCCCTTTCAATTTCTTTCTAACTAGCCTCCTCATCTGAGGGAAATCTGCCCTCTGAAAGTCAAGGGTTCTTGTGTCAGATTTGCTCTGCACTCTTTCCTGGACATACATGGCAAAACCAATCGCAGCATGGTCACTGTTCACCAATGGCTCAGTGACACTTACATCCCTAACAAGGTCTCGAGTACCACACAATATTAAATCCAGAGTCACCTGTCCTCTGGTGGGCTCCATGACTAGCTGCTCTAAGGCACAGTCATTCAGCATATCAAGGAATCCGGTCTCTCTTTCTTAACCAGAGCACCAGTTGACCCAGTCGATAGGGGGATAATTGAAGTCCCCCAGGATTAAAATCCTGTCTCTCTTGGTCAATGCCCTGATTTGTTTCCTCATTTCAAGGTCACCTTCAATTTGTTGATCCGGAGGACGATAGCACCCCCCCACTATTACATCACTCTTATGGCCTGGTAGTTTAACCCACAGTGACTCTATGGTGGAGTCCGGCCCACCTTCAGTTTCTACTCTGCTGGATTCTATCCCTTCTTTGATATAGATGGCCACCCCACCGCCAACACACCCTTCCCTGTCCCGCCTATAGAGTTTATAGCCTGGGATTGCAGTATCCCACTGATTCTCTGCATTCCACCAGGTTTCCGTTATGCCTACTATATCAATCTTTTCCCTAGCCACCAAACATTCCAGTTCCCCCATCTTTGCTCGGAGACTTTGGGTATTTGCATAATAACACCTATATACAGAGTTCCCTAAGAAGGGACTCTTATTTGATCCCTTTTCTCCACCTCTCTATTGGATATACTGTCACTTACACTCATGTTTGAAGTTCTATTTCCTACTCCTCACAGAGTAATCTCTGTGATACTCCACTCTCCTCTTCCCATAGGGATGAGGAGTTCCGAACCGGACGCCACTCGGCTTCTGTCGGCTTTCCCCCAGGGATCAGTTTAAAAGTTGCTCTGCCACCTTTTTAATGTTAAGCACCAGCAGCCTGGTTCCATTCTGGTTCAAGTGAAGCCCATCCCTCTTGTACAGGCCTGGCTTGTCCCAGAACGTCCCCCGGTGCCTAACGAATTTAAACCCTTCGTCCCGACACCACCATCTTATCCACGCATTGAGACCCCTGAGTTCTGCCTGCCTAGCTGGCCCTGCACGTGGAACGGGTAGCACTTCTGAGAACACTACCTTGGGGGTCATGGCCTTCAGCGTACTGCCTAGCAACCTAAACTTGTCTTCCAGGACCTCCCGGATATATTTCCCCACGTCGTCGGTGCCAACATGCACCAACGCTACCTCCTCCCCAGCCTATTTAGACGAGATGTGATGTCCGCAACTTTCGTACCAGGTACGCAAGTCACCATGCGGTCCTCACATCCATCACAGACCCCCCTCTCTATATTCTTAACTATAGAATCGCCACTACAAGGAGACCACGACCCCCCTCCCGCCGAGGAGCATCCTTAGTGCGACTGGATGTGGGCTCGTCACTGGAAGAAGGGGTCCCCCCTGAGGGATTGGTTCCCTCTGTTTCAGGCTGACATCCTCCAGCCCGGAGACTCCTTTCCCCAGCAGCCGAGGAGCTGCCCATCTGAGAGTGGGACGAAGACTGCAAGTCCCGGGATGTATCACCATGGACCCTCGCTGCCTGCCTCTGCTTCTCCAGGTCCGCAACCAAGGCCTCTAAGGAGCAGACGTGTTCCCTGAGTCCCTGGAGCTCCTTGCACTGAGGACATACCCACGACTTATGCCCCAGAGGCATATAGTCATACATGTGGCAGTCTGTGCAAAACACTGGATAGCCCCACTCACCTGCTGTCTGTCTGCCTCCATCTCTGTGTTTCTTTAGGAATGAGCTGCCCTGCTTCTCAGAGAAAGGGCAGAGTCTGGGGCCCCGGCTTCCTTGCCCTGCTGCTTAACTCACGCAAATGCGCAACTCACTTGTTTACCAGGCACTTTGTTGCGGACAAGGCACTTCGTCGCAGGACAGCACTCACTGCTCGTGAGGCACTCCCTAGAAGGTTATGCTATATAAAGGAAGTTCTTCCTTTCTCCCCTTGAATATCATGAAATTAACTTGTTTTCATTCACTCCCACTTCATCCCCTGTTGGTTCCAATGAGGAAACCAGTTCCCTTTTTCTTACCATGACCTCTGCAAATTTCCAGTCAATGTGCAGTTATTCTGCAATTCCTCCTAGGGATCATATCTGCCAAATTTCAGAGATATACCAAGGGTGTTAAAATGTCATATTTTGAGTGACATTTTAAAAGGCACACAGACAAACAACCAAACTACCATCTAAAACTAATGGTAAATAGAACTATAGATATAGTTGCCTCTGAAACAGAAACAATAATAATACTATACAGGAAGATAAACAGTTGGCATACTGGATCATTGTAAACGTCATTACCAGCGCACCCCCCAAATAAGCACACTGACACAAGGCTTGAATATAACATTTTACCTAAGCGTGCAGCACTATAGGGAAATGGCTCTAGCCATCTACCTCCCCAAAGTTCTGGATGACTCACAGGCATACATCCCGATTCCAGAACTAGAGCACAATCCTAAACTGGAGTTAGGCCAGCCTAAACTAAGCCAGCAAAGTTTGGCCAGCACAAGGGCACCATAAAGCGTGTTTGGACCACACTTGGAGTCAGGGAGGGGATGGCGCATGTCTGTGTGCTGGCCTCTCTGACTCCAAGAATGGGCCAAACGTCTTTTACAGTGGCTTTTTGTGCTGGCCAAATGTTGCTGGTTTAGCTTATACCAGCCTAGCTCAGTTTAGGATTGCGCCCACAATCTGGCCTAAATCCATCCTCGCCGACCCAAAAGGTCGAGGCAGCCTGCCGGTGCAGGCTCACCCCAGCTAAGCCAAAGGGCAGCTTTTGCCCTAGCCGAGCAAGGATGACCCAGCCAGCATCACCGAGCCGGGTAAGCAAACGTATGAAGGACCGGGCCATCTCCTTCCATGCTGCCTCAAGATGTATACCAATACAAACCTTCCTACCCACCACACGCTACCTGCCAAAGTGACCATTATACTACATTACAGAAAAAAACCCGACACCCGCATGAGGCTGGGGTAGGCAAAAAAACTCCCAGTCTATGGCCAATCAATTGGGAGCCAAAAATTCCTACCCAGCCCCGAAGCGACCAGCTAATCTCAGCCTAATCTCAGCATGCGCACCTGCTCTTCCCGCCCCCTAGACGGGGATGGCCAATGGGCTCTCCCCAAGCCCTGCATCAGCACGGCGGGGGGGGGGGCAAGGCAAACACCAGCGACGCGCACTGCGCATCATGGCCATTATATCGAACAAACTGCTTCAGGGTAAGTACATTGTATTCTAGCTCCCTATCCACAAGGCCCAAGCAGTTTCTGAAATAACAGCAATAATAAATTTTAAAAGTGCATCCAAATTCCCAATCTGTTGGAAAAGGAATAAAGAAACTGTTTCAGATAAAGCCAAGGCAATCAAATACCCTTAAACACACAGTCATGAAGTAAAAAAAATTCAAATGCGATCTCATATACTTAGGATGCAGTCCTAACCTGGAGTTTGGCCAGCTAAGTTTGGCTAGCACAACAGCCACCATAAAGTATGTTTGGACCACTCTGAGTCAGATTGGCCAACACACAGACATGCGCCATCCATCCTGACTCTAAGAATGGTCCAAACATGCTTTATGGTGGTCCTTGTGCCAGCCGAACTTTGCTGGCCTAACTGTGCCAGCGGAACTCCAGATTCAGATTGCGGCTTCAGAAAGTAAAAGGAAGACTGAGAGGGATCTGATGGAATGAAAATGAAATGCTTTGCCTATATGCAAATCAAACCCTCAAGAAGCTCAGTTAAAAATAGGGCTGACATTAAACTCCAACATGGGATTGACATTTTCAAAAAAGCAGCACAGCTCAGCTGCCTCCTTTCCTTCATTGCAGAAGAACCATCATCAAAAGAAGGAACTATATGTAGTCAGTGTAATTTATATTTCTGGACTCCCTCCCCTTGCCACACACTGAAAGTTTCTGTGTGTTATGATGTCCTATCATATTCTTAAGCATATTAGTTCTCCCTCTTCTAGTTACAGCTGGCTATAGGAATCAAAGGTATAAATGAGATCCAAATGGCCAAATGGATTGTTCCTTCCTTAGGATTCATTCACGACTATTTGCCAAACTGCCAACCTGATTTTTAAGGGGAATTGCAACCATTCCCCCCCCCCAACAATGTACCTCAATTTGCATATAATTTAAAAAAATGAAGGAATACCTTTAATCAATTGAACATAAAATGATCATCAGAGTGTGATCATTAGGCCTGGCACTTGGACAGTTTAGTCAAAAGGAGCATCAGTCTGCAAAGGCAACAGAAAAGGACCTCCACAGTGAATTCAGGAGATCACTGCATGCCTCATTTCTCTTTCCCCCAATGAGAAAGGACCCTGCAGCAGTTTAGCTTCTTTAGAGCCTGCTCTTTTCTGACAGCAGCCTAGGGCCTTCATCAAGCCCCTGTTTTTTGGCCTACCCCAGCCTCACTATAAGAGCAGAAAACAGCTAGTGCCAAGTGAATGTGGTTATTTAAAAGGAGCTGGCACAAAACAAAGAACACATAGTCCTTTTTACGCACCTACTTGATGTGGTTTCTATCACTTGCTCTAACTCTCAGTGTTCTCCCTCTTTAAAACTTGGCATTGCCTGATTTTCTGACTAGAGCTCAGAATGTGATATATTAAACATTGCTGAATGCTGCCTTCTTAGGTTTTGAGGCAACCATTTTAAAAGCAATCTCGATTAACATGTAGTCCAGGCAGCAGGCTGGAAGGCTAGGAATACTGCACAAATCAGAGTTTCAGCAAATCGCAGTTGAAATATACTTAATGTAGTCTCCTGTTCAGATATATGGGCCTGTGGTGTGTTTTCTGTAGACCATATACCATGAAAAATATTGCATTTGTTTTATATGTACCAAATGTTTGTCCTTATCCGAATGGTCCTTGGGCCATGTGCACACGCGATGAACGTAAGAACATAAGAAGAGCCCTGCTGGATCAGGCCAAAGGCCCACCTAGTCCAACTTCCTGTATCTCACAGCAGCCCACCAGGTGCTCCAGGGAGGCACGAGACAAGATGCTTGCATCCCGTTGCCACTCCCTTGCACCCAGCACTCTGAAGTAGCCTACTACCAATGTACCAGTCATGGCCTATAGCCCACGATGGACTTTTCCTCCAGAAATCTGTCCAGTCCCCTTTTAAAATCATCTAGGCCAGATGCCATCACCACCTCCTGTGGCAAAGAGTTCCACAGATTAATTACCCACTGGGTAAAAAAGTATTTCCTTTTATCTGTTTTAACTCTCCCAACATTTAATTTTAGTGGATGTCCCCTGATGAAATTACTACATGGAAGACAGCTCTCTATAGAAATGTGTATAAAGCTCCATATGTAGTAGACACAGCCATGTTACACAGTATACATCTTTGATAGCTCAGTCTTATGCAGAAATCTTACAGGTGTCCCCTGGCATCTGCAGGGGATATGTTCTTGCCACCCCCAATACAGATAAAAGGGAACCCTATCTCTGTGCCCCCCTCAGCCCCCATGCCAATTATCTTTGTTACCATTTAATTGTGCTAAGCAGTCTTCCTGCAAACATTCTCCTGTGTCCCTCTAGTGTTCAGGTTGCCTGCCTGCTTGTCTCACTGTAAGCTTGCATGCTTATAGCATTTCTAAAAGAACAGACATTCTTGTTTGGTGCAATAAAGATAAACAAATATAATGGGTGCGGATGCACAAAGATAGAGTTCCCTTTTATCCGTGGTTTCCAGTATTGGTAGGGGGTGGGAACGTGTCTCTTGCAGATACTGGGGAATGTCTGTAAGACTGACCTATCAGAGATGCCTGGTTATGGTTGCATATACTGCATATGGTGATTTATACACATTTCTATAGGGAAGTTATTTCTACAGAGAAGTCTCATCTTGTATAAAGGAATGCTGAGACATGAAGTTTTGGACACCTGAGTTCTGGATAATACATGGTCTATTCTATACAGTCTCCTGCTTGCCCATCAAAACCTCCTTTCTTTATAATTTTTTACCATTTCAAGTCTCCACAATCCCATAAGGGATTTCTAGGATGGTTATTCAAACAATTGCAGTACAAATAGTTAAGTAAATATATACTGAGCTAAGTATTTGTGACTGTCAGAGCCCAGTCCTGAACTCACAGGCTCCCGCAGGAGCAGCAGTACCAAAACGGTGACCACAGTGTCCCACGAGAGCTGGGCAGCCGCTGGAGGCTCTTCAGGAGAAGGAGACATTTGTGCCCTACCCTTGGGGAAAGCCTGTTGCCCACAAGGACTCCTTGGCTCACCACCAGTTATTTTGCCGGCAGTTAATGGAGCAGCCCTGTGTTGCACTGCCTAAGCCCCGGGGGGGGGGGGGGGGGAGAAGTCCCATCAACCTTGCAGTTGGCTCCTCCCCTCCCCGGTTCCTTGGGAAGAACCAAAGTAAAAGGGGCAGGGTGCTTTCTGAAAGTGGAATAAGATCCAGTATGCACCCTGGATCCATCCCCTCTTGCCTCCTCCCTGCCCCTTGGTTCTTCCCCCTTCCAGGGCCGGCTCTAGCAGCAGCAGGGCCCAGTGCAGGAGGGGCATTCCTGCAGGGCCCCCCCACTCACCAAGAAAAGTGCTTATTGCGCTGCACACGGCACCTGGAAATATTTGGTGGAGACATGATGATGTCACTGCCAACTGCTTCCCAGAGGCCCATTTGGGTCAGGTCAGAGGCAGGGACAGGTGCGAGGGCCCAAGATAAAGCTGCTCTGCCAGCCCCACTGACCTACAGCCCATAGAGATCCTGACTGCTGCAGCAGGTGATGTACTCACTGTCCTGGTGTGGGGTCCCCCAAAGCTTGGGGCCCAATGGCTTACGCCCACATTGGCTTAAGGCCGACCCTGCCCCCTGCCCCACCTAGAAATGATAGTGATAGGAAACTTTCACAATGTGTCCTATCTGCCTACTCACTGAGGTCTGGCGCTCAGGTGAACATCACCTGTCTGTTTGGTCAGGTCTGTCTGTCTTCTTGTTTAGCAAACCCTGAGAGTTACAGATTCACAACAATTATTTTCTATGAGCCATGCCTAACACAAGTTATCATATTGCATAGTTTAGATCAGGCAAGGTCCAGACAATGGAGGCAGGTCTGCATGAGAAAGACATTACAGGCATGCCCCGGTATCCGCTGGGGTTCCGTTCCAGTCCCCACTATGGATACCTGCAACCATGGATACTGGGGACACCTTTTTAAAGCTAGAGGAACATCACTGGTTTTGCTGCAATAAGGTTAAAAAAAAAAGATTTGCTTAATGTTCCCCAATCTTTTGAACAGACATCCCAGGATCCATGGTATCCGTGGAAAACTGAAACCGTGGATACCGAATCAGTGGCTACCAGGGCAAGCCTGTATATACTTTTTGTTATTAAAAGCAAAACTTCTGGCAGCTCCCAGCAACAATCCTGAGAGCAAATATGTAATCCTCATAAATTCCAATTTCACTTATTTCATTGATGGGCAAACAACTGTACAGGTGTGCCCCAGAACCTGACCCACTGGAATCTATCTATTAATATGCAGACATCCCAGCAACTTGAAGGACAAAAGCTTTATTTTGTCAATGCATCACCATTATTTTGCCATATACATATATGTTTGCTTTTACTTACTTCTTCATTTCTATATCAATAAATATAATCCTTTTTCCTCTCTTACACATGTTGCTTTCTGGCTCCCTTTGGTTATCTTTAAATCTTGAGTGACGCAGAGTCTGGCTAGACCAGCCTCTTGTGTTATGACACCTTCTTTGGACTTCTTGGACCCTGCCTTGATTGCTCCATTTCTCCCATTAAAGGATCCAGCAGTTGTAGCATTAGTATAAGGAAAGGAGGAGCTGTCTGCAGTAAATAGTGGGAACCAGAGAGCAAGGGGTGTGGTGAGGTAGACATTTCTGAACAGAGATAGAGAAACTTTTGAGCAGAAATGATGAAAAACATGTGATTGATGGAGGAAGAATTTGGGATTAAGAGGTAGGAAAGGGAAAAAGAGGAAAGGGCAATGAGGGAAAGGGACAGAGCCACTCCTTAACCCCACCACACCACCAGGTCACCAGGGAAATTTCTGAGAACCTTGCCCTGTCCCATATATTCATGAATAAAGGTAAAGGTGTAAAGAAACAGTGTGTTGGGATGCATGTGTTGGGAGATGACAATAGAAGAATTAATGCATAGATATCTTGAAACTAAAACATATTTTTGCTTCTTTGTGCACACATGGCTATTCTTCATATAGTGGTGATCATCTGGAGAACGTTCCTTCTGTATGTACAGACCTCTATCCAAGAGTAATACGATACAGTATAGGCCTCAGGGTGTGTAAGCAAAAGAAGATAAAAATCAGTACAACAAATAAATGCCCCCTTGTAAAACTAAAAAATACTTTTGTCTGAGAAAGGGGATGCATCCCGAAGGAATTACAGACAGTAAAAAACATCAGATCAGAACTGGACAAGATGAGCCAGTTGTCAAGAAGTGGGATGGAATTTTCCTCCCAGGTTTCTTTCTAACTGGGGGGGGGGTTGTCTATAAAAATCAAATTTAAATTGTCTCTTACGGAGACAACAAATCTTCCACTTTTCCCACCCTGTTCACTGGCCAAAAAAAAAAAAATGCATATCCATTCAGAGAATAGTGAAGAAAACACAGTATTCCACTTAACCTATTATCTAAGATTACAGTGAAACACTCCCTTGCATTGGCTGCCTTTAGCACATTGTTCTAAAGGTTACAGAAAATCTGTTTCCAGCAATATCCAAAGATACAAAATAATCTATTAATGTTAGTTATGTATTTCCCTTACTAGTACTCCAACTTCCAGTTCCATAATGGTTGGCCTGGGGGTACACTATCTATAGATATAAACTGGTAGAATGCTACGGGAAAGAGTATTTTAAGTACAAAACGTAATATGAGCATTAGCTCCTTGGTGTATTACAGCAAAATACAAAATTATTTTGATTACAGAAATAGGATGTCAAATCAAGCATGAGTCATGAGGCCTTGTCAGATTAAAAGACAGGGAACGATACTAGGGTTTGAAGGCAGAATCAAGGAATCTGTTACAGATATAACCCAAAGGTCTATAGCCGAGCTATCAAAGAATTTTGGTTTGAAAATAATCCAGACCCCAACCATTTCTAGGCAGCACTCCAGGCCCTCAACAGCCCCCTTTGGATCTGAAGAAAAAGAAGAATAGCGCCAAGTATCATCAGTGGGTCGCTCAACATCACCACCTGGGCAAAGTTGGGCAAGAAGTGGAACTACTGCAGTATTATGTCTCCAAGCCCCAATTCAACGAGTCAGCTGAGGAGGTTAATGGTGTTGAAAGCTGCTGAGAGGTCCAGCAGGACCAACAAGGATGTGCATTCCTTGTCTGGCCCACAGCATTGGCCATCCTCCAGAACAAACAAGGCTGTCACTGTCCCAAAGCCTGGTATGAAACCAGATGGAGAACGCAATCCTAACCTTGAGTTAGGTTGGCACAGTTAGGCCAGCAAGGTTTGGCTGGCACACAGGCCACCGTAAAGTGCATTTGGACCATTCGGAGTCAGGGAGTATGGCACACATCTGTGTGCTGCCTTCTCTGACTCCAAGAGCGGTCTGAACTTACGATGTCCCTTGTGTTGGCCAAACTTTGCTGGCCTAACTGTGCCTAACTCCAGGTTAGGAATGCGCCCTGACAGGGATCCAGAAAAGTCTCTCTCTTTCAGGACTCCCTGGAGCTGGGATGCTACCACCTGCTCAATCACTTTGCCCCCTAAAAAGGAGGAGGTTAGATACTGGCCTATAGTTGCCTAAAACACTGGGACCCAGGGAGGGCTTTTTAAAAGAGGTGGTAAATTGCTGCTGCCTACCCTCAGCAAGGTATTCACAACCCTCTCAACCTTTTCAGCCTACCTCTCAAGGTTGATCATATGCGATTTTTATCAGCAAAATGTCTAACAAACTTGTTACAGTGGGTCACAGAGCAATCCTCTGATATAACCAGATATAACAGCCCCCACACTATATATATAAAAGAACGTTTGTGTGTACGTACGTATGTTCCACATAGGCTCCGCAACGCCTGGACCGATTGACACGAAACTTGGCACACAGACACCTTGCAGCCTGGCGACAAACACTGCGGGGATCACGCACCCCTAGGACCCCCGGGGGGGCAGGGGGTTTGAAACGTAAACAAGGTCGCAACCGGCCAACATCGGTGTCGAATCCGTCATTTCTGGGGTCACCAAAACGAGTGGCGACACCCCTGACGCCATTTGACTCCAGGTTTGCCCCCCCTCGGTGTGGAGGGGCAAGAAGGGGTGCAAAACAAACCGTCTACCATGCCCTCCTGAAACGCCTGGAGCGATTGACGTCAAACGTGGCATGCGTGTGCCTTGCAGCCTGGCGACAAATACTGTGGGGTCAGACACCCCTAATGGCCCTGGGGGTCGGGGTACGCAGGGGCCCCCACGTGAAAACGGTCAGAAATGGCCAAAATCGGTGTCAAATCTATAATTGCCAGGATGAGCAGCAACACTGTCGATGATGTTGGAGTTCAGGTTTGGACCCCCCTTGGCATGCAGGGCGAGAAGGGGTGCGAAACAAAACGTCCGCCATGACCCGCTGGAATGCCTGGACCGATTGGCACCAAACACAGCATGCGGATGCCTGGCGGCCTGGGGACAAACACTGCGGGGTGAGGGACCCCTACTGTCCCCAGGAGTGGGGGTATGCAGTGGACCCCATGTGAAAATGGTCAAACACGTCCACCGTGACCCGTTGGAATGCCTGGAGCGATTGACACCAGTATACTTTACGGTCTGGGGACAAACACTACGGGGGTCACACCCTCCTAGCGCCCCCAGGAGTGGCGGGCCCCATGTGAAAATGGTCAAAAACAGCCAAAATCGTAGCCAAGATGAATGGCGACGCTCCCAAGGCCGTTTGAGTCCACATTCGCACTTGGGATAATTTGTTGCCCGAGCAACACCGGGTAAAAAATGCTAGTATGAAATAATTCTGATAGATAACAATCTGTGGAATCATCAGTGGTGGAGATAAAAGATCTATTCACTGCCATCGCCACCACAGAGTAGGCATCATAATGTATTACTCTAACCTGTTTTCAAAGCAGATTTGTCACAAATCTTCCTCACCCTCGTTCAAGACGTCTGCCTGTTTCATAAGCCTCAGCTCCTCAATCAACCAAGGAGTGTTTTTGGCTCTACAACATGGCCGTGTTCATACAGGAGCTAACTGATCCACTGCTCTAATCATTTCCTCATTCCAAAAGTCAACAAGAGCTGCAGATGAATCGCCATTTTATGATAGCATGCAACTAACATAGCTGCACATCAGAGAGCTACATAATTAGAAAGTACGTAAAGTGACAGATATTACCTTTGCTTACTCTTTCCCTTCTTTCCACCCCCAAATTTCCCTGCCCCTGTTCTCTTTCCAGCTATCAAACACATACCAGCTGCTGAATTTTTGTACACATCAGCTCAAGGAACACAACTAAGGGGGGCATTAATGCTAACTGGAGCATGAAGAGGGCAATCTGAGGGTTCTGGAGATCTAAATTAAATTGTATTTGCTCCCAATGACTGTAAAGTGCTGCTTGCTTCTCATTATATTCTTCTCCCCCATATGTTCTTCCAGGAAAACAACCCACAGTACTACAGAAATACTGAGGAAGGTCTCAGTGTAATCACGAAGGTAAAGATTAAATCAGCAATCAGTGCTTAACTGACTAGTACTTTCACTGCTCCTATGTTTCAAACTCATCCTCATTAAATTAACCAAAAGAAACATAAAAGAAGAGCAGAAAGGTAGGAAGATAGCAGGTAAATGCTGTTTTCCACAATCCAATCTATGGGTAGCAGTTTATGAGGACTGTGGATAGAGGCAGAACAACAGGTTATAAAGCATTACACAAGAAATGTTGTCTTTAGGTTTGAGGTTGACTGCAATGTTTGGGGCTCTTCAGCCTAGAAAAAAGGCGCCTGAGGGAGGGGGACATGATTGAGACATACAAAATTATGCACGGAAGGCATAGTGTCAATAGAGGGATGTTTATTTCCCTCTCTCACCAGAACCATGGGCATCCACTAAAACAGATAAAACGAAGTACTTTTTTACCCAGCAGGTAGTTAATCTGTGGAACTCTTTGCCACAGGAGGTGGTGATACGATCTGGTCTAGATGCCTTTAAGAGGGAATTGGACAGATTTCTGGAAGAAAAGTCCATCGTGGGCTAAAGGCCATGATGGATTGTGCAACCTCCTTACATTAGTAGTAGGCTACTTCAGAGTACCGGGTGCAAGGGAGTAGCAACAGGATCCAAGCATCTTGTTGTCTCATGCCTCCCTGGGGCACCTGGTGGGCTGCTGTGAGATACAGGAAGCTGGACTAGATGGGCCTTTGGCCTGATCCAGCAGGGCTCTTCTTACGTTCTTATGAGGTTTCGTGTGTGTGTGTGCACGTGCACTAGATTGAGCATTATTTTCTTTACTACATTCATGTCATGACTGCCATAGATATTTTAGGGCATCCTTCTGAACCTACTGATTTCTTTGTTCCTTACAGTATTTTGATCTTACATGAATGGAATGGTGTCGTTCTGTGGGGGTTAGTGCTGGCTTCATACAATTAAGGGCTCTTTTCATTCAGTTACAACTTGTAACTATGCACTCATAATATAGTGTTGCAGTTAAAATCAAACTCTCAGATAAATATGCTGTGGCAAAGCAAGGAACCTGGAGCATGATCCAAGGTGCCACACATGTATGAGCAACAGAGCAAGAAACCAGGAGTACAATTAGGTTTTCTTTGGCATTTTGGCCACGACAGCTCCCTTAGCAAGAATGCATGCCACTTTTTAAACCAGACAGTGATTCTGGCTCTTCATCTGAAAGAACTGCTGTAAAAACTCACACAGTACAACTAGTGAAATTGTGCATATAACTAAGCACAAAATTAAAGTCATTTTTGAGCAGGCACAATTCCAAGTGAATTGTGTGAATTAACTTGTAAATGTGCCCTTAGTGCCTGTAAAAGCCTTAAGTGCAGTGATGTCATTCAGGGGGAACGGACCAGAACGGGCGTTCCGGATCCTAACGGGCTCCGTGGCTGGTTCCGGGTTCCCAACAAGTGCCAATCAAAAGTGAGTTCCTGTTCCTAAATCATTTGAATGACACCACTGCCTAAGTGTCTGCAAAAGATCCAGCCAAACTGGAGCAGGCTCAGAGAAGAGCAACAAAGATGATCAGGGGGCTGGAAAACAAGTCCTATGAAGAAAGGTTGAGGGAGCTTGGTATGTTTAGCTTGGAGAAGAGAAGACTGAGAGGGAAATGATAGCACTGAAATATCTGAAGGGCTGTCATAAGGAAGAAGGGACACATTTATTCTCATCTGCCTTTGACAGTAGAACTAGGTCCAATGGGTACAAACTGCAGGAGAAGAGATTCCAGCTGGATATTAGGAAGAATTTCTCAACGATAAGGGCTGTTCGACAATGGAATAGATAGTCAATAGAGGTGGTAGATTCTCCTTCACTGGAGACCTTCAAGCATAGGGTTGACAGGCACTTGCTGGAGATGCTCTAGGAGGATTTCCTGCTACAGGCAGGGGGGCTGGACTAGATGACCTTGTAGTCCCTTCCAGCTCTATGATTCTATGACTCTATGATATATGGATATATGAAGGACCCAATCTTATTCAACTTTCCAGCACTGATGTAGCTGTGCCAATGGGGCAAGTGAAGCATCCTGTGGGGTGCATCACAGAAGCTTCCTCAGGGTAAGGCAATGTTTTTGCCTTTATATCGGGGCTGCATTAGCACTGGAAAGATAGGATTGGGCCCTAAGACTCCAGGATTCTGACAATATTAAGCAGTTTTTACTCCCATTCATCTTGGTTGGCAACTCCCTCCCATGTGCCTTGGTAGCGTTTAGAAATGTTTAACTTTTGTCTGGATCAAGTAACTAACAAGCACAACCCTATACACGATTCCTGAGAAGCAAGTGCCGCTGTGTTCAAAAGGATTCACTCTCAGGTGTGTATAGGATTGCAGCCCACGTCGGTCCATTGTCTTTTCAGCATTAGCCTTAATAAGTGCTTTTGCTCTCACTATTGTGGCTTGAATTTCCAGGAACAGGAAAGCATTCACTTGCTGTATTATGTCCTGAGGCTTCTCTCCTCACAGCCATCCTTCCAAAACCTCTGCAGCATTAGAACAGTATGGGACTAGGCTATCTTACCCTGGAGGCAGTAAAGTGGGAATTATTCTACCCGGAGGTAGAATCATTTCCTAAATGAACACCACAAGTCTCATACCTTGCCCAGGGCTCAGTCTTTGGACAGTGTGGAGCCTCCCCAACAGTTAATGGCCTGAATAGTGAGTGGGACACTTTTACTCCCAACAGACCTGCCTAGATCACATCATTGTCTCAGGTATGAAAAAGGGAATTTTTAATGTTTTACTTTCATAATATGTGGCTAACTGGGTTCTGCATTTTCTGAGCAAAATCAAAAGCAAAAATCCTTTAGCATATTTTAATACTCTTTCTTTGACATACTATTTTGTTTATTGCTACAGGCAATAAAAGCAATTATACGAGATGCAAAAAGCATTATCTCTAATCAGTTTTCTAACTGATCAATTATCAAATGCCTGTACGCTGCATTGAATAAAAATACAGCTTGAATTGTCAAAGAGGTGGTTTTACTCTTCATGTTATACTGAACAGTATTTCTTGTCTTTGTGTTCAAGTTAACATATAATCCAAACTCACTATACCTGAATCCATCACTTTATTTTCAGAAACCCAGAAAGATGCAACCACTGTGTTTAAGACGTTCATATATTGCACTCTGAATGTCACAATCTGAGCATGCCTAAGGCCATATCTGTCAACAGCAAGCCCATTTTTAGTAGAACATGTTAGCATGTATGTTACAGGAAAAGGTCAATAAGCTCTGAAACAAGACATGTATTTCATATCATAATATAATAAGCTATTAGAGTATAAATTTATTTTTTATTTATTTAACTGTTATCACCTACTTAAATTCACCAAAACTCAGAGCAAATGGTATTCATAAACCAACTTCGGAAAATCTGAATTTGTGAAATCCAATTAAAATGTTATGATTAAAAATAGCATCTACTTACTCTGATTAGTTTGTTTCATTTCTCTTCCCTCCTACACGCTCTTAAAATTCAATATAAATGTGCAGTTTGTAATGTTTTTCAATAAAATTTCCTTTTTATCCATTAGTAATATATGACACACACAAATACTAAAGTATTAATGTCTGAATCTATGTAATATTCAGGCTAATTCTATGCATATGCTGGATAATAATTCTTAGGCTACAATCCTATACACACTTTCATGGGAGTAAGCCCCATTTAATACAATGCGATTTACTTGTTTCGGAATAGACATACATAACCTTGTGCTGTTAATATACTCAGGATTAAGTCCCACTGAGTTCTTGAGACTGATTCTCAGGTGAGTTTAGAATTGCTTTGTCTGCTGTTCACAAATCACCAGTTAAGAGCATTCCCATTAGCATTTACAGTTCAGACTAAACTGGATCAGACTCCATTGTCCTAAGTAGATTTGGACTGCAATTCTACACACATTTACCTGAGAGTCAGTCCCATTAACAGTGCAAGCCTATGCCTGTCTACTCAGAAAGTCCTATTGTGTTCAATGGAAAGTGTGTATAGGATTGCAGCCTAAAAATGGTATAACATAGGTCTGCGTAAACTTGTATTGGATTGCATTTACTTGCAGCCAAAGTCTATTCCTATTTACTAGATGCAAGTCCATTGAATTCAATAGTATTTGTTCACTAGTAAGTGTAATGAAATTGCCCCAGTTTTTTCTAATACAGGTAGTTTCCTCAGATCTTCTTCAATAAATTCAAATTCAAGGTAATTAAGCCCAAAAATCAACCAGTAATTTCTAACTAATATAAGCTGTTCAACAGAAATACCTAAGATTGGTCACTTTTTTAAAAAGGCATTAAAGAATTAAAGCAGCTTTCTAAATGCGTGCATAAAAATGAATGTTTTCAAGTAGGGCCTAACTGCCAGCAGCCTCAGGCCCAAACTGTCATGATAGGGTGGCACTGTAGAAAAGGCCGTACAAAATCCTTTTACTTTGCTGTATGCTATTCCTTCATTGGGGAAACACTGAGCAGAGCCTCCCTTAGTGATTATAAATGCCAAACGGGTATTTGGTGACTATAAATACCAAGGAGCAGATTCTTACACATATCTATTCTGCCTAAGTAATTTTTTCTATATATGCATGGTCCACACATACCATGCATGAATGTGCAAGTTCACAGGCAGCAATGTGTGTTGCTGGGAACTGATAACACAGCAGTCAGAGAATGTAGTATTATTGGTGCATGGCAGCCATATTGAGAAATGAGCACCAAATGGGAAAAAGTCCCATTACATCTTCCCTTGCTTAGAATGCAGTTTAGAAATGGCGGGTGAATTTAAGAATCCATCCTAAAGGTTCCTCCATACATTACATTTCTGCTTCACAGAGGTAAACTCGATATGCAGGGGAAAAGTGCAGTCTGTATCATCTGAAGTGTGGAACCAGTCCTCTTTTTGCTCTGAGTGCACTTACAGGATAGTGGACAACTGCACCATCAGTATACAAATGACAAAAAGAGTTCTCACACTGCACTTCAAACTATATAGAGCATGCTCTTTTTTCCAACATGAACATTACTTTCTTGTAAGGAAAGGGAAATGTGTGAAGCAGCCCACTGTATAGTTCCATTGAAATTACAGTTAAGAGTCCCTTTTACTTCAATGGGAGTTAAGTGCACCTGACTTCTTCTAGATTGGTGCAATGTGTGAGATCCACATATACCTATACATCCTGGTTTTCTCATCTGTTTCACCTGCAGCAGCCAAAATCACTTTTTAAACTATGCTGAGTTTACGAAGCAATTTGCAGTTCATTACAGGGAATTGCTGAGGAGGAAAAAGTTCCAAAAATCTGGGTGCCTGGACACTATTGCTTGTATTTACCATGAAAATAGCCAGTGTGTCTAAGATTGATGCTCAACAGCCTTAAATGATAAAATCTCGCTTCCGCCCTTTACATTCCTCCCAGTACTGGCTGCTGTGCAACTTCCATTCATATCAAAGTGACTTAAAATAAATATGGACTCTACAGGATCCACTTGATAGACTACAGCTAGAAACTTGTTTGCGTTGTAAAAACGCTTACAGCACAATCCTATGCATGTCTACTCAGGAGTATGTACCATCATGTTTAATGAGGTTTACTCCCAGGAAAGTGTTTATAGGATTGTAGCCTTTGTTCATTACAATTTTACACATAATATGAAGTCACAAAAAAAAGGTTAGAAAAATCATATTGTTGGCAGTTTGAGCTACCTTGTGATTGACTCTATTTCCATCAAGGGCTGCTTGACGGGAGACTGGGATTTGCCCAGAACCAAGAACTGTAGCCTTTCAAATGCAACACCCATCCCAGTTTTGGGGAAGGAACAGGAACACAGCTAGAAAGTGTCTGTAATTGGTTTAGCAGTTTGAACTGGGAGAATCAGACAGATACAATAGAAAAGGGATCGGGGACCATGAGTTAAGGTGAAGCACCTTTGGTTACCTGCTGCAGAAACTACAACTTGCTCACAGAGGTCTGCTTGCTTCTCTTATACTTGTATATTTGTAAAGAAAACAAATATTAGAAAGACACTGCAAGTCTCTGGTGCGCCTTCATCCAAAGACTAAAACCTATAGTACTACACCCTAGTCTTCTTACCATTCAGGAAAGTGGGGAATTCAAGAATGAAATACAAGTGTTTGCATTCACAGCTTAACTTTGTGAAGTCAGCTGCTGCCTTACTTATTTACACAGGGAATCACTAGACAGAATACTAAATGTAGAATAACTCTGTGGGTGAGGTTCTCTGAGCTTCTGCAGGTAAGAAAAATAATGGCAGTTTTCTTCTGATCTTTCAGTACCTCATTTCTTTTGCCCCAACAACACCCTTCTAGTCTTTAAAATACATACTGGAATACTGAAGAGGGTTAAAGGCAACATTTTGTCTGTGGGGCCTTCTGTAGGCTGAAGAAGAAATAGAAAAATACCATGCTTTAGTTCATGGCCTGAAGAAGTCCCAACAGCCAAAACATCACCTTTAACTCGGTGTCTATTTCTGAGTATCATTTTGCTGTTTAATTTTTCAGCCTGCATCCCATACTATCAAGACCCCCAGCTTTTCCTACTGTGCACAGCGCATCTCCTTAGGAACATTGGTCCTGCGATTAAGATCACACTGCATCTGAAATCAAAGTTCTTGGGCAACACTTAACAAGTTCTTCTTGACCTTGGTTAAAGGAGGACTCTTCAAACAGAAAAACTATAACATTCGTGAAGTGTACAATCCGGTCAAGGTGCCGATTCTGTATGTTTCACTAGGTGATAGCATTAAATAAAAGTGGGCTTCTGTTTTAAAATCAGTGTCAGATCTAGCCAAACATTGCTATATGTCTGTTTGAGGTTCTATGGGTGTTCTGCCAAATTCTCCCTGCTAGGCCTCCCCAAAGGCCCTGATGCCCACACTAGGCTAACTAGTTTCCCCTCCAGAGCAGCCTCAGAAATAGGCAAGAGGGAGGGGTTTCAGTCACGCACTGGGCCTCCGCTCTTCCAGCAGCTTTGCTTGGGATCACAGGCTGGCCAGCCGCCTCCAGACTGCCCTCATCACTGGCTTAGCTCCAAACTACCCCAAGTCTAGCACCAACAAACCCCACCACCAAACAATAGGCAGTCAGCTTGCCCAAGCCACAACTGCCTCCTCCACTTGGTGGCTCCAGGGGCGTGGCAACCATACCGCAATTCCCAATGGTTATTCCCCACAATAACCTTATCTTCTCCAGTCCTTCAGTCACAGGCCATCCTGCAATCTATCCATTCAGCACCTACCTGGTGCTTCTCCTTGAAACATGAAGGCCAAATTACATCAAACTAAGGATAGCCGGAGGTAGGTTTTATCAGTATTTTATTCCATCTGCGCAGAGGGCTGCCTCGGAGTCTCACGACTAACTTCCTGAGGACCAGCCCCGAAAAAACATATTACAAGAAATTATATACTTGAAATGACGCAGGCTTCTCATTAGAAAAGGAGCAACAGTATAGGTCAATGTAAAGAAAAACATAGGGCGTTACTTCCAACCTAATTAGAAAAGGATACAGTTACATTTTAGAATACAATTCGATTGCTGGATGTCAAACTAACCTCAGCTCACTTGTAGTTTACATTCTCTCTCTATCCTTCCTGGCTGGCACAACACAGAGGCGCCAGCTCAAGGACTCTGCCCAACTTTTTGAATCTTGTCTCACCCCAAGCAAAGCAAACTTGTTTACAGAAGCGGGTGCAAAGTTTAGGTCCTAACCTTCAAGCTGGGTTCTAACCAAACGCTATCCTGCGCTGCCTAAAGCATAAGCCAGTACAGAAGCAGACAAGCATATATTTTATGAGACACTAAAATCGTCCTGTAACATCCTCCAGCACCTTCCCAGGTTCTTCTCCTACAGCTCCTGCCTCCAACTTTATACTGAGGCCAGCCAATCAGTGGGCAGGCTTTACCATCAGCCACACCCATCTGCACCTGTGCTGGCCTCCCTTAATAGCCAGGGGCCTCATCAGCCTACAGCTGTGCTCCTGAGGCTTGGGGGTTAACCCTATAATCCCTGGTTTATCTGGGACAAGGGGCCATTGCTGATACCATTCCCCATCTCCTCGGGGTATCTCCTGCCTTTTCCAGTACAGTAGGCCAAACTGCACATTAATATGCAAATGAATGCTTGTACACAAACTGCAATAACGGCTTCTTCTAGGGAAAAAGCAGATTTGGGGAGATCAATGTTTAAGGAAGAAGTGATCTGAAGAGATGATTCTTTGTATTTCTACTGTCCACAGCTTTTCTGTTCCAACTACCTTTCCTCCTCCCCATACACAGGATCCCAGGGTCATGTTTACCATTAAAACACCTCCAGGTCCCTGCAGGAAGAAGAATGACTGGGGAGAGCTGCTGTAGAAAAGCAGTTGAATAGCAGACATCATGTCTCCAACCAGGGACAGCCTTGCCATACAGCAGTGTGAAATGGTTACATCAAGAGGCCTCCTAGAACACCCAAACCCATCTATCCACCACCCTCTCCAGTATGCCACTCTACTGTGGGATCCTGTGAGGAAGCTGGAAGAGGATCATAGCAGTGGCAGCCTCTTTTTCCCTCCTGTGCTGCTGGAGGTAGAAATGGAAAGAACAAAAACTGTCCTGGCTCCAAGTCAGTTCTCCCCATCTACCTGGTGCTCCCAAAGGTGATTTGGAGTCCACTTCCCTTCCATTTCCTCTCCTTTTTATTTCCCTGACAAGTGGGACAGTGGGTCTCCCTGTTCCACTCTGCCTGGATTTGCAAAGAAAGGGAGGCAGCACCCCCTGATCCTGTTCATTTCAAAGGGAAGCAGTGCAGAGCAGGGAGAGTGCTCATCACACTCTTGATAACTAAGGTCTTGATAACAGGAAGTCTTGGTAACTTCCTGTCCAGATACAGAAAGCTGGACTAGATGGGCCTTTGGCCTGATCCAGTGGGCTTTTTTATGTTCAAATATAACAAGGAGGAAAAGCATGATTCTGACAATTGCATTCACCCTTCCAGAACAAGCATACGTTCCTTAGCTTTTATTAATGGCAATGAGTTGGATGAGGTGGGAGAGTGGGCTGGCAGAAGATTCACCCACTCATTTGCCTGCCCACTCTTCCTCCTCATCCAACTCATTGCCATTAATAAAAGCTAAGGAACGTATGCTTGTTCTAGAAGGGTGAATGCAATTGTCAGAATCATGGTTTTCCTCCTTGTTATATTTGAACATAAGAAGAGCCCTGCTGGATCAGGCCAAAGGCCCATCTAGTCCAGCTTCCTGTATTTCACAGTGGCCCACCCAATGCCTCAGGGAGCGCACAAGACAACAAGATACTTACTGTGTTCACATCACATCCAGTTTGAAATTAATTTACTCCATTCCCCAGAATCCCAGTTTCATAGCCTGGTTTTTCGTTTACACTCTGATTAGGCAAGCCAATATTTGAAACAAAGGGTTCAGGATAGGAAAAGAAAGATGCATTATAAGTTTTATTAATTTGTAAAGTATTACTCTCTTGGGAAGCCCCATTTGCAGAGTTTGCTTGAAAATTTGAGTGCTCACAAAAGACATCTGGCTATTGTATTAAAAAGACAAGCAACAAGATTGTATGTTTCTGGTCTAAATATGAGAAAATAAAGACATGCCCCTCTCATCTTCCTTCCCCCTTCATTATGTTTTATGGGTCATAATACATGTACAGACATCAGCAGTGACTGGATATGTAAATACTCTTACACTGACACCCTGTCTGTTGCATAGCTTCAAATAATCACTAATGCTGAAGAGAATCAGGAAGGGATAAAAGATCAACCCAAGAAGTGTCTCTAGTTCAGTGGCAGAGCTGCAGAAGGTCCTAAGGGCCATTCCTGGTACTTCCAAGAACACTGCCCCTACCTGGGATAGATAAAACAGGGCTGGGTATGCCAACCAGTGGCCGTACATTGCAGAATACTACTAATGCATCTTAGGTTTGCCACCTCTGCAATTATAAAAGCAAAAACCAAATTATAGAACCAAAAACCAATCGTTTACCCTGCTCCTTATTGGGGTGTCTTCAATTGGAAGAGTTCTGGAGGTCTGGTTTGATTTAAAGAGATCAAATGAACAAAGAAGTGTCTTCATTTGCATGGTCCCTGTAACTCAAACTGGAAGTCCTGTGCTTCCATGTTAGAAGAAACTGCACCTGGAACAAGTGGAACAAGAAACTGCACCTGGAACATCAGCAGCAGACTGTAGGAAGGTGAAGGGTACTCCAAATCCACTGCCACCCCCAACTGTTGCTGATGCAGCACTTTACCTAATGAATGAGCCTCCCCTAACACTAGTGATCTACCTCAGTGTAAAGAGGCAGGTGCAGGTTCTGAACCACACCCAATGGATGCAGGTTTTTTAAAACCAAATGAATGATAATTGTAAAGTATGCTCCAAGGAGTTAGTTGTCCTCCTAGACCTGGTTTGGGGGCTCTTTTGCACTGTTGCTGTATTACCAACAGTGTAGCAATTATAACTAGAAACTTTAAAAGGTCTTAACTGAGACTTTTTTTTCCTAAAATGTGTAATTTTAAATTAATTTTTACTCACTAAATAATACATTCTCTGCAAGTGTCTATAAAAATGTAGTGCTTTAATTTTGTGTTATTTTTGAATTAAAACTAATTTGTCGTTAAAAAGATACAAACAGAACACAGAACAGAAAGTGAAGGAAAAAGCAATACAGTCATTAAGTACTTGGCCTAACAAGCCTATGTATGTTTACTCAGAAGTAAGTCTCACTATATTCAGTGGGACTTACTCCCAGGTATGTGCATATGTGAGTATAATGCTGTAAATAGAGTATTCCACTGGAGAGAATAATCTTCAGTGAGGTGGTAGTATGACAGACATCCAGCGGTGTCATCCTGGCGGAACGGGCCGGTACGCCGTTCCGCTAGTTCTGCGGACGGGCCCGGGCCGCGCCGCCTCTCCCGAGGACAGGCGCACTGTTTCTGGGCCCACCTGCCCTCCCGTGCGTCCGAATCGCTCTGAAATGGAGCGATTCCAGGCACAGGGAGGTGTGGCTGGCCTCCGCCATAGGGGCGGAGGGCTGCCAATCATCTGGGCATTCCGGTTCCTGGTGTGCCCGGATGACATCACTGCAGACATCTCTTTAGTTTCTCAACGCTTCTTGGTAATTTGATCCAATGCAAATACTTAGGTTGTAATCACACATGCAATTCTCATTGATATCAATGGGCTGAGCAAGACTGCAGGCCTTTGTGCATATTGTTACTTATTTTATTTGTATCCTGCCCTTCAGCTAGGAGCTCAGGGCAATGTACATGTGGTTATAACCCATTTTATTCTCATAACAAACCCTGGGGTGCAAAGTAGACTAAGAGAGAGCCAAGTGGGGATTTGAACCCAGGTCTCTCTGGTTCAGGTTTACTATACCACACTGACTTTCAGATTATTTACAAATCCCACCCGAGTTAATAATGTCTGGTTTCTAAATTGATACACAAGTGTATGCTGATACTGGAGCCATTTCTAACTATCAAGGGGCTGTGGTTTCTGTGAAAAACCCATTAAAGTGAAGGAGGGTGAGGAAACAGTGCTTGGTCAATTGCACCCATTTGCAAAGTCTTTGTCTTTTCTCCTTAAAAGCTGTGCAATTTTGTTCTGTTCTTCCATAGTAGTGGGAAGATTCATGAACAGCAATACAAATGCATGAACATCCCAGAAAAAGTATATCTTTAAATGAATTTAATTAATGAATATGGTTTTCTTACACTATGCTTGAAATTCACCTCTTCTTATAAAGAGGAAGTTCGAATGTGTTGCTTTGTAGGATATGGTGGAAATGGCATAGACAATTCTTATCTATCTGTGTCAAATAAAGGGGAATAATGTACCTGTGTCAAATATAATTATACCCTTGGGATGTTCAGCATAAGCCTGTGCATCTTAAACCAGCCATTTTCATTTCTGATTTTTAAATTTATACTTCAAACCTATGTTTGTATTTCCATTACTCCCAGGATGGTACCTGGGCAGGAATACTGCTACGCTAGGCATTCATCAGTGCTGTTTTCTCTAAACTACTATGCAAATTAGCCCAGAAGGATGCTCTTAAAACATCAAGGCTTTATCTGAAAATTCAAAGTGGATTTTTTTTTAAAAATAAAAATAAAAATAAAAATAAAAGATCCATAAAAATTAGAGATCAAAATAAGTGGCTTGCTCCATCTTTCTCTATGGAACATTGTACAATAGATTGTTTTCTTTTGGATTCTCTGGCTGTTCTAGATTTAAAAGATGCAAGCCTCTGTTGTTTCCTTTAAGAAACCATTCCAGTGACGTACTTCGTCATTAGGAAACCTGTAATGATATTTCACCTATATTTTCCAGTGCTCAGCTATACTCAATTCCCTGCTTCAAGGTATTCCCCCTTGCACTAATCAAAATAACACCTTTTCCCATTTAAGGCCAAATGGTGCTTTCAAAGACAAGCTTTGGGCATCGCCTGCAATTTCTGGAAGCTTTGTGCATTCACAGCTAAGAACAAGAGTTAACACATTCACATCCACTATCAGTAAAATAAGGGCATATCCCCGAGAACATCTGTTAACAGATGCATGTCTACTCAGAAGTAAGTCCCATTGAGTTCAGCGAGACCTACTCCTAGGTAAGTGTGTGTGCAATTGCAGCCTTACAGCTCAATCAGCTAGCCTGGGGGGCACAGCTAGCCTGGGGGCACAGCAGTACTGGCACAGCCTATGCTGCAGGCTGGCTGGGGACCATGGCATAACAGAAGGTAACAAAATTCTTACTAACCTATTCTGCCATACCATAGTCTGCAATGTATCGATTTGGATCCTCATCAGCCCTTTGGCTGGTGCCAAGTAGACCCAAGAAGATGTGGTGATTTCTGGGGGGGGGGGAGGATATCAGCAGTGCCATTGCTGCCGATACTGCCCCTGCCCTCCCTACCAGAAGCCCCGATCCCCCCTCTCCACACCAATCCACCCCACCCACAGTCCACCCCTCCACCAACTCACCTTCTCTGGCAGTGGCTGGGTGCTCTGCTGGTAGGGACTGATGATTGCCAGCAACCTGCACTGACAACCACTGGGTTGCACTGACAACCACTGCACTGACAACCACTGGCCACAACACTGATGGAGGAGGCTTTCTGCTATGGAATGCTCGTTCCATCAGCAGACTCAGGGTGACCAGATACAATGGAGGACAGAGTACCTATACCTTTAACCACTGTATAGAAGAGGGAATTTTTGCAGGAGCAGCTTAACATGGAAGGGTTTAAAAAGCTGTATCTGCCAGAATTCCCTCTTCTATACAATGGTTAAAGGTATAGGCACTCTGTCCTCCATTGTATCAGGTCACCCTGAGCAGACAGTGCCCATAGGATTGGACTGTTTGTCTCCCATGTGTCACTTCTGAACGTTCTTTAAATGATTACAGAATAATAGATCATATTATGTTCTTTTTAATATGATTATTTAATCTGATTAAATCTGAGGGATCTCAAAATACTGTTCTGGCAATGAAAATGCCCTAAGCCTATGTGATCCAAAGTACATTTACTTTCATTTAACCCCCACAGATCCCCTGAGATTTGTTTCCAAGTAAATGTGCATAAGATCAGTTTTATTCTGGCTTCTAAAACCATATGGAAGTATATCCCATTAAATTCAATTGAATATGCTTCCAAGAAACTTAGAAGTTAGCTTAGTCCTAGACTGTAGTTTAGGACTACAGGCCTAACTGGGATGTTGAAAAGATGCATGCATCCTAATCCTTTCTTCAGCATCCCTGCAGCAATTAGGTATTTATTTGCAATGCGGTTTCCAAGTATTCATGTTGGAGTTGGACAACCCATTTCTGGTTTTGCTGGAAATCCAATGTTAGGATTCAACATACGCTGCCACTGACAAACCCACCCACCTCCTGGGCCTAATGTGCCCTTCTCCCCACCCCACACACCACCCCTCCGCCATTCCACCCTCCTCACACCCTGTTCTACCCCCTATGCAGCCTTACCTGTTCTAGCTACTCTTCAGTCCAGTGGCTTAATGCACTGCCCTGGTGCCTGGGGCAGCGACATCATGATATCACATGATGTAATGATATCACTTTCGGGTCCTCCCCAGAAGAGAACTTGCTGAGAACACTTGCTGTGGCAGCAATGCGCCCCCCTTCCTTCTCCTGTGGAGGCTCCCCTTTGAAGGAGAAAGAACAGGAGGCTCAAAGTTGCCAGTGTGTCCTCGGTAACTGGAGCAGAGCCGAAGGACAGTCATGCAACCCCCCACTCCACTAGTGCCTGAAGCAGGTGCCTCTCAAGTTCATTCTAGTTATACCTCTGCTTCATCCATCTGCTGGCACATGGAAGGCTGCTCTGGCCTCTCTGCCAGAGGCCTGGGAGTACACATCAGTGAAGGCTGCTTTGTGACTGCTCACTGCCACTGCACCAGGACACACTTTGTATAATGGTGCTCGTGTCTGGATCCAAGTGAAGTCATTAACCTGGAAGTGATTTCATGGCCAAAAGTGACATCATTGAGCAGGCAGTACTGTCACTGTGACATAATCAAATGACATTCCCAGAATGCAAACTGGCATTCTTGGACTGCAACAACTGCAGAACCAGAAAGTATTCCTAACAGGAAGCAAGATTAGGTTGAAATGCCTAAGAATAACTTAGGCACTGAACTAAGAATAATTTTTTGCTTAAAAAAAAAAAAAGCCCTCACTTGAAAATTCAAACTGTTAACACTCACAAAAGGAATATAGCAAGAGTAAGATGGCTACACTCCCAACTCTCCGTGACCCACCTGACATCAGGTCATGACCCACCAACTGGGTCCTAACCTACAGTTTGAGAAACACTGCTATAAACGCTATATAATGTCTGCTTAACAGTTTCACTGTTTACCATTCTATTAATAAAGATGTTGGTCTACATATTAAAATTAGGTCAATATGGGGTATAATTCTAAAGTCCAATTCAAGGCTGCTTTACTGTACACTTGACAGTTTTACACCTGTGTCACCATCACACATGTAGATCACATACATGTCTGTTTTAATGGTTGTACAGGAAGTACCACAGAAATGTAAAGTACATAATGTTCACACATAACAATGTATACAGATCATTTCTTCACTATTATATGCTTGGGTAAGAAAAATGTCATTTGTGAAAGATCATTATAAATTGTTCCTAATGATTAGAAGATTCATTCAATGTATGGCTCGGTTAGAAAGTAGCCATCTTACGTGTAAAGTGACACAATGTATATTTCGATGATATAATGTTTTCTCTAGATTAAAAATTCATCACACCCTTTCAAAGTCCCCTTTTGTCCTTTGCAATGAATAAGATACTATTTATGGAAAATTGTATTCACGAAAATACACTTCAAATTCTATTTACATTACATGTAAAAAAATTTTTCCACATAACTGCTTGTACTTCAATCATAGAATGTTATAGATATTAAAACAACTTGATACTTTATTTAATCATCAGAGATATGCTACATATTGCAGAGTATGCTAATTCTACAGACCTGCAAATTCTTAATGTTGAGTTTAATAAAGCAGTATTTAATAACTGAAATGGCTATTTGAAACACAGAGCTGGGAATCACATAAATCATATATCATAATACTGGTGAATTGTGAAAATCTGAATACTTAAATTTTTCACTTTGACTCTGGTGTGGTTTTGTATGTTCTTAGCTTACAAGGGAAACAAATCTGACAGGACCTAGAAGTTCCTCTATTTTCTGTGATAGGCCTATTTAGATACATTTACAAGTAACTTTAAGCTTAGATAAGTAAGAGCTATAAGCATAAATGATGTCGCGTACAGAGCACTTTGTGGATAACACTAGTCCAATATGCCATTTTTATATAATCAGCTGTTGTATTTACCAGTTCCTTCTTCTTTTGTATATCACATATGTATTTCTCTAGATATGTACACGGACTATCATAATGCAAGTTAATTTTCTTTTCTTACTGAATACAGCTGAGGAAAGAATCTAAGCAGAATACCTTAAAATTTCAAGGAAATGAAAATATGCACGTTCCCTTCAAATTAGCTCAAGTAATACGTATATTATTGGTTTAATTTACACATTGCAGCAGTAGATCTCCGAATAGTGTTTACAATAAGAAATTCATATCTTTCCAAAGCAGTGTTTGGAAGATACCACTTGTCATTAAATATAACTGTACATTCACGAGACTTGTAATAATAGCCTTTAATTAAACTGGCGACTGTTACAGGGTTTCTGTTGCCCTTTGAAGGTCTTAATTATTAGTCGTATCCAGTCTTTTATGGCATACGGATGGTTAAATTAAATAATTGAACTATATTGCCAACAGAAATATTGTGATTTTGTATATTGTAATTAAATCCCTGAATTTGAGGTTTTAAAACAAATACTGTGTGTTTTTTATACTTCCACGCGGTGGTATACAAGCATGCTAGAATATATGGGGGAAAAGGTAGCTTTTTATGGGAATAATCGTTAAGCATGATGCATGTAAATGAGCTGTTTTTCTATGCATGGCTGGCAAAAGTGCTAATTAAATAGTTGGTATTCAAGTCTATGCTCATTCATTGTTTAGTGACACACAAATCCAGCGATGTGTGCCAGCAGACATTTTGAGTTGAATGTTTTCTCTTCTGTGGTTTTTGTCATGAAATGGTGGCACCATGATGAGAACACCAGTGTAAGCAAAACACTGAAATATGCTTTAATAATGTTTTAACCATGTAGCAACACCAGTCTAGTTCCGTAATGAATTTTTAATTTCTTCATATAAGGATGTTCCGAGTTATCGCTGATGCATATTAAATCATATACATGAGTCACTTTCTCACTCAATTTGCATAAAATGGCTAAATGTTAATGCACCAAATGGGGTTTACTATATATGGTACAGTAAATATGCCCTTGCAGGCTCACTGCAATCAATCTCCTGTATTTCATTAGCAGCTTATGCAGGGTGGGGTCAGAAGGGAAAAAAAAAACACTGTTGTGTTGCTCGCTAGAATATGGTTGTACCATATCTACAATTACTGTACATAAGGATTCAAATCTATGTAAGATTTTGAAATGAAAAATGCAGAAAAAGAGGCCTTCTGAAAGCATCGATATTGTTTATTCATGGCAGCAAAGCTCCTTATACATTTCTGCTTTTAATATGGAATGTCAAATAATATTACCCATTATTTTATTTGTGCCAATTTGTACATGTTTGGTCACTGAAAAATTAGCTCCAAAATCCTGCCAGGTGTTTTTTTTTTGGGGGGGGGGCTATACGTAGCTGCTAGTTAACCTGATGTTGCTAACTTCATGATCTTAATGAAAGGTTCAATCTTTCAATATCTATTAATTGTATCCATCTCATATCCATGCACTCTATTATATATTGTTCCTCTTTAATTCAAGCTTACTAGACTAGTATGAAAGCTATGGCAACTCAGACAATATTATTAGGCCAAACAACTGGGTCACACTTAATAAGGGAGACTTCCTCTTTTATCTCCCCTCCCCCCCGACTCCTTTTTACCATCCAAAATATGTTTGTACCCAAAAGGGGGGATAATTTAAAAATAAATGTATGCTTTGCCCTACAGTTATTTTAAATTAGTCCTGATAAATAATTAAGTAATGCATAATACATTATTTAGATGCAATGGTCTTAAGAATTTGAGTGGTATTTCAACTACAATTATAGTAATTTATTTATCAGTAAAAATTTACATAATCATAGTTCAAAATCCAGTGGACTGAGAGATACCAGAATGCAATCCATGAGTGTGGTAATGACTTAAGCATTAGATTGACTTAATAACGTAGCAATATCATATGTGAAAAGCTGGAATCTCCAATATCAGTTGTATTTGATGAATCATTCTTAAATGATGGAGATATCTGAATTTTTTTTTGTTTCTTAGTGATACATTATGCAGAAGCAAACTGTTGGGCAGAGAATTGACTGAGGACTAGCTTTCTCAGATAACATACTGTTACTACCTGAATGAATCTAAGCTGTAGTCAATGACCAAAGTACTGTGAAAACCACTTTGCTTTTTTCCAGATGATTGGGGCAACAGTGTCTTTTACAAATGCTCCTTGTTTAATCCACAAACCAGTTAAGCAAAGTGTGTAAATATTTATAACCCAAACCACAAACCAGTCAAGCCACAGCTCTTGGATTTAAGACAATTTAAGTGCTACTGAAATACAACAGCTTCCCTTTAAGAAAGGATAAAATTTAAAGGCTAAAGTAAAGCCCTGGTCAAAGCCTACAGTTGCTGATTGGAGAAGGGGTTAATCCACCCTGGGTTAGCTAAACTACATTTAAGAAATTTTCTACAATTGTGAGTACTCATTTGTATTGCGTTTGGAGTAGTGACAGTATGTTGTTGAAGTATACAAGAGTTTTTCTAGGGGCATTGTATTTTCAATACAACTGAATGTGGAGGTTTAGTAAGGAGCTATCTGGTTATTTGATTATCTTTGTAAACTGCTTTTTGAACTTTTTAGTTGAAATGTGCTATATCATTATCAACAACAACAACATTTATGTCATTTATGCCATACAAAATTTATTTTATTCTGTTTTGGTCACTCATGGGCAGCCCACTCCGAAGCATAGCCAGGCTGCATGGCCTGTGCTGTATCCAGTGCAGCTCAGAAGGCCGCCTGAGATCTCCTTGAGGTAATGATAAGAGGCTATATTTCCCCTTACCCTGGGTAAAGCCCCATCCACCTCTATAGGGCTCCTGGAAGCCACACCATCTATATTGCTGGTGCAAAGCTAGATTCCCCAGATAGGGCTGCCCAGCCCTGGAAGAGAGTTGGCATGTGGCATGTTGCACCACAGCCAATCCTGCCCCCTCCCGGGCTCGATGCTCCCCTTATTCCATCCTGCCCCCAAACACCCACTCTCTGCCCCCAAACTGCCCTTCAGTCACTTCACCCAGCTTTCCATGCTGCCTGGAATTACCCTACCTGTGCTGACTGGGTTGGATGCAGCCTAGCTGAGATGGCACAGGCCTTCTCACCAGCCCAGCATGACTAGCGCATCTGCCACACTGAGCCGGAACAGGGACAGCTGTGCCTGCACCAGCTCAAGCAGGAGTTTGGATCACTGTGAATTTTTTTAAAGCCAAGTGGGCATGATCCAGGGCCCAATCCTAACCTGGAGTTAGGCCGGCACAGTTAGGCCAGCAAAGTTTGACTGGCACAAAGGACACCATAAAGTATGTGTTGGAGTACTCTCTGAGGGCACAATCCTAACCAACTTTTGAGCACTAGCATAGCAGTTCCAATGGGGCATCTGCTGCATCCTGCACTACTGAGGCCTCCTCAAGGTGTTTGTTCTCTATCTCAGAGCTGCATTGCCCTTACCATGGTGCTGGAAAGTTGGTTAGGATTGTACCCTCAGTCAGAGAGGCCAACACACAGATGTGCACCATCCTCCCTGACTCTGAGAGTGATCCAAATACACATCTTGGTAGCACTTGTGCCAGCCACACTTTGCTGGCCTAACTGTGCCGGCCTCACTTCAGGTTAAGATTGTGTGCCCCCCCCCCCAGTCAATGTTAAACACTTTTAATTTCCAATGAACATATGCTTAACTCTGCCAGTGGTAACAGTTCAAAATGCATAATTTTGACATGCTGCCTAATGGTGCTCTAAGCCTGCACAAGTCCCTTGTGCTGGCTTCCGTGTGTCATAAATGTGCCATAAAGCATGATTAGGGGTACTCAAGAGCATGATAGGCTATCAAAGAACGTGCACTGGCCTAGCAGCACCTGAAGAAGGTAGGTTTGTGCCGGCCTGGGCAGGTCAGTATAGGGATTTGGAGACGGCGGTGGGAGGTCAGAATGAGGATGTTTTGGGGCAGGCAGAGGGCAGACTGGAAGGCAGATTGTAATAAAGGGCACAATCCTAACCAATTTTCCAGCACCAGGATAAAGGCAATACAGCTCTGAGGTAAGGGAACAAGCATTCCCTACCCTTCAGGAGGCCTCCATGACTGCCCACTAACTACAGGATGCAAAACATGCCCCATTGGCCCAGCTATGTCAGTGCTGGAAAGTTGGTTAGGATTGTACCCTCAGTGTGTTATACTAATTCCCTTACTACTAAGCATGTAAACATGTGCCACATTGAAATCAGTAGAGTTCCCCTTCCAAATAAAGTGTTAAGGATAGCATCTTTAACATTCAGTATGTACATTTAAGAGCTACCAGTTTTATACTACTGCACTTGTGTGAAGCTACATAATGAATATTCCTCCTCCCTAATAATACGTTACTAGTGGAAGACCTGTTTCTCTCCTGTATGCCATAGCCACCTACACTGAGACAAGAATTTTTGATTTAATAGTCTTGCAAAATGTAGTTCTAGATCAATTGCTATCATAAGTTGTTTCCTATCTAGAGATGGAGGAATTTGTAGTTATACAAATTACAACATTCTAGCTCAAATCAACCATTACATTAGATTTTTACGAAGTCTCATTTTCCTGATATGTTCACTATTGTTCCTAACCAAGCCAGGTACAACGTTATCATGTAGATACATTCCAACAACACAAGGGAAGCTTTTTATTTCCTAGGTAGAATTGTCTCAAATGTTACTGTTTCTTAGTTGCCAGTTACACAAAAACATATGACTATTACTCACATGATAACAATAGTCCTTTATAACCTCAAGCCTTGTTTCCTGAGAATATCACTGCATAGAATAATCACAAGGGAGTGTCATTTGCTTTAAAATTTCTTTTCAGTGAACTGACATTTTCAATGCAATTTTTTAAATTTCATGCAATGCTTTTTTTCTATTTACATGCCCTTTCTTAAAGGAGAATGATCTTTTCAGGACATATGTCCCCTTCTATTATTAAGGCTCAGTACAGTAAGCAGGGTTGGCTTTAAAACAAGCAAACTCATTTTGCTAACAGATGTAGTGAGAAGGATCTATGATATTGCCTTTGCAGCCAAAGAAGATTCATCACCTTCTTTCCTTCTGTTTTGTACTGCTCTCAAACAGGTAGCATTGGCCTGTTTGGCAGAGACCACATTGATAAACTCATGTGGCTGTTTTTCCTATAACATTTGCAATACATAAATGGTACAAATGCTATTGACATAAAGATAGCACATGAGCTGATCTGTTATATTGCATTATCAATCTTCTAGTAAAGCCCAAAGGAACTAAAAACAGGGAGCAGTCCTCAACTGTTCAAATCAGTGGAACCCTTGCTACTGAATTCAACATGATTTCAACATGATTTAAGCTCTGGAAGATGTTAAGTACTCAGGTATGCTATACCCATAACCAGTGGTGTTATTCTGCTGGAACGCTCGGTGGGACATCCGGCTGATCGACAGCCCGCCCATCGCGTTCCGCAGCGTTACGCCGTTTGCGTAATGTACGCAAGCGGTGTAATTGGTTACGCAAATGGCATAACACTGCGGAATGCAACAGGCGGGCTGTCGATCACCCGGATGTCCCGCCCAGCGTTCCGGTAGAATAACACCACTGCCCATAACCCCCACCTCCCACTTCCGGTACCCATGGAGAGATCTGTGATTAGGAACTCTGGCCATTCCATAAAAAAAAATCCAAACAGGACTATGGATTGCATACTTACTATCCCAAACAAAAACTAATATACTGGAAGAAAGTCACACCATAATCTTACTTCCCATTGGTGGCACAATATTATCTCTCCCCACCTCTGAGCCAGTACAAGTCCTTTGTGCCAGCTCCTGTTCCATAAAGCATGTTTGCAGCTATTCTGGAGCATGCTGGGCCAGGGCAAGGACATACGCTGACCCAGCAGTGCTGGACCTGTGCAAGGATTGAGTTAGTTTGGGCTGGCCTGGGCAGGCTGGTGCAGATGCAGGAGATGCTGGTAAAAGGGGGAGGGAGGGCAGTCTGGGAGACAGATCAGGCCTGGGAGGGGGGTGGGACCAGCCTGGACAACCTAGTCCAGAACCTTACCCCCACCCCCGACTGGCATTACACAGGCCCAGGGCCATATTATCCATTAGGCTGGGTAGGCTGAAGCCTAGGAGCCCCAAGCGAACTAGGGCCCGTCAAGTTGGCATGTCTGGGTGTCAGTCTAATGAATGTGTCTCCAGATTCAGCCCCTGGGGTCTCCCATCCAGCCTGTTAACCTTTCAACTGGCAAGAGACTACAGCAAGCCTGGCCTTGCAAAGGCAAGGCTTTCAGAGCTTTCCCACATGGGCAAGCTCCACCCCCAGGGAGTGAGCTGGGCTGCACGTGGAGGCTGAATCGCTGGGAAGCTTCCATGCAAGCCTGGGTCCGTTTGGGAGTTTTTGCCTCTTTTGGGAACAATTAAAAGTGCCTCACTTTTCCAGGTATTTCTGCTGTTTTAGGAGTAGGGATGGGGAGCTTCCATGCAAGCCTGGGTCTGAGAAGCCTGGACATATTTATTCACACAGTCATTTACACATAAAAAGAAATCAAATAGGACTAAAACGAGCCTTTTCTCTAAGCATGAGCCATCCCAAATATATGTAATGTTTTAAGTACATCTTGGGGCAGAGAGAGAAAAAGAATAAATGAAATTTTCCTGCATTGGAATTTGGTAGATGCATCTAAATTTTTGTGTGCACATGCATACCCTTCATGTAAAAAACATAACCTGTATGTTCTGCAAATAGAATTATCTTAATGATTTAAAGGTAAAATAGGCGCTACAGTTAAAAATAGATTACATAGCCAAATAGTGTTGGTTACCAGCAAGTCATTAGAATGATTCTACTTTCTTTTATCTGCAAGCTTCTTAGAATGTCCACATACTAAATGCAATAAATTCACACACTGTGCAGCCTTTCCAGCATATACACCAGACCTTGCTGATGTTGACAAAGCCTTAAAGAATAATAGCATGGAAAATAGAATAATTTCCATGTTCCAAGTCTTGGCTAATCAAATACACACACGTACACTAGATGACACTGACTTCCTCACTGGCATATTGTAAAACCAATCAAAGACTCTTTCTAAGATACATCTCAATTGCTGCCTCTGAAATAACAAATTTAACATTGTCTGGATTCTGGATATTAGAACATTAGTCCTCAGAAACAAAGTATTATGATCAATGTTAGTATAACATTTACTTTGGCAAATTTTGTGACCATATTGCATATATATGAAAAATCAATTTTAGACCACAAACCACCAGCTAGCCTACTGAAACCCAAACCATGAGTAAATTTAATAGTGTCTTCTTGTGTTCTCTGGCTCATTTTCTCTTTATACACAAGTCAAGGTCTTTCTTCCCTTCCTCCTTGGCTTATTGGCATGGAAGAAATCAGCCTTCATGCCACATGGAGATGGGTGGATTTACCTCACAGTTGAAGAGTTAAGATGGTATCATTAGTTGCGCACAGCATGATTTCTCTCTAATCCTCTCTGGAACTTACAACAAGTTTAAATGTCCATGCATGATGTTATTAACTGGCTTTAGTAAGTACTTAAGACAGATTTTTTAAAGCAATCTCTGGACAAGTTATACTGTACCTAGCAACAAGGATGTAGGAGCCACATGCGGACAATACACTAAAATGGCCAGGCGGGAAGGAAGAGGACTACTCTCGTAGTTTTTCCTCCATGGGTAAAACACATTTTAAATATTAAAGTTTGCAGGGAGAGGATTGCATTCTTGGGGACCAGACATTTAATATTTAAAACTCAGACATTAACTCTGTATTATTAAGAATGAGTACTAAAGCCATGCAAGTGGAAAGGGATGGGAACTTATAACCTGGCAGATCTAGGCTGTTTACAGCTGTTTAATAACTGTTTACAGCTTACTTGGCCAAAATCCACATTCTGTATAACAAGAGCTTTACACTGCTTTACATTTACAAGCTTTACATTGTTGACCAAATCTGAGAATGGGACAAGCAGGTCTGGTTGAAAGAAAAGGAGGTGTCCACTCAACAAGATTCCATCACTACCATGAAAGCCAGGCAGGAGTGGTTTTGCAGACTTTGTCAGTGTTCTGTTTATGTGTTTGCAGAAAACTGAAGGCTTTCCCTTGCGTAGACTGGCAGCAAGAACCAACCCATCTTCATGCCACCTAAGGATAGATGCTCAGAAATGTAGGAGAGAAATGTCACTGTCCATCCCCCCACAATCTACTGGAGGTGATTTCCACAGAGCTGGAATAACAGATTGAAAAAAGCAGTAACTGTCAGTAACTTCACAGGAATATCTGATGTAGCAGAGCTCTTGTAAGAACTCTGTATGAAGCTCAGATTGACACCTTCAAAAAATTAATACTATTATTTTTGTTAATCACAGCCCACCTGGTGGTGGCTGGTGTTTTCAAAATAGCCAGTCCTTCCCAAGGATCTAGGATATTTAGAAGTATTTGCATAAAATATGTGCAGTTCCAAGTAGAGATGCATTTGCTACATACTGCTCATATGTCATAATTCCATTTACACTCAAGGTGTCCAGGTGTTAATAATAATAATATTAATAATTAGAAGCAGCTAACAAGGAAAATAATCATTTAAGTCACTGCAAACCTGATGCCTTTTGCAAATGGAAAGGGCTGGTGAAAAGAAGCCCAGTACAGCCACCTGAGGGCATGGAGAGGGAAGAAGGTGGGGGTGGGGTGAGGAACTTTGACATGACTAACCTGACAAGGCGAAGGACAGGGAAGACGCTACACTGCCTTAGCAGAGGCAGAGTCTGCACCAGAGGGAGGGAGCAGTGTGCAAGCCTCAGAGATCAGCCATCCCGTCTCCCGGGAAACACCAATCATTGTTCGCGCTTGAGAGGCAAGGGCTTGCTCTGCTGGTGCTTGTCACACAACAGCCTGGTACTGCCCAGCGATTGCCATTGTTATGCCTGTCCTTGCAGCAGGAGCATCAGCCTCCATTCTTAGTCAGCTGCTTGTAACCTACCAGTCTGAGTCAAGCACCAACTTCCTTCTTTCCCCCAAGAAAACACCAAAATAATCTCAAATTCTCAACTCAGAGATGGCAGGACTTCAGCTTTGTTAAAAGCTGTGTTCTCTTGTGTTGCTTTCTGAGCATCATTGCAGGTTACTCCCCCAGTTTCTACTCCTTTCTGCTCTGCAGCTCCTGGGTATTGGCAACAAGCCACAGGGACTCAGAAGGCCAGCTGCCTGTGTCTATCCAACACCTCCCTGCTCTAAATGATCTTCAGCATCTTTCATAAAGGGCTGCACTAAGATCACATTGCACTGTGCTAGCGAACAACCAGCATGGAGTCGGGCTCAGTAGCAACAACAGTAGCAAGGCTCTGTTCTCTGCCCAACAGCCCAAGCATACGTCCCTGTGGGCTATCCAGAAAAAAAACAACTGGAAAGGGAATTCTTCAACCCCACACCTTTGCTTTGCAAAGACTTTGCTGTAACTTCCTAAATGGATAGATCTTTTATATAACCTGTGAATCTGCACATGGTACCTGCAGTGAATCCAGTCCTGAACACACAAGGGGCATTCACTAAGGAAGGAGTTTCTGGATTAAAATTGTTGAGCAAAAAACTGTCTGAACTACAAGGTATCTGGGCTACCTGGACAGCAATCTGTGTAATTCCACAGAAGTTAATGGAACCTACTTCCGCTATACTATGCCTATTTACATGGGAGGAAATCCCACTGAATAAAGTAGGACTTACTTCTGAATAAATTTGCATAGGATTGTCTGTATGTGTTTTCAACTGAATTTTTTTAGTTGCTGTGGCTATTAGGGCCCTAATCCTGCTTCTGTTGAAGTGCAAGTCTCCTGGAAGCAATGTTTAAGCCTGGCATTTCAGTCTTGGCAAATCTATTGAGGAAAGTCTTGTTGGTGCATCAGCTGAAAATTAAACCCCAAAGAATAAAAAAATATGCAAATCATTATTCTGAACTACTACTACTACTGCTAATAATAATAATAATAATAATAATAATAATAATAATAATAATAATAATAGTATAAAAACAAATAAAGATAATAGATGTCAGTATTATGAAATACACTGCAACAGTTTACACATTTTCAAAGTATGAATGAATTTTTCCTTAATAGTACTCTCTGTTTGCTAATCCCCCCCTACCCCCATTTCCATCTTGGGCAATCCTAATTAAATGAAAAATAAACTTCCATACAAAGACAAGAAACCCCAGCACTGCACTGATAATCACTGCACTGATAAGAGGAACACTGATTAAGCCATGCAATAAAATCAAAACAGAACGTATGAGATGTTTGTTTAGAAAAGCCCAAAATGCCAATTGCCAATAGTCGTTTCAGTTCACAGAGATGCCCTGTAATAGAACCACTCATAACTCTTCTACATTATTCAGACCTGTTCCTATGTTTTTTGCATGGAAATAAATTCTGTTAGCTTCAGTGGAACTTACATCTGAGTAAATACTTAGAAACACAGACTTTTATGTTTCTCTTGTTGTGTGTACAACAGGGCCTTCTGTAGTTACCAATTGCCATGGATTCACTTTTGACAACCAGGCTTGTAGAATTGTTTAAAATGTTGGGGCCTGTTGATTAATAATGATGCATGTTAAATTTTGTGCCCACAGCTAAACTAGTTTGGTCCAGTGAACCAAGCAAATGCTTAGTAAACCAAGGATTATGCTCAATGCCATGGGCTCTTGGAAGTTCAACAATGATTTTGGGACCTGTAATTTTGATCACTGTTCCCAAACAAGTCAACTTCTATTCTTCATTACAACAAAATATTTTGAACAACAATAACTTTTGGCAAGGTATTTTACCTCCCCTCCTCCCAAATTAGTATTTGACAATTGTTTTCTAGCTGCCACATTGCACTGTTCATTTAGTGCTTGGACCTATATTACCCATGCAGGAATATTTAGGAAAAGTGCTAATAACCATTGCTTTGTAGTTTTACTTTAAGAAAGGAAAGAAATGTGATGATGCTAACAAAGCAGTTGACAACAAGCGTAAAGGGTTAAAACAAATGCAGTATAATATAAACCACATATTGCTAACTGTTTTAAAAACCATTTTTGTCTGCCTCTAGTGTGCTGCTACGTGTTCCTGAAGATATCAAATCAAAGACCAACTGATTTATCAAGTATATTATTACTAATATTTAGATATTAGTATTGCAAAGCAAAGTCAGTCAGTCATTGTACAGATCTATTGTGGTACCTAATTCTGTATGAGCAAGCGCTGCATTTCTTGACTAAAGGTTGTTGGACCAAACCCACTACGTTGTTTGTCAAGATCAAACTAATTAATATTCAAAGAGAAGCCCTGACTGCAGTAAACTGAAGAAGCTAACAATAGCAAACTTTCCAAGATGTCATCAGCATGATGCCAGTCAGATGAAATAACTTTTAAGAACACAAGCTATTTACACTGTTTATTTTCTGGATTACTTAAGAAGCACTTTTGCAACTTGAACTTCTGGAGAAAGGATCACCCTTACTCTGTCTCAGCAATTCAGGCTCCCAAATTGGGGGTGGGGGTGGGGTCAAATGTGCTTGTCTGGAAAAAAAAACTTTTAAATGAACACTTCTTTTAGCTGAGTTTTTTTTTTAATGTTTGCATTGTACAGCCTAGCAATGATATTAGTTCTAGTGTGGGAAAATATTATAATTGAGATCTGGTAAGTTATTTGCAGACTTCAAGTTTTTCTTTACACTGTGCTGACATTTAGCATAGCCCCAGTGAGGAAAACAATACTGCCATTCATGGCTCTAGACATAGGTTTCAATCGACTTAAGCGGGCACAATGAAACTTGGTCATTCACTGGTTACCCATATTGTGTTCTCAAATTTTCTCTCAGCAAAAGTATAATGACTCAGTATTGTATGGCCGCATAGACAAGGGCTCAGAACAAGAGACACTAGTTTTGTCTGACGGTGTGAGAAAGTCGTGAAGGGATCTTTTCTTCCAGATGGTGTTAAATTCAGCTGCCTTTTTAACATTGGCCTTGCATAGCAATCTGCTGCTCCCTTTTCAAAAAGAAAGAGACTTGGTTCCCACTAGTTAACATGCAGGCTCACGCAACCCTGCAACTTCACTCCAAAAGTTTTACAATGCAATGGTATGCTAACTAAATTTGATCTGGGCTCTTCCAGTGATCAAGCCAGCCTTCAAAGGACTACTTGGATTATATTTATACTTCTTTGGGCTCAACGTTATGTTTTCAAGCTATTTCAAGCTCTAAAGAAGTCTCATCTTACTGCCACAAAGATATTTTGACTGCAATATTTCAAAATAGAGACTTACTGAACTTGCCTCACAATGGTTAGAAGTTGGATTATGTGGAATAAAAATAAAAAAAATAACCAAACTTGTACCAGATCCGTGAAAGAGAAATAAATAATAATAATAATAAAATAACATTAAAATGTATTTTATTGATTAATACTCATGTAACATTGGCATGGTACAAAACAATTCTGATGCAACAATGGGTAACATAGAATTATATCATAAAGAAAAAAATCCTTAGCTGTTTTCCTTAACAAATGTACAGAAAATACCAAGATGTAAGTAAAAGCTTATTTAGTAAAAGAAAAGTAATTTCACTCCATTGAATGTTTTTCACTGAACGTAGGTTTCCCCAGAAAATATCTTATTGCCTTAATTGAACCTCTTTGAAAAAGAAAACCACACACTTCGTAATGTAAATGTTAATTGTAGTAGACAATGGCCCTAGGTAAACAGCACCCCTGGACATGCAGTAAAGAAAAAGCAGAAAGGCACTTAACAATGAAGGTTGGTTGCACAAACAGAACTTTCAAAGTAAATAAACAAGGGGACTGCCCATTGGTCACTACAGTAGTAAATGGCACGTGCACACAGGCAAAATGGGCCCTTTTGTAAACAGAGTCTCTCTAGATTTCCACCCAAAACTCAGAGCAAGGTCACTAGCTAAGGCTGAAATCCTGTGCACACTTTCTTGGGAGTAAGCCCCATTGAACTCAATGGGGCTTACTTTAGAGTAAACATTACAGTATGGCACTGCAAATTCTTTAAACAAAGCTCCTGCAAAATTGTTTACATCCGCAGGCAATAGTAAGCCACATTCTCCATTTTAGAGGATATAAGAAAAATGCAAAGTGCATGTCAATAGCAGTAACTTAATTATTTCACACACACACACACACACACACACACACACACACACACACACACAC
>JAJKFI010000001.1:46437339-46456671 GCA_029204185.1 Lerista edwardsae | reverse complement strand
CACACACACACACACACACACACACACACACACACACACACACACACTAAGTGTGCCCTGCAACAAGATTTAAAATGGCAATTTCTATCATTTCACTTTAGCTTCTAGTTTAGAGGGAATCTAAATGCTTTAGACTGCACTCCTGTTCACCCTTACTTGGGAATAACTCTTATTCGGGTCAGTGAGTCTTACTTCTGCGTAATACACAGGACTGGACTGTTAGCTTAAATCAGTGTGGTCCTGAAGATTAATAAGGATGTAGCATCTGCTTTCTTATCCCTTAAGAGTGTGACAAGGACAAATACTGTACTTCCAAATCAAGCTCATGAAACTTAATTTTAAAAACAAAAGTACCTTAAAGTGTAATAATTACACTAGAAGTACATTATAAATGTGTGTGTGTGTGTGTGTGTGTGTGTGTGTTTAAATGGGATGTTTTCTGGACCAAACTAGAGCCCTGAACATTCGTCAAAAAAAAAAAAAAAACCCCAAAACCAAAACATGGAAGTGCTTTGCAGCCACCAGCTCTTCCCTTTTCAGTACACTTGCTGTAGAAAATTTCCACTCCAGAAGCAAAGCTATGTTTGAAATAGTGGTTATAGAATTAACAGAAACAGACAGTCTGCAGCTACAGAACAGTTGGGGTCCCCACTTGGGAGCCTGCAGATGGCTGTGGGTGGGAAATGCCTCCACTTTCTTAAGGGATGGAGATGAGTCTGGTGTGGTGCACTTGATGTTTTTTTCATAGGGCAACCCCCAGCAGGGCTGTCTGTCATAGGCTGCCGGGCCATAGCATTGCCACTTGCCCCTGAGCGTGGGAATGGGAGCGTCCAGCCGTTCACATCTCAGGCATTCCGTTTAACAGAATCAATTAGGCAAGACCAGACCCTCAGATTCCCCACCCCCTTTCCTTTTTTTTTTTTTTTTTTTTTGTCAGGTCTATATATGTCCTAATTATTTCAGTTTGGGATGCCAGAGCTGTTTCCTGGATAGATCTGATCATCCTTAAACAAGAAGAGAGGAGGCGCACACGTGGGTTTAGGAGTAAATGTCACTTTCATTTCCAATGCTAGCTGCAGAGTAAGACACAGACTACTTTTTAACACTTTGACAAGTGGGGAGGCAATCTCGTCTCCATCACGTCTTTCTGCTTCAGTGACTTCCTCAAGGAAACCCTCTTGGAACAGAGAAGCATCTGTGCTTACAGTTTGAATAGAAGACTAGTTTGCTTCTTTTTTTTCTGCCTATAAAAAAAAAATCAGTCATCACCCCCCTTTTTTTTTATTTTGTGCAACTCCTCCGAATCCTCAGTCGACAGAAATTATTAACCTTGCCTTTCTCTTTAGTCTAAATGTTTATTTTGTGCGCTTCAGCTTTTATCCCTTAAAATAACAAGACTCCCAACAACACACCAAAAGACTAACAGAGTTTGCCACACTCTGTTGATTGAAGCACAGACATGAACACACACACAAGCACAGATGCACACTCATTAAAAAAGGCTACAATCCCAAACAGACATACTATGGGGAAAGACCCATTGAACACAATGGAACTTACTTCTGAATAAACGTGGCTCTAATTATAATCCCCAGCAATTAATTCAAATTCACACAAGGCATTATGGCATTATGAGTCCAAACACGTGTTCAACGTTTCTAAATGTTTGCCAAAGATGGCCCCCTTAAAATACAGACTTATTCTCCCCTCCCCACAGAACAGCAAAAACTTGCACATGCATTTAGTTTACCATCAGTACCACATCCTCTTTGCAGCGTATGGTTTACTCTTCACCGTCCTGTGCTTGTGGTCTCGTCCATGTATATAAATATGGATGTACATATACATTTGGCACTCGTATGTCACTTATTTCCTCCATTCTTGCCTTGAGCTGCAAAAATGTGCCATTCAATAAGCATTCCTGACATTGCTGGGTCCTTACTGTCCCTTGCTGGAGCTTCTCTTTTTCTGGTGCAGCACGAAGATCATGAAGGAGTTTTTACTTTCGGTTATCTAGCTTTATGAAGACCAACACACTCATACAGCTAGATAACCAAAGATAACAACTCGCTTCCCTCATATGATCTGAGGTCGAGTGGGGGCTTTCCTGCCCCTCCTTGGTAGAATCCACATTGCAAACAGACTTCTTCAGGAACACAAGATGTGCCTTAAAATATTCATCCTTTTTATGCGGCTGTGACCTGCTTCAGTGTGTGCATCTGTATGTGCTTCTAATACACATCCCAGGAAGATCTGTTGCCTTCAAAGTTTTATTCCGAACTTTTTTATTTTCTCTTTCTTTTTCCCCCCCTCTCTGTGTGTGTGTGTCTCTCTCTCCTTTCAAACCAGTAATTTCCGGCAGCGATGACCAACTATTCATCTGTTAATATCAGAAAATAAAACCAGCTATTAAGGTGCATCAAGCTGTTAAGAGTGCGAAGCATCCATCCCTCCACAGGCCTCTATTTGCATTGTAAATTGTTTCATTCTCAGGAAAGACTCTTTAGCCTCTGTAAAGATGCAAAGCCATCGGCAATTTCCAGTGCAGAGTAAGGAGGAAGAAGAGGGGGGGGGTTCCCATTTCAGCAGAAATTGACAAGATGATGGTGGTGGTGGTGGTTGGTGGTAGTGGTGCGAGGATCCAGCTCTCCCTCGTGATCCTTTTTGGATTATGCATCAGAGCGCTTTTTAAAATTCGTATTTTAACCAAATGGTGGCAGCAAATATCTTGCGGGAATGTGCGGGTTTTTTTAGAGGGGGGGAAGACCTGGCAGATCCACGATTTCTCAGGGTTCCCATAGCTGGGGATGAGAAGCTGCAGGTCTCGCTGGTTTGCTGCTGCTGCTGCTGCTGCTGCTGCCCCCGGTCTGAAAGAAGGAGAAAAGGGCCATCATTGAAGGGCTCGCAGTGCCAAAATGTGGACCAGCCCGGCAAGGTCAGAGGTCCTGGACCGCGGGAGACCAAGGTAATGATGATGTCATGAGAAATCTCAAGCGCACCCATTTATTGCTATGCATGAGCGATCGGCAACCTGCCCCCTCCGCGCCATCGGCAAGAGCGGCGGCAGCAGCGGCAGCGGCGGCGGCAGCGTTGGAACCGTTCCGAGCCTCCCCACCAGCTCCGCGTCCCCTTCTCTAGCGCTACCGGGAGGGGAGGTGGGGGCAGAAAAATCAACCCGCGGCCTTTTACCTTCCTCGTTGCTAGCGCAGCTCGCTCTAATATCCAAAGACTGGGAGGAATCTCTCTCTCTCTCTCTCTAAGGACAGATAAAGCGTTTCGCGGGGGGGGGGGAGCGGCGGGGTGCGGGGGCGGAGGGGGAGGCGAGGCGAGGCGAGCAGAGGCGCCTTCGCCTGCGTCTCTCCGCTGGCAGACTCTGCATGTGCGACTGAGTGGGGCACTCGGGGCTCTCGCAGGGCCTGGCTGCTGCTGCCTGGGACTGCGAATCCGCTGCTGCCTCGGCCAGCCAGGCGAGGTGTCATGACAGCGATCGGGCGCTCGCCTGGGATTCCACGGCCTCGCTTCCCACCCCTGCCCATTGGTTAGAGCCACCTGCCAGGACGCACCAGGGCGGGTGTGCCACGCAGTGGGCAAGGGGGCTGCCTGGGAGTGCTGCAAGCAGCAGGCGCCAGCTTCGCTCCCTTCCCGATCTACCCTCTCCCCACCACCACCACACACTCTGCCCCTCCCACCTTGGAAGGCCGCGCAGGTAAACGTGCGGCACTATTTCCTAATTTCTGTGTCTGCATTTCATTTGCACTCCAGGTGCACTCCTGGCTGTTGCTTTTTTTTCAAACAAACAAACAAAAAACAAACAAAAAACCCCTTCCCACTTATGCTGAAGCAGGCGATGCCCACTATCACAATCAGACAACTGGCGAAGGAAGCGCTGTGCTCCAGCCTGAATTGTTACCACACACCATGTACAGTCTTAGGGTTTGCTTCTTTTATCTTCCCCGCCTCCGCCTCCCCCATCTCCAAAAGGCAAGACGAGGAAGGAACATTACCCTGTGAATTATTCAGCAGTATATTTGGGGTGGTATTTTTTTTCCCGTGTAAAGTGCAAACATTAAAGGCCCTCTTGATTATATGCGAAACAATGAATCTTATGACAGAGATCTGCAATATTTACTGTTCAAATTAGTAAATGCACTTCAACGGCTGGTGCATGCTGCAGTTTATAAAAGATGAATATTTTAAATTCAGCACCACTGTAGCACATTGCCTGCTTTGCACTTGTAAAGGAGACATGAACCCATGCTGTTGTCACCCTTTTTAGAGGTAAAAATAAAACAAAATATACTATACTACTCAATAAGATCATGTTTAGAGGACATTCTTCAGAGTGAATTTGAATAGCCACATTTCCTACACTATCCTTGTATCTGCATAGCTTAGCATTTTTTATTTTATTTTTTGCTTTCAGGTGTAAAAAATGCTACATTAGTATACAGACCCAACTATAGATTACAACCAGCCATCATCTCCATATTAATGTGTTTACATGATCTGTGCGTGGGCCTGCAGTCTACAAATGGCTGCACAGTAAGCTCACTGAAGACTGACATCTATAAGGCCAAGGGGGGTTAGTGGGCAGAGAAATGGAGGTATTTTTAACATAAAATTTAAACATTTAAAATCCTTCATCATTGCCTAAAGGTGGATATTGTCATAAAGGCAATAGGAAAGCAAAATGACATAATGACAAGACCCCCAATTAATTGATTAAAATGCTGTCCACCTTGCCATTACCTAATAATTTTACCAGTAGGCCAAGCAGCACTTTCACAACTGCCACTGTAATCAGACCACAGCTGTTTTATTAAATGTCTTCCCTTTATCCTTAATTATGCATAATGAAATACATACTATGGGAGAACCCTGACTTATAGCATCAATGTCATGTTACACATGACTACATGAAATGGCCATGTCTGTGTTTTTCCATAGCCAGGACAAAATGGTGAGAACTCCCATGTACAATGCTGCTTCTTTGCTCCCTAAGGCTGCATAGTTACTACAGGGGCCTTAGTGAGTTCAGCAGCAATTTGAGTAAAGACACACCATCATGCCTAGGTGTGTAGAAGTCTAATGAGCTTCTCTGAATTGGCAGGTACACAGATCCAAGTACCTCTCCCGCCCCCGCCCCCAGTTATTTTGCAATAGCTAGAGGCAGCAATGCGAGTGATCAAGCATATATTACACAGACCAGGCTTGTGAGCTGGTGCATTAAAATTAGAGACAAGAACATTCAGTAACGTGTGGCTATATGTTTGTCTCTAGGTGTTTATATGAGTATAACATACATGTTGGCATTTACACACATGTAGACACACTTGAATTAACTTAAAATGAAAAATGGTTCAAGAGGCATCTTGATCTATTGTTTACACTTAGGGTGTCATCCTGACCCATAGAATTCAGTGGGATCCTTTTACTATTCTCTCCATGGATTTAAAAATACAGCAAAAGGTTTTCCAATGGTTTCAAAGCGCTCCAAACAGCTGAAACCTCTTTCACTATCACTGTATACACTTGTTCCATTCTGCAGATCAATAACAACTGGAGCCCCATGACATAATTATGACGTTGCTGGTACATAGCCACAAAAAGATCAGAAATATTTCGTAGATCTTGAAAATCTACATGTGCCCACTGGCACCTCAATCATAAACACATTTGCCTGGACATCAGTAAATTCACTTCAATGAGATTTCCAAGCATATGTGTGTTTAAGATAGAGATTTGGGAAAAAACAACAACACTTGACTTCCTTGAACATGGAAGTACCTAAAGTCTAAGTACCAATTACTCCCTCTATGCCAGTTTTATATTTCTCTTTCTGCAAAAATAGAAGTCGGATTTAGTGAAAGAGAAATACTGCCTTTGGCACATTTAATCTAGTTTGACAAGAACAACTAACTGCTCACACCACAAACAATAATAATGTTTTCATTATTGCTGGTTCTTGGTACACTTTTATTTTTAAGAAAAAAAAATCTTTCAGTGAGAATGCTGGAATCTCTGTTTAAAAACAATTTGCATTATTGAAAGATTCTGAATCCTAACAGTCGCTACTTGTCTCTCTAATAAACTCCCATTAATGGCCTGTAGATGTGGATGTGATTGCCGCACTTGTTTTCTAATCTCTTTATAGGTCTCCAGATGGTTGTGACGTAAAGGCATCCTGCAAAGGTTCCTTTGGAATAAACAAGCCCTATTTATCACAGTGTGGATCATGTACCCAACCCAAATTCTGTTCCCAGGGCAAACTGACTTGGTCACTTCAGCACTCTTAGGGTGGAGAGGGGGTGGATTTAGGAAGGCTTCCTGAGGCCCCATGGAAGTATACTCACTACTGTATTAGGGGACTGAAGGACAGTCCTCCCTCCCCCCTTTCATCCCTGGTTCATATATAATTCACTTAGATGTAAACCACAATCCAGTCCTAGGAGTCCAGCAATTCCTGAGTAAAAGCCATTTAATTACCCTTATTTACATACCCCAAGAAAGATAATTGTGTCTGACTTGCTTTTTAATAAAAAAAAATCTGATATTTCTTTCCGTGCCTATGGTTTGTTCCACAAGCAACTGCAAACTCTATTTCTGCAGTATTGTCACACATAATATCCAGGGCACAAAATATGCCATCCATGGGGGCCTAAAAATTACACAACAGTTAAGACCATTTGGAACTCATCTCTAAAAGGCCAATATTTTGCTCATAATTGTGTTTTTGCTGCTATCTATTAAGAATTTGCACATTTTTATTACATTTGGTGTACATTTGTTATTACAGTTTTTGTTTTGAAAATTACCTTTTTTTGTATAGTTGTGGCTGTCATTCCACTTGATTATTGCTGGTTGTCTGAGTCTGAAAAATAGACAAAAAAGGCAAATGATCACATTTTTAACATGTATGTTTCTTTTATTAAACATCTCAGCTGCATTCAAAGATGAGAAAACAACATGCATTCAAAACCTGTTTAATAAAATTCAATCAATGACCTGAAAACTATACTCACGATTCACCAAAAAGTTCTTCTGCCCAAGGCCCAAGGAAAAGCATTAACTGAGTAAGACTCTGGTGTCCTGGGATACTGCCCATTAGTTTCCATGGGATTTGATCAGGAGAACTTCCGGGTGAATTGTGCCCTATGCCTCTCAATACCATAACAAAATTGGTTAATAACATTTTCTCAAGATAATCCAATATGTTGTGGGGGAGGGGAGGTCTGTTCTGGTGTCTGAAGAGTTACACATTTCACTTGTCACATAAATAGACTCTTCAGTAGATAACTAGGGAATAAAACCTAGAATGCGAGTGAGCAAAGGCCGAATTTTATAACTGGGGATATTGTAAGAATAGCTTAATTCGTAGGGTGGAAGTCTGGGAAGGCAGAGGCAACTGTATTTACATGCTGTAGGCTGCCGGTTCCTTAATAAAGGTCAGGGGCTCCACCTAGCCTCCACTTTCAAAATATGCAAAACGTTCTGCTCAGCGTTGCCGAGTCTTGTGAATTCAGATCTTAGCTGGTATGGATGGGTACCGCTGTTTGGCTCTCAGCACACAGAGAGGCTGCTCGCAGATTTACTGCAGCAGGAGTATATTTGGCCTAGTCCCTCTTTTCTCTCTAAAATGCTATTTTCCCCTTGTCTTTGCATCACAGGGTGATGCCTGTCAGTGTTAACACAGGACATTTCAACAACACGGCGTCCAGACCATCACGTTTCCTCGCATAGACGAGCATGTGCTTCCTCCTTCCCCTGATATATTCCTTGGGATAACGAACCCCACTGCACAGGGGCATTGCTGTCGCGTTTGCTTCCTGCTGCAACCCTCCGTCCGGGTGCGCTTGCAGGGAGTAATGTGCGAAGTGGGAGGAGACAGTGTGGAGGGAGACTGCACAGGCCCACTTGGGCCGGCCTCCACGGCAACCTGTTCAGGCGCAGCCATCCCTACCACGCAAGGCCACGAGGCCGTGACAGCCCGGCAAAGCCGAGCGATTGGGGATTATTCAGGCCGACTTCGCGTTGGACCTGAGTCGACTCAACTGCTGCATCCATCGACCAACATCAACTGAAATCCAGTCAGCTAAACTGGCTTTAAACCGCAGGGCTGGAAGAAACTCTTCCGAGCGGTCCCAGCTGTGTTCTCGACTCAGCAACCTGGGGGTCTAGTCCAGGGCTCCTACGTTTCCGCGGGCCTAGCGGAAGGGGAGGGGATGCTGTTCCGCGAAAGGTGGTGGCAAAAGCAGCGGCTGCCAAGAAGGCCGAGGGAAAGAGGTCGCCCTGCGCCTCCGCGGCAAATGCGCGCTGCCTGACACCGACAGTTTGAGCAAGCGCCCCCCTGGATCCCAGCCTGCGCGCCTGGGGTGCCCGCAGAGCGGGTGGCTGCCCCGACCCGGAATTCGCTGCACATCTCTTCACCGACAAGATCCTCACCACAGCTTGCTTTCTCGCCTCCGAAAACCACAGTACGGTCCTGACAGTCGTGACTCTCGCCTCCAACCTTAAGCGTGTTATCCACAAAGACGGCTCACGTATACATTAGCTGTTGATTTGCACTTAAAAGCCAAAGCAGAAGCCGCCAAATCCAGAGTTTCGGTGCCACTGCAATAGGACCATCTCCCAGCCCGGTCTTTCGCCACCCCTGGGTGCTCCAGCCATGCACGTCCACGCGGCGCTGCTCCTGCGCTCCCCCACGACGGTTTCCCCTGCGCTGTCAGTCTCGGCGTTGGTCCAGAGGAGCAAGCGCTTCCCAAGGCCAACAGGTTTCCCCATCACCGCGGAGCTCTGAACTCGGACCACTCCCCACTCCCGCTCAGCAAGCCTGCCTCCCGACGCCCAGTGGAAGTTCTGGGAGGGCTCGCAGGGCACCCTGCTCAGTGGGGCAGCTCTAGCCCTGAACCTGACACAGACACTGGCGGAGTTCACGTTCAGAGAGACGCTCCTCCGGAATCAGCAGCACAGCTGTTGGGACCCGGAGTTCTCGCCAAGTCCTCCCCCTCCCTGCCTCCTGCTCTCCCCCTCCCCTCCCGCTTCCCCATTCAGTTTCTAAGGAATGCGGAGCCTGGAAAGCCGGCGAGGATACTTACTTTTCCGCCTCTTCTTATTTCTGTTAAAAGGTGAGACACCGAGAAAAAGAGAGAGGAAGAGGAAGGAAGAAAGAAAAAGAAGAAGAAGAAAGATCCCAGATGTCGCTGGCTGTGGTGGAATCTTCGACAGCCAACAAAGATTCCGTGGTCATAGCCTCCTTTTAGCGCACAGAAAGCAGTTTCAAAGTCTCCCAAGATTCGGATCATCCCTTTCGTCATCTCTATTTATAAACTGGCTTTTTTAGTCCCGTCGCATAAGCATTTGCACGAAGTGTTTCTAGGCTGGCTCTTCCACCCAGCCAAAAATAAAGAGGGACTTCAAACAAACACTTTTTCACCCCCACACGGTTTGCACAAAGCGCCAGAGTAGAAAGTGAAGTGTGTGTGTGAAGCTCTGCAAGTTTTTTTTTCGGGGGGGGGGGGTTGGCCGAGGTCTAGTCCAGCCCTCTCTGGTAAGGAGGACGTGCTCTGAAACTCAACCAGTTCCCCCAACGCTTTTGTTGCTCACGAACTGAAGCCCTATTGTTCGCCCATTGCCACGGTCTTTTTCAATTCCTGCTATACGTTATGCGTTGCCAGAGATAATGAATTTGCACCAAACCCTCTCCCAGTCCTCTTCTGACAGACGGAACAAATTAGAAATGTCTAGCCTAAACGGGAGCAGTGGCTGCGTTTCTCTGTGATCGAAGATGCGGTCGGCGTGGATTTGGTGCTTTGGCTTGCAAAGACAAACCAAAACAAGAAATAGTGTCTGGTCGTCGAGAGCCCGCCTTCGACTTTTCTCTCGTGCTTTTTCTTCTCGCTGACTTGGGAAGAAGAAGGCTCTTCTGTGGGTCTCTCTTTTTCTGCGTCCTGTTTTTCTTTTCTTTTCTTTTTTATGGGATTGACCTTTTCTGACTTGCCGTTGTCGTCGTCTTTTTCCTTGCAAATCATTAGCGTCATCTGAGCTGCTTGCAAACTTGTGCTCAGCGCTCTCCTCCTCCCCGGACTCAACGCTGCTGAATGCCGGGAGTGCCGGTTGGGTTCTGTTGTGTTTGTTTCTTTTTCGCTCCAGCAAAGGAGTTGCCACTTCTGACTGCTTCGGTGCAGAAGGATTGTGGAGGCACCTGCCCTCCCTCCTCTGAGAAGCTGTAAAACGAAAGAGTAACAGAGCGATACCGCTGGGGAGAGTCTGTGCGTTTTAACGTGAGAAAACCTGCCGGGTACAGGTGGCGGCCTGGGTGGATCACAACCGTGGCCAGCCCAAGTGTCCGAGATGCGGGTATACGTGGGAGGGGAGCTGTTCGCGCGCCAGATGTGCGTGTACGCGATGGGCACAGTGCGTGGCTCCTCGTGGCGGAGTTGGTGGCCTGCGTGTGCTTGTGAGAGTGTGCCAGCGCACTCGGGGTCTGTTCCGGGGTCTGGGTTTTCTGGGGCGGTGTGCCCTCGGGGGTGCTTGTGTGCGTGGGCACGGTTTCCCAGCGAGGCACCGCTCGCGAGGCCGATGCGGAGGAGTGTCCTGAGATGTCCACAGACGGGGGCTGCGAAGGGGTGTCTGTGGGAGGCGGGCGGGGGAGGAGCCGCGCGAGGAGAAAATTCAAATGAGCAGCTCGTATGCAAATGTGGGCCGCAGTGGCTGGGGGAGGAGGGGAAGCCTGCCGCGGGGGAGGGACGCCGCCTGCGAGCACGCACGGCTCGGGCGGCCACTTTCCCGCCAAATCTCGCCTCCAGACAGACTGCCTCTCGTGCTCTTGTCCAGGGCTGCCACGGCCTCCGCTTCACGCACCTGCCACGCGGGCGCGCTGGCTGCCGGCTGCCTGGGCCCGAGACACAAGCCGAACAAAGAGCGGCGAGTTCAGGAGGCAGACAAACGCCGAGCGAGCCGGCACCCCGGCACGCTCCGTCTGGAGCAGGAGGAGACGCCGAGGGTGCCTGCCGAAGGCTCCGCCGGGGTCTCGAGAGCAGCGCGCGCGTGACCCACACAGCTGCCGGGCGATCTCGGGGCTGGAGTCGTACAGATGACACGCTGGCTGGAGGCGGGCGAACATCTCGGCTCGTCTCCAAGCTGGTTTTCAGGGGACCGTAGCACGACTGCCAAGGGTCGCATCCAAGGGAGGGAATCCTGTGACCCCCGAAGGGTGTCCCTTCAGAACACCCTTCAGAAACAACACTAGGTCGGCTCCAAGGCTACGGCCAAGACTCTGAAACCTCAGCCAAGCTGTGAAGCACCTTCAGGCAGGCAGGCAGGCAGGCAGGCAGACAAGACTAGTGACCTGCCTACAAAACGAGGAGAGGAAGCAATGGCAGACGAGGGCAAAGACCGTTTCCAGAAACCCTTTTCGCCTCCCCCATCCCACGTCTTCCTCCTCCTTTCTTTTTGTCCTTTCTCTTTTGTTCTTTGAATCAAGTCCAGTGTAATAAACAAGTTCAGAAATCCGGGTTACGTTCCGCCTTTGTCTCCAGAGCAAAATGAAAAAGAGATACTGTAGCCTTCAAGGATGACTTCCATTTCTGAGCCCACAGAAGACCGTACAATAAACAGATTCATCGGGTGCAGAGCTGGCAGGTCACAGGTGATCCGGTTACACCCCAGCGTCTCTGCTGCCTCTCTCTCTCTCTCTCTCTCTCTCTCTCTCTCTCTCTCTCTCTCTCCCTTCACACATGCAGTGACATTGGAGTCCTGCTCTCCCACCCACCCCCGCCCCGCTTTTGTATACTCGTGCCATCGGCATTTCCTTTACGCTACCGCTGTCGGTAGCACACATGTGCTGGTGTGTGAGTACATACATGGCCACCACGGTCCTTTTCTGAAGCTGCTCATCTCCTCGAAAGGTGTCGCATATTTGTGGCCATGTTTTAGAGAAGTGGAGTGGAGGGGAAGGGAAAAGGGCGCTAGAGCCCCCCCCCCCCAGTTGCATCTGTTTTGCTGTTGCCAGGAGAGGGAGGATAGCAGAGGGAGGGGGTCGTTATGCAAATGTGTATTTACTGGAGGGAGAACCGGACCGAGCTCGTGCCATGCTGTACGAGGAGCCCAGCGAGGTTCGTCTGGCAAAGGTCTTCGCTGCCACGTCCAGCAGCCTCTGTCTTGCGTGGCTCAGCAGCTTGCCCCTTTGCAGCTCGGTCGAGGCTTGCTCCTCCAGGCTGTCTCCGCCGCCTCTCTTTGCTGCTGCTGCTGCAGCAGCAGCAGCCTCTTCCGAGCTCTGGTCTTGCCTCGCCTCGCTCTCGCTCTCTGTCTCTCTCTCCCTCCCTCCCTCTCCCTCCCTCCCCGTCTTCGCTCGCTCGCTCGCTCGCTCGCTCTCTTCTTCGCTTTCCCTCATCCCAGCTTCACGTTCAAGGTTTAGCAGCGAGGTCACGTCCATTGACGTCAGCCTGAGTCTTACTGTACGTCCGGCTGCATTTACATACATCAAGGAAATTAGGGCATTAAAAAAATATGCAAATCCTGCTGCTTGAAGAAGAGACTGTAGATTCCCGGAGCGATCGCCTCCATTCATTGAAGATTTTAATTAAGAGAACAAAAGGGGGGAGAGAAAAGCAAAACCCGCCAAACCAAGCCTTTCTCCCCTAAAAACAACAACAACAACAACAAAAACAAACAGACCCCCCAAACCCCAACAACAGCCGCAAAAGCCCAATGAGCGAGATCTGCTAAGAATGGGGACGAGATTCCTGCCGATCGGTCTCTGCAGCGGAGAGGGCGGCTGGCCTGCAGCGCTGCGCGGAGAAGACGAACAGGTTACAGAGGCTGCTACAGCCAGACGTCTCCCTCTATGCATAATCAACGCTGCGCCATTCTCCTCTCCTCCTCCTCCTGCAACTGCTCCGGTTGGCTCCAGCGTGTATTATTTTTAATACTGATGCATATGTAAAGGTATATTTGCATTTTTTAAAACATTTACTGGAAGTTTCAGTCTTTAGATTTCCTTTATCTCTTCTTTTTTATTTCAAAGAAAGAGAGAGAGCGCCCATTTTATTTATTTATTTATTTATTTATTTATTTATTTATTTATTTATTTATTTGGGTTTGGCAACCCTCTTGTTCTGCTGTGTTGCTTTGTAGATGCAGTTTGCTCCCTGCTTCCTCGGGGTTTCCGTAGGGCTTGCAAAATATGTATCGACATTGTTCCTAACTCAATTTCAGGCGGCAAAGAGCCTCTTGCCTCGTCTTAAAAGGAGAGAGCTCGTGGTTTGTTTTTGTTTTTGTTTTTTGTTTTTATTTTTTAAAAAATATTTCTCTTTTCTGCATGTTATATCGACTGGCAGTAATAACAGCAACTGCTATGGAGAGTCAAAAGTTTGATTACTAATCTCCTCTTAAGCAAAATAATCAGAAAAAAAAAGAACAGAAAACGGAGGGCGGAGCAAAATTGAAGCTTGCATAATGGGAATAGTTTAAAATGCTGTACGGTTCCTATGTGCACATTTATTTCTATGTTTTGGCTTCAGAAATCTTTCCTTTCAAAATATTATATCTAAAATGTACCCAGACACAGGTAGGCAAAAGCTTTCTCTAAGGAAGACATTTTCAACCATGTTGTGTGCTCTATCTTAACTGCGGTACATTATTAATGTACTGTATTGCATTTCATTTTTAACTTATTTGGCTATAAGCCAAACACTTCTTATTGAGTGACAATACATTTGATATGCTTTTTAAAGGACAATGTCTAATATATGAATGATTTTTATTGGCTCAAAAGCCAAAGGGCCTAGATCTTTGAGAAAATATTAGGTTACTGGAGGGACATTTTTATTTGGAGATTTTTAATATTAAAAAATTAAAATCTGCTTACAAATGAAACGTTTTCTTTTGTCCTGCCATCTATACACATTTTTCAACTAATGCATGATTGCCACTCAAAAGGAACAATGCATGCACTTACATCACATATGCATTTAAAGCCAAAGCGGTCAAAGCACATGCATAGGTAATTAGGCACACCACGAATTACTTACCTGCATACACAGATAGGATAAAAGTTTACTCTCCTCAAAGCCTACCATGCATATGTTTTGAAAAAGACTCTAGAGAGTAATTTTAGATTTGTGCTATGCAGCATCTATTTCCCAAGCTGTTCACTTTAGTTCTTTGAGCAGTCTTATGTTCAGCCTACCTTCATTTCTAGTTTTATCTGCCCTACACTAAAGAGCTCATATGATATGACATCCAATAAAAAGTGGTCAGATAACTACATGTAAAACACTGGAAAAAAAGATGGGAGAACCAGACTGCCTCCATTGGGTTCCTTCTTACCTTACTATATATCTATATATAGCAACAATACATTAAGGGAAGTACGTGTGCCATATACGATATGGCACACTTGTGTACACGCGCACACGCACACACTACTATACACACATTATATATATATACCTGTGATATATATATATATATATAAAGATATATATATCTCACAGATATGGTGAAGACTCTAGCAGCGATTGCAGAGTTGCCATTTACATTAAAGGATGGAGACAGCTCGTTGATTGAGACAATCCCAACCTCCTCCAGTGACTAATTAAACCACGTGAACCATTTTAGTTGCCTGTAGCTCTAGTCATGCACAGATCTAAAGAGGACAGCCGCACACGCAGAGGCATACATACGTGAGAGTCAATGATGTGTCCATTCAGGAGCAGATATGGTATCCCAGGCATTACATCTGTTTGGGCGTCTCCCTCCCACCCACCCTTACACACACACACACACACGCACACGCGCGCGCACATACACACACACACCTCGGTGTAGGTGTTGTATAATGCCAAGTCCCCTGTCGAGGTGCATGCGACGTCTGCCTATTGCTAAGCACAGCTCTCTCCCATTCCCGCTTCCTAGTCGTGGATTCCGCTCTCGCTGGCTGCTGCTTATCCCGAGGTCGCTGGCTCGGTGCGTGCTGGCGCTGGAAGAAAGGTGGGGAGCGTCGCCCGCTGCCTCCGGTGCCCGTGCTCTGTCCGAGCCTAGCTGGCGTGTTAGCCGTGAGCCCACTCCCCTACCCCAACCCCATCCCCCCCTCTCTCACACACACACACCTCCGCCCCCTGCCCTGCTAAAATTACCATATGGAGGCCGAGTCCCTGCGAATCACAGCACCAGCGGGCGGCGTTTGAATCAGCCCCACAACCCGCACAAATCCCAACTCCTTCGCACGCTGCTCTCGCTGTGAAGGCCACTTCCCCGGCCCTCCTGCATCTCAGGCTCAGCCCCTCCCTCTCCTCCCGTCTCCTCTCCCTCTTCGCCCCCATTCCGCGCACCGCACCCTAAGCACCTCAAGTGCCTGTACCACAGGGAGATCAAGGGACAGCTGCGTCGCCTAAGCCACACACAAGCCATAAATTGAATGCTACATTTGACAGCCAGAATACACGAACAATCCATAGCAAGTCACCCACGACGACCACCATTACATCGCATTGCACATTGCTCTCACCTAGAATTGCACCTCGCAGCTAAAATACACCCAAGGATACTGAGCTACTCAGCGGCACAGTTCCCACGTGCAAAAGTCACGCACAGATCGCCCGCCCCGTATGTGATAGCCACAAGCCGTTTCTTAAAACCAGGGACCACTTTTTCCCCAATACATAGATACACTAGGTCAGATGAGTTTTCCTTTTGTCTAAAAAACAAAACAAAACCGCTCTAAAGAATGTTCCCATCGTTTGATAATATTTAATTGGACCCCCTAAAACAAAAGCAAATCCATTGCCCTTATATCTCAAGAAGCTTACGTCGCTAAAACTGTAAGTCACGCTCTGTCTCATGAGACCAATGCAGACACACTTCACGTATGGATGTGCAATTTTTGGAATGATTTTTCTGGGCTACTTCAGATGAGGCAAAGGTGGGGAGAGCATATAGATCCAAAAGTCCCCCCCCTCTCTCTCACACGCACACACACGTGCATAGTACACCACGGCAAATTCTCAACTACAGTCTGGTTTGTTTGTTAAGATCAACTTCCTCTAAAATGAATTATGTTCTATATGCAGCTGCTTTTCTATGCCAATCAGCTGAAATTTAGTTTAGTATTTCTCTCACGCTTGATTCCCCTCCCCCTTTTTCAATTCATAAGTTGGGATCGAGTCATCCTAGTGTAAAAGGCACGATTAAAACACCTCATGAGGGATGAGGCGCCTTCTTGGAAGATTAAAAAAAAAAATCCTTGCCCAACCTCCTGTTTATTAATGGTCTCCTGCATGACATCTCAAGGCAGAACGCAAGAGGAGATGGGATAGGTTTTTTAATGCTCTGGAAATGAACCTAGATTTCAGATAATTGAGAACTGGTTAGTTTTTTCGGAGAGATTGTGGACGGGAAAGGAGGAGGGAAGACGTGGGCAAAGTTCTTTGTTAGAAATGCATTTTAGTGAGTCAATAACATTGAGACTATTCAAAATGTTTAAGGTCGGGCTCGCATGTCTGGGTGAAGCAGCCAATGAGGTAGGGATCGCAGACCTAACATTAACCAAATAAGCCTCAGCCCACATTTTCCCGGGTGGCAACGTCATTCTATTTTCTTAATCGGAAGGCTTTTCTTTCTTTTCCCTCATTTGGCACCATTACCAATATACACGGTAAGAGAAGGTGCGATCTGCGTCTTTTGGTGTTCTTCTCTTATTATCCTGGCTGATTGGCTGGAAGGAGTCCAAAGCAGATACTATGCTGAGACCAAATTAAATTGTGGAGGGGGGAATTGTGGAGAACTTGACCCCATCGGTAGCTGTGCAAGGCACTTTGTAGCAGAAAAGGCCCTCCAGAAAATATCTCAATAAATGGACAGAACTTTCTTACTCCGTCCTGGAAAGATGTTCAAGTGGGAGAGGTGAGATGATGCTGTCTGTCACTAGGAGGCTATTTGCAGCCTTAATGGATCCCTGGAGGGAAAAGACCAAGCAGGGCATTCCTTGCCCCTTCCTGGCTCATGGCTACCCTACTCTGGCCAGTGGGGGGACAGCGACACCTACTGGCTGCCCACACAAGTCCAAGGGGTGGTGGGAAGGAGGGGGGCTGCATTTGAATGAATGAGGCTTTTAAACAGTGAACACCATGCTAGACTCTCTAATATAACGTATCTAACAAAGGGGAGGGGAAGCAGAGAGAGAGAGAGAGAGAGAGAGAGAGAGAGAGAGAGAGAGAGAGAGATTGTGCCTGTGTTTAACACCATCACAACAAGATTTCTGCAAAATTCTACAATTAATTCCTGGTTACTCAACCATCTTCTAATTAAAATAAATATAAATACAATGCAACCACATAGTTCAAATGAAAAAAAAAATCAGGAGGCTCCCTGTCAACTGTTATCATGCAATACTAGGCCTTGCCCAAAAGAATTGAACTAGTCCCTTCTGGAACAAGCAAAACAAAACAAAAAAACCAAGTTAGAATATGGAACATTGAAAGTCCTCTAGGTTTTATTTATTTATTTTTCCTGGGATAATCAGGAAGGATTATGTTAATCTGAAATTAGAAAGCAATTAGAAATCTTTAACTGCTGGGAAAGTCTCGCCAAGGAAGGTGATTAAGGACACCGTAGATATGCAGTTCCCAAAGCACTGGCACAACAGCCTTCTGTGGGTCCCTGCCTTGCCCTTTTTGTGTAGGTAGGCCATGACCAAGCCAGGTAGAATCTTTTATCAGTGCTTTCCAAACCTTGAGGGGGGGGGCGGTTGAGGGGCATAATGGGAAGATAAACTTTTCGTGAAATATATTCACTCCTAGTTATTATTATTATTTTGCATTTATGCTGACTTCCCAGCACACTGATGAAGGTTGAACCACTTCATTAGCTCAAGAAAGATAGGATTAATATCTTCTACTCTCTCCTGGGCAATGTTAAGATTTCCTTATTGGATTCTGTTCCATCTCTCCAGAATAAAGGCTCAAATTTATAATTAGTGAAAGGTGTCCCTGGTTTTGGGGGAAGAAAGAGCAGCCATGTAATGTGTTAGGCACAAGAAGGCTCCCAGACCATGGGACACTGCAGGTGGGTGGACATCTATACTTGGAAGGAGGCTATTTCTCATATATGTTTATGTTAGCAATAATTCCTTATGAGGCTGTGCATGTGTGCATGTGTGCATGTATGCATGTGTGTGTGTGTGTGTGTGTGTGTGTGTGTCTGTCTGTCTGTCTGTCTGTCTGTCTGTCTGTCTGTCTTTTGGGGTGGACAAGCAAATTCCCAATTTGCAGATAGATGTGTGGGTGAAATAAGTGGAACTTGCTCCCGAGTAAATGTGCAGAGGCTTGCAAGGCACCTACACAAATGTGGGGGTCTTCATGCATTACTCAAGAGTCTCATAAAATGCACATATTTTAAAACAATATGTGAAATACGCTGATGGAAAGGCCTCTATTTCACCACAAGCTTTGGATCAGGATGTCTTTTAATTACAGTTCATATGGCTCTTGCAGTTTTGCTACATGCCATTCTCCCAGGCAAATGTAATGCCATACATGCCTTGTTTGTACACCACTCTGAAATGACTTCAGCTTGCAAGGAAGGTTCATTGATTTAATGGATCTTATTTCCATGCAAACAAGTTGAGGATCGCAAGCCAGGACTGTAGTCCTGAAGCTCACTGCACTCCAGCAAACCAAATTGTTTTCAGTGGGATTTGTTCCCAGGCCATTACTTTGAGGATCAAGCTTAGATTGCAGATCACAAGCTAATTAGCCTGGAGTTGTCAGCGGAAACACTGGTGTTAGATGGTTTCTTGCTTGCCACATTTTTACCCCTATCCTAAACAACCCAATCCTAAATCAAGTGGAAGAAAATCCAGTTGATTTAAAATTGACTCATTCTCAAGAAAGAAAGAAAGAAAGAAAGAAAGAAAGAAAGAAAGAAAGAGAGATGTTGTATTTTAATCAGTGGTCTAAAAACAGAACACTAAAGATGTGTTCAGCTAATATCCTGTCCATAGCTGAGCTGATGGGAGGGAGATTGGCCATTAATTTCATTGGGGGCTCAGTTTGAATCTAGGTTATCACACCTGAGGTGGAAGAGAGAACTGTTTTTCTCTGAGGATCACATCCAATTGCAGGAAAAAAAAATTGTGGTGGTGTGTAAGACAATTACAATCAAATATTTACATGGAAGCTAATAATGTCCAGTGTCTGTCATAGTGTTTAAATTGGTTGAAACCTAAATATTTCAGTCTAACTGTGCAGTTGATCAGGCTAAAAAAAATTTTTTTACCTTAAGTTCCGTGTGTGTGTGTGTGTGTGTGTGTGTGTGTGTGTGTGTGTGTGTGTG
>JAJKFI010000001.1:46386542-46437329 GCA_029204185.1 Lerista edwardsae | reverse complement strand
TGTGTGTGTGTGTGTGTGTGTGTGTGTGTGTGTGTGTGTGTGTGTGTAAAACATGTTTTCTTGAAATTCATATATGTCATCACTGTTCTCACAATACAGACTGAAAAAGGAAACCCAGAAAATCAGCCTGACCCGTTTTCCCAATACACTACATTCAAAATCCATTTCTTTCTTTGCTTTTTCTTTGTTTTTTGCATTTTGTTGTTTTCTATCCAGGCTTTTTGAGTACTAACTAATGGGGAAAAAATTTCATTATTCAGGAAGTGACAGTGTATCGCTATGAGTTATATCTGCAGGCCTATTGCATAACTCCCTGGGAGTGGCTGGTTTTGCAGCCTTTTTCAAAAGCCCCCCCCCCCACTTCCATTTTAAAGCATAGTTACATCGTTTGCCCGAGAACAAATCTATTCCTCAGACTTAATTCAGCCAAGGTAGTGGAAACAGATTTGCCAAACTGATCTACTAATCAGGAAACCTAGAATCTATTATATTGCATGAACAGGTATTCCTGGAAGTCAATGGGGCTTCCAATCTTGGTTACTGGAGTGGAGTTTTAAACTTGCTTGGCCTTCTATCTTAAGCACATTTTTGTAGGTTGAAAGCATAACACTTATTGCCAAATTAATTTGGGTTTGGAGAGAAGTGTAGGCAAGAAGAAGGCCTAAATCTGTCTCAGATGGTCTGTGGATCTGAAACTGCCACTGCACAATTAAAACTAAATACTTGGATTTTTTTCCAAGTGTCACTGTCCTGTTAAAATACAGCATTAATAGACAATGCAAATAAAATTAAATTTAATACAGATGACTGGACTCACTAAACTGGCTTAAATCTGTAACTGAACTGGGGTTTGAGGATCAATTTGAAAAGTCCCTTAGTTGGAAACACCTTTACCCAGACTTTAATCCAAGTTCGTTCCATAGAAGTTATCACCATCATCGCTCAACAATTCTTAAGAGTCCACAACTGAATTGTGGATCGCATTGTTGGCCTTTGACTTTTTTCCCCCCATGTTCGAGGGGAACTCAAATTATTAAAGTCAGGCTTTAATAATTTGAATTATTGAATTCAGGCCTTGAATTCTCGCCTGGTAAAAAGCAAGGAATCAATTTCCATTTCCAAGAAGAGGATTTTCTTACCTGTGCGAAAACGAACGACAACGTTCCCATAGGCAATCCATATCTCTAGAAATACATCCTGAGTAATCCTTTTTGATATTTTAATGTATTTATGGGTTTATTTTGCTTTGTCTGTAAGCCTGGCATCTTCCCTGGCCCCCACACCTCCCTGCACCCCTGGGCACGCCCCAGCGTCTAACTGCGCCAGTTCTGTCTCCCCTCGAATTCCCACTCAACACGGCACACGTGCTACCCCTGCAAAGGGAACCGACGCGCACAGGCCCCAAGGAAGGCTTGATTAAAAAAAATAAAAATTAAAAAGCCGATAGGTAGGTCGCCATCAGGTGATCAAGCTTTGTAATCCAATAATCTCTTTTTATTGTTATTATTCCCACCCCTTCCGTAGAACTAACTTGTCATTAACAGCAAAGAAATTAAAAGGAGTTCAGCCCCGCAGCCCGGCCCTGCGCAGCGCTAGGGAAGGAGCCACGCTGGAAGGAGCCCGCGGGAAGGAAAGAAAACAAAAGGGCCGGGGAGAGCCCGGCGCCCGCCAGCGCGCTCAACTTTTTCCTCGCAGGGGCGGGGGCTGGTCCGGAGAAAGCAACACCTGGCCCCGAGGAAGAGGCGGGAGGCAGAGGGCGCCGCTGGGCAGCTGCCTCGCCTCGCCTCGCCTCGCCTCGCCCGCCTGCCTACCTGCCTTCCGCTCTCGCCCGGCCTTCCTGAGGCGAGGACAGTCCCCTCCCGCCGCCGCCTGCTCCACTCCTGGGCATTCCCTCCAGGAGCCTGGCGAGGACCCCAGCAGTCCCCTCGGCCCGCCAGGCTGGCGCACAAGCAGCGTGAGCGGCGTCTCGCCCGCCGCCGCCCCCTCGCACTCACCTCAGCAGCGGCACGAAGCGGGGCCAGCGTCGGCCAAGGCGCACTCCCGAGCTGGCTGGCTGGCTGGCTGGCTGCTTTCGCACAGGCGTCTCCGCAGCGTCTCGCTCGCTCGCTCGCGCGCGCTCTCTCTCTCCCTCGCCGACACGCACCCCGCCCCCCTGCGCTTACTTGTGACTGACTTTTGCGAACCGAGCGCTCTTCATTCAGCGGGAGCCAAGAGCTGGTGCGAGTGGGGAGTGTGTGAAGGAGCGAGCGCGCGAGCGAGCGAGAAAGAAAGAAAGAAAGATGAAGCTGCGAGGGGAGGTGGCTTTGGGGCTGCCCCTCAGCGGGTTGCTCCGAAGTGACGCCCCCTCCACAACCCCCTCCCCACCGGCATAAAGTACAGCTCGGGCAGGGGGAGGGGAAAGTAACGGCGCGCCTCGAGTCTGCGAGGCGAGCGCCAGCGAACGCGCGCGGCAGGATTCGGGCGTCTCCGGCCGCTTGGCGCCTCCGGTCCCCCAGAAGCCCAGCTCCGTCCACAGAGCCAGGAGGAGGGTGCGCCACGCGCCCTACCTGGAAGTTTGAAAAGCGAGTCCCGCTGACTGGCTGAGGCCACCTGCTTCCCGGGCAACGTGTGTAGGGCCGGCCGGGGCGTAAAACGAAGGAGGAATTGGTCGCGTTGGCAGGCAGGGGGTGTTTCCCGCCGACGGCGCTCCTTTGCTCGCCTCGCGCGACGCTCCGCCGTTCCCCGCCTTTTTTTGGCGGGAGGAAGCCCACCAGCGCCCGCTCCTCCTCTATACCCTCGACCCGACTTTCATTTTTGTTCCCGATGAAGATTTTTTTTTAACCACTTCCTACGCTGGATCTTTTCTCTCGAGGCCGCGCTGCAGCAAGTGATCCGTGCTAGCCTGGCGCAGCAAACCCGGAGAGAATCCGCCCTACCTGGGGGCGGGAGAAGGGCTGCGGCTTGCCCCCTGGCAGCCCCCTGGCAACCCAGTGGTTCATTCCCTCAGGACAATGTTGCCTGCCAGCGTGTTTAGCGTGCCAAGCTGCTGCTAACATGGAGACGTAGCGCAGAATAGTGAGAATCCGTTGACACGTGTTCCCCAGAGCCTGACGGAACGGCGAGCCACACAGATGACCAGACTGTCCCCGGGTGAGCTGTCTCATCCCAGGGTGGCCTGGTCAGTTGCACCCTTGAATGGCGGGGTCAGGGAGTTTTTTGTTTGCAGCACACACTCACTACCAGCGTGTAGCAAAAGGAGTGGCAGGTTGATCGTCTGGATGGGCTCATCCTCGCCCCCAGGGCAATCCAGGCAGTCCTCCAACCGGCCATGTATGTGACGCGCGTAGACTGCGTGTCATTTCTCGTCCCAGACCAGAGAACGCACACGCGGTTTAACACGGCTCCTGAGTCGCCTCTTCCGACGGTTTCCAAGATCCCGTGTTTTCAGGAGTCCCGAGTGCGCGCGGGGTTTGCTGCGGGGGGGGGAGGGGCGTTTACAGGCGACGCTTTGGGCGCATCTTTGGGCGATTCGGTGAACCTGAAGCGTGGGCCCGTCGCCATGTCTCTGGGCCCTCCTGAAGGAGACCGATCGCCCGAGCCCCTCCAGGCTTACTTGGAAGCGAGTCCCCGTTACCCCAGTACAGGCAGTGGGACTGATTCACAAGTAAGTGGGCAGAGCGCTGCAGCCCAAATGGGAAAACTCAAAGGGCAAATGGCCGGACGAGGACACGACAAGCGCCTCTTTCTTACCGCCTGGAACGGGGAGAACCTTCGGTGCGCGTCGTCGGCTTCGGCTTGGCAAAGGTGTGCAGGAAGCGGCCGCTTGGAAGGACTTGCCCTGGGCGCCCGTTTGCCCCCCACCCCACCCCGCTTCCCTGAAACGCCTCCTCCAAACTAGACGCGCGTCCAGGACGGGAAGCCCCGTCGATCTGAGAGCCACGGAGAAGGCTCGCTTTCTGAAGCCCATGGGAATCAATGGGTTTTCGTGCCCGCCTGCTTGTGGCCTTGACCGTTCTCAGCGAGGGAGCTCGGGCTGGGCGAGCGGAAACACCGTAGGGCGGTGTCCGGGTCGCGATGCTAGGCTGCACTCCCGCAGCCACGTATTGTGGGGCCCCAGTGGCTTTTGGTGTGTTTTTGTACCGTGTTTCCAAGAAAGCGCGAATAGGGCGGCTGCACCGTTCGTCGTTGTCTTACTGCATTAAAAGCATGGAAGTAAATCCCACTGGTCCGCAGTGGGTCCTTATGATTTGTTGTATGCACAGGTGGGTTTCTGAATGGGACCTCTCTCTCTCTCTCTCTCTCTCTCTCTCTCTCTCTCTCACACACACACACACACACACACTACACGCACACCTTCAGAAAACAAACACAAAAGCCACACAATTGTAGATTCTCTAATTGCTTTTTGATTTTTTTCTGCTTGAACTGCAAGAGAGCTGCTATGCTTCTCCAGAAGATTAATAGACATAAAAACACCTGGGCGGGCGCGCGCACTCACGCGCGCGCGCGCACACACACACACGCACAGGCGAATACGGCTTACATGAAGCGGCTCAAACCTCCTTGAAAATAACTCCATTTTTACTCTTCTAATTGTTACGTTTACCGTAGTCTGTCAACAGTTTACACAAGATCCGATGCATCGGGATAATTCTTTCCTTTCTAATGGAAACTCTGCCCCGGTTCGATCGGGCAGACAGTAGGATGCCGAGTGCAAGAGCGAGACCGTGCCTGCCCTGACGTTATGTAAGCGGTAGCATGTGCCACTGCCAGAGGGATGCGTAGAGAGATGAACACCACGTGCATGATGGGAGATACGACTATGTGCTTCCCATTCGTATCCTAAACAAGGTGGTGGATTTTAATGGACTTTACTTCCAAAGAAGCGTTCCTTGGACTTACAGCCTTAGGATTTCAGTTTTCTTGGGGCTGAATTCTCTTGCCCCAGGATATAAGACGCCAACATATTAAGCAACTTCTTCATTTTCCTTCCTTAAACACAGCGCCTGGTAGTCCCACTGGAACCAATGAGGCTTCCAAGTTATGTGCCTGAGGCTGTTCTGAAGTCCAGACAAAATGCTTCTTTTGGGCTACAGGTTCCGCATAACCTGTACTGTTCCTATTTTGTAGAAACATTGTTCGAACATTGTTTCTGCAAAAAAAGTTGAACTTTTTTAGTGGCACTTCCATCCTAAACGTTGTTGTTGTTCAGTCGCTAAGTCGTGTCCGACTCTTCGCGACCCCATGGACCACAGCACGCCAGGCCTCCCTGTCCTCCACTAGCTTCCTGAGTTCGCCCAATTTCATATTCATTGCTTCGGTGACACTATCTAACCATCTCATCCTCTGTCGCCCCCTTCTCCTTTTGCCTTCAATCTTTCCCAGCATGAGGGTCTTTTCTAAAGAGTCCTCTCTTCTCATCAGGTGGCCAAAGTATTGGAGCTTCAGCTTCAGCATTTGTCCTTCCAGGGAGCAATCAGGCTTGACTTCCTGGAGAATTGACCGATTGGATCTCTTTGCAGTCCAGGGGACTCTCAAGAGTCTTCTCCAACACCATAATTCAAAAGCATCGATTCTTCGACGCTCTGCCTTTCTTATGGTCCAGCTCTCACAGCCATACATGGCTACTGGGAAAACCATCGCTTTGACTATGCGAACCTTTGTTGGCAGGGTGATGTCTCGGCTTTTGATTAAGCTATCTAGGTTCACCATAGCTTTCTTCCCAAGAAGTAAACGTCTTTTAATTTCATGGCTGCAGTCACCATCTGCGGTGATCTTGGAGCCCAGGAAAATAAAGTCTGTCACTGCTTCCATTTCTTCCCCTTCTGTTTGCCAGGAAGTGATGGGAGTGGTTGCCATGATCTTAGTCTTTTTAATGTTGAGCTTCAAGCCAATTTTGGCACTTTCCTCTTTCACCCTCATCAAAAGGTTCTTTAGGTCTTCCTCACTTTCTGCCAGTAGAGTGGTATCGTCTGCATATCTGAGGTTGTTGATGTTTCTCCCAGCAATCTTGATTCCAGCTTGTGAGTCATCCAGCCCTGCCTTCCTCATGATGTACTCTGCGTATAAGTTAAATAAGCAGGGTGACAATATACAGCCTTGTCGTACTCCTTTCCCAATTTTAAACCAGTCGGTTGTTCCATGTCCAGTTCTAACTGTTGCTTCCTGACCCGCATAAAGGTTTCTCAGAAGGCAGATCAGGTGGTCTGGAACTCCCATCTCTTCAAGAACTTGCCACAGTTTGTTGTGATCCACACAATCAAAGGCTTTAGCATAATCAATGAAGCAGAGGTAGATGTTTTTCTGGAACTCTCTTGCTTTCTCCATGATCCAGCGAAGGTTGGCAATTTGATCTCTAGTTCCTCTGCCTCTTCGGAAACCAGCTTGTACATCTGGTAGTTCTCGATTCACATACTGCTGAAGCCGAGCTTGTAGGATTTTGAGCATGACCTTGCTAGCATGTGAAATGAGTGCAATGGTGCGGTAATTCGAGCAATCTTTGGCATTGCCCTTCTTTGGGATTGGAATGTAGACTGATCTTTTCCAATCTTGTGGCCACTGTTGGGTTTTCCAAATTTGCTGGCATATGGAGAGCAGCACTTGGACAGCATCATCTTTTAAGATTTTGAGTAATTCCGCTGGAATGCTGTCACCTCCACTAGCTTTGTTGTTAGTGAGGCTTTCTAAAGCCCACTTGACTTCACTCTCCAGGATGTCAGGTTCGAGCTCAGTGACTGTACCACTGTGGTTATCAGGAACATTTAGATCGGCCTTATAGAGTTCCTCTGTGTATTCTTGCCACCTCTTCTGAATCTCATCTGCTTCTGTTAGGTCCTTGCCATTTTTGTCCTTTATTGTGCCTACCTTAGCATGAAATTGTCCTTTGACATCTCCAATTTTCTTGAAAAGATCTCTAGTCCTCCCCATTCTGTTGTTTTCCTCTATTTCTTTGCATTGCTCATTTAGAAAGGCCTTCCTATCTCTCCTTGCTGTTCTCTGGAAATCTGCATTCAGTTGGGTATATCTTTTCCTTTCTCCCTTGCTTTTGGCTTCTCTCCTTTCCTCAGCTATTTGTAAAGCCTCGTCAGACAGCCACTTTGCCTTCTTGCATTTCTTCCTCTTTGGGATGGTTTTAGTTGCTGCCTCCTGTACAATGTTACAGACCTCCGTCCAAAGTTCTTCAGGCACTCTGTCTACCAAATCTAAGCCCCTAAATCTATTTGTCACCTCCACTGTATATTCGTAGGGGATCTGATTTAGGTCATACGTGGAGGGCCTAGCGGTTTTCCCTACTTTTTTCAGTTTAAGCCTGAATTTGGCAAGAAGAAGCTGATGATCTGAGCCACAGTCAGCTCCAGGTCTTGTTTTGACTGCCTGTATGGAACTTTTCCATCTTTGGCTGCAAAGAATGTAATCAATCTGATTTCGATGTAGACCATCTGGTGAAGTCCATGTGTACAGTCGCCGTTTGTGTTGCTGGAAAAGGGTGTTTGCTATGACTAATGTGTTCTCCTGACAGAACTCTATCAGTCTTTGCCCTGCTTCATTTTGTACTCCAAGACCAAACTTGCCTGTTATTCCTCTTACCTCTTGACTGCCTACTTTAGCATTCCAATCCCCTATGATGAGAAGGACATCTTTTTTGGGTGTTAATTCTAGAAGCTGTTCTAGGTCTTCATAGAAGCGGTCAACTTCTTCCTCATCAGCACCAGTGGTTGGGGCGTAGACTTGGATTACTGTGATGTTGAAAGGTTTGCCTTGGATCCTAATGGAAATCATTCTATCATTTTTGAGGTTATACCCCAGTACTGCTGTTCTCACTCTCTTGTTCACAATGAAGGCTACTCCATTTCTTCTAAGGGATTCCTGCCCACAGTAGCAAATATAATGGTCATCTGAATTAAATTCTCCCATTCCTGTCCACTTTAGTTCACTAACTCCCAGGATGTCGATGTTCAGCCTTGACATCTCACGTTTGACCACATCTAGCTTGCCTTGATTCATAGATCTGACGTTCCAGGTTCCTATGTAGTATTGTTCTTTGCAGCATCGCACTTTCCTTTCACTTCCAGACACATCCACAGCTGAGCTTCCTTTCAGTTTTGGCCCAGCTACTTCACTCTTTCTGGAGCTACTAGTACTCGTGTTCTGCTCTTCCCCAGTAGCATAATGGACACCTTCCGACCTGAGGGTCTCATCTTCCAGTGTCATATCGTTTAGCCTTTTTGTTCTGTAATCCATGGGGTTTTCTTGGCAAGAGTACTGGAGTGGGTTGCCACTTCCTTCTCCAGCGGACCACGTTTAGTCAGAACTCTCTGCTGTGACCTGTCCATCTTGGGTAGCCCTACATGGCATAGCTCACAGCTTCATTGAGCTACTCAAGCCCCTTCGCCACGACAAGGCAGTGATCCATGAAAGGGTTCATGGGTTCATGGTTCATCCTAAACGTAGGCGGAAATAATCCTCTGTGTGTGTGTGTGTGTGTGTGTGTGTGTGTGTGTGTGTGTGTGTGTTTGAGAGAGAGAGAGAGAGAGAGAGAGAGAGAGAGAGAGAGAGAGAGATCTATAAACAAAACTATTATTTATGTATAAATCGTCTCTACAGCACTTTTCTTAAACATGCCTCAGGTACAGCAGGGCAGGATCGAGTCCAAGTAAGCACGTAGATTTCAGCGGGGGAGAAAGGTGCAGCCTGATCCTAGGCACGTTTACCCTGGAGTCAGTCCCACCAAGTCCGAATGCCTCTTAAGAAAATGTGGCTAGCTTAACTCCTTAGGCAGGAGTTGATTCAACAGAGCTCAACTTGCTCAGGATTGAGCATCTATTTTATTTTATTTTATTTTATTTTTGTGTGTGGCTAAAACACCTAAGGAGTAGGACTATATAACAAAATGCTGTAGTTTTTAAAAAATTGTGGTGGCGTTCTAATTTACTGTGGAAACCGGAAAAGGTAACAGTCTTGGTTACCTTTTGGATGTTATCCGTTTTCTAATATTGATAGTCAAACGGTGTTTTGGATAATAAACATACCAAACGGCAAACAAAGCAATCTTTCTTACAACACCCACAAAAGGTAGGCCAGTATTGCTTTCCCCACGTGGCCAATGAGCCTGCCCAGCCTGCCAAGTACAGTCGAATCTGCTAAAGTTCCGCTCCAAGCTTGCGATCATGGCGGCTCACTGAAGGTTATCCCAATGAGTGACTGTGGATATTGGACCCGGGAGCTTCCCAAATCTCTGATCCTTTAAGAGGAGTCCTAAACACACTTACTTCACCTAAAGGCTATTGAAATGATTCCCGTTTGAAGGGGAACGGAGGGGTGCAAAGTATTTGTAGGAGCGCAGCCTGCAGACCCACCTCGCCCTGCAATTCAATCCGAGAATTTAGTGGCGAGTCTCATTCGGTCCGACCTACAACAATCCCTTTAAAGGTAACCCTGCGGTCTAATCCGATTAGCACCTTAATCCTAGATATTTTACTTTTAGCAGAAACTACTGTTGACTTTAGTGCCACTTACTTCCAAGTAAGGATCCAAGTTTAGGATTGGGCGTTGATTCTGGAAATGGGGATTCTTCCAGGTTTGGGACGTTCTGATCCTCGGCACGTTTTTTCCTTGCAAATGAAGCCTGTGGATTTCTACGGGATCTATTTTAAATAGTATTGAGGATCGGGGCATTCATGTAGCCCTTGGGCTGCCATCCTAAACCGCCGCCCCCCCCCCCCGTCTCTTTCTTTATATGGAATGCCACCTGCTGGGGTCTCGGTCTTCCAAGGAGATAAATTCTATCACTGTAGTGGGAGATTCGGTGACCAGCAAACGAATTCCAACATGACTAACCCATAACAACGCGTTTTTGAATACGAGCTAAAACGAAACCTCGGTCACTTTGTTCCGTGCGCATCGTGGACTGTGATGATAAACCCTGGCTGGAATCAGAAACCTGACCGGTGTTCTATCCAAGAATATACTGCTATTTCCCATTACTGCAGGTGTGAGCGGTCCCAGAACTCACCGTGCACGTGTTTGCGCTTTGCTCAGAAATATCCCAGCGCTCCTCTCCCTCCTGCATTCCATGGCCCTTTGCTCCCCCCTGTTTACTTGCGTTGTCCTCCTCTATGCCGTGTGATCTGCGCGCGCGCATTTACATCCTGAAAAATATACTCCATGCAATTGCAGAAGGGAGTTATTTTACTCCGCTCAAGTTTATGTTACAAAACATCCCTAAGATGCCACAAGCCCTTTCTTTTTTCTTGGGCGGGGGGGGGGCGCGTGATTCCAAGCACACAATTCTCATTCATTTCATTTAGCTTCAAGAGTGAGGGAGTCTCATTTGAAAACAGGTCAGTTATTAGGACATAATCCATCGAGACGTTCCCCTCCGCAAGCCCTCTTCATTTCAATAAGACTTGCGCAGGAAAACTTCCCAGCAGCCTGTTCTTCCTTTGATGGGTCATTTGGTTCAGCCTAAACACAATACACACAATAGATCTGGACTCAAGCGAAGTACACTTAGTTGTGCGTGGTTTTTTTTTTTTTTTAAAACAACTCATTGATATATTCTCTGCAGTGATGATCCTTTAAACAAGTTCTCCATAACGTAAACTTTTCTGTCAAAACAAAAGTGGAACATCGTTTAAATTACATTTTAGGGCCAGATTTTACTAAAATAAAACAAAATTAGCTCAGAGATACTAATGGTGGGACGATGAGAAACTTCTGGAGAACAATCGTCTGCATATTGTTTTATAATGTGCCATAATCTGAAGCATGTAAAATTTCAGCCCATTATTATTCAAACCCCAGGAATTAGCCGAGTAATTTTTCCTTCTATTGTCCATAAAATTGCCAAATGAATAAATTAACTGACTTCATACTGTGGACCATCAATTGCGTGGTATATTTCATCCCGGGTAGCCTTTGTTCTTTCTTTCTTTTTTAAAGTATCCCATTCTAAAATATTCTTTCCAGTCTAAGCTTGTGTTGCCAACAGTCAAAATATGACACAAAAACCATGCCACACCCATTCTCCAGGCAGCGTCAGATGCTCAGGTGTAGCCCTGTGCAAGGTAGGTAAGGCTGCTTGAGAGGCCATACAGAGGCGACTACCTGGTCTGTTAACTACAGACTGGAGAGTTGGAGCTTCCTGCATTCCTGCTGACTTCAGAGGAACCCAATTGGATCGGAGCCCCGCCCCTTTGATCCTGTTTGATCCTGATTCCTGTTTTAAATAATTAAGATATGGTTTTGGTGGCATCTCAATAAACATCAAACTACTGGCTCCAAAGGAATCTTACTACAGTCACAGCACAACCCTACGCATGTCTACTTAGAAGTAAGTCCCACTGAGCTCAATGGGACTTACTCCCAGGTAAGTGTGCCTAGGATTGCAGCCTGGAGTAAAGTGGCTTGCGAACAACAGCTGCTTTCACAAATCGGTTTAAGGCTGGAGGCGTTGTGGAAGCATCTCGTTTGACTTCAGTGTAATTGGATCTCTTACATCTCACTTACATCTCTATTTGGACCGGAGTTAACCCGATTTATCAGTTAAACCAAGTAACATCGATTTACAGTGAAATCCTATGTATGTCTACTCAGAAGTAGTAGTTACTTCTATTGGACTTACCCCCAGGTAAGTGGGCATAGGATTGCAGTGTCCCATGGTACCCCTAACAGCAACCATCGACACGGATTGCACGTCGAGTTCAGTGGAATTTACTTAGATGTCAGAGGGGGTGTAGAGCAAAATGAGTTGTCGATCAATTTAAAAAAATTAAGGGCAGACACTAGTCAACACTTTAAAAATGAGGAATATAAGCGAATAAGCCCCATTCCAATCGAATTTAAACTTTAACGCAAACATAAACTAAAGAACAAGCAAAAGTTGTCATAGGCAATTCTTCCTGAGATGAATGGGAGCAGCAAGAATCTTTGAGTATCTACCCTTCATTGCAAAATCGTGCAGGAAAACTTCCAGTTGGATTGCCCTCGTTGTCTCATAGAATAACATATTTCAATCCCCTGGAATGGTGCTCTTAACCTACCACAGTGTTGGAAGGGATCAAACCCAAATTAAGCATTTTTATGTATTTTTTTTTTAAAAAAATCAATTAAATTACATGCCATTGATTTTAATGAGAGAAAAGTAAGCAGTGCTGAAGTCGTATTTGGAAATAAACTGTACTTAAAAGTATATCAGTTTGTCTGGATCGCTCCTGCTGTTCAAAAGTATATTCAATTCCGTGCAAGTCTCACGCAGACGTTGAGAATTACAACAGTCACCCTAGACTTTTAGGGAAAGTTACTGTGATCTTGTGCATGCCTACTCAGAAATAACTCCCATTGCGTCCAGGGGGCTTACTCCCAAGAAAGCATGCATAGGATTGCAGCTTGAGTAAGTGGGAAACGCTGTAAAAGCTTCCCATCGGTTTGATTGATTAAACTGTGTTTTCTTGTTCATTTCTGTTTAGTAAAAACTTTCACGACCGCTGGCACTTCGTTGACGGGAATGTTTCCCTTTCTTGACGTTTCCCTGGTTTGTATACAAGGCCGGGTTTTAATTCAGGAAAACGGAGGACATCGCAGTACACGCCCACCTCTCTAAGGAAATTCGACGTAGAAATGAATTAATAAACCAAAGAGTATTTAGGTACTACCTCATCTGCCCCGGCGTGTTGTTCTCTAAGGTGGAGAGAACCTTAGCAGTATCCTGCTGATACTGATCAGTCCTGAGAGAGGATTGGGCTGTACATAGCAGAACTACACACACACACACACACACACACACACACACACACAAAACCCTGGCTCCTGCTCCAGGTTACTTCAAAATAAGTTCATGTCCCTCCATGAACTGCAGGTGCAACACTTCAAAACTGCAGGTAATTCCCACCCATGGCAAGTGAGGATTCCCAAAATCCTATGCCAAGTACACAAAGTTATTGAACCTTCTTCAAGGGATGGCGCTACTTCAAAGAGATATTAAGAACCAAAGAAAGAGTCAGTGTGTCTCTAAACTGCGGTTTCAGGCTACTGATTGCTGTTAAACCCCCGAACCTGGTTCAATTCCAGTGACGGGTTTCCAAAAATTATATAATGTATCTATGTATCCTGCGCTGTTTTGGACTCGATGAGCAAACCGGTTAAGCAGTCTCTATACAGCGATCCTGTTCAAAGTAGGCGGAAGTCCCGGTGAAATGAATGGGTCCTTGTGCCGAGCAAACGTGGGGCGACTGATTAACCGGTTTGTGGTGGGGGTCACAAATGGGGCTACAGATGGGGTTCTCTTTAACTTTGGTGGGGCTTTGTACAGTGATATCCATATCCATTAGTCCCCACCGTTGTAGCACACGCATTGAATCGGGTTTCACACCCATACTAAGCGTGTTCGAAGTGAGTTCTGACGCAGGACTTCATTTCGATGAAAGTACATGTAGGGTTTAAAATGCCAGTCGTCTGGCGCCGTGAATCTGTGGGCATTTGCCTTAGGGCAGTTGGGTGGATGGTTAGACCCGCTTGTTTTTCTGGATGGAAGATCTTGGCCAAATAACTCGAACCAGGTTGCTCAGAAAGGTCTCTACGGAATCGCCCACACTAAACAACGCGCTCTAAAAGCCCCCAAGTCTCGAAGGGAACACGACGCAGTAATTCGAACAAACAAAAGTGCCTTCGCGGCAGAGACGAGGCAGCTTGACGATTGGTGCGTGCGCTCCCGCGAATTCCTGCGAGAACTGCCTCTGATTCGGATTTGATGTGAAGGAGCACTGCGGAGCACTGTCCCCGGGCACTGCGGGGGCACAAACTCTCTCTTGGAGGTGCTCATAAAAGACCAGGGCTTCCTCGGTCTGCTTAGCCGGAGGCTATTTGCCGCTGTCATCTTGCCTCCCTCTCTGGAATATTCCCCCCTTTCTTTTGCAAAGTGAACCCCTAGACTGAGCTGCATCCTGCAAGGAACTACGGAGCACCTGCGAGGCAGCCCCGTTCTGAGGCCGCCCAGCGTCTCCATTTCCCGACCACTCACTGGTTTAGCATTTTAGATTTAACACACTGCTGGGAGGATGCGTGGCTGAAGGGTGGGGTGGGTGTGCGTGGGTGTGTAAAAGGTGGCAATCCTGACTCCCTCCCATCACAAGCAGCACCACGGGCGTGTTCCACTGGGCAGACACGGCCGTGCACCTCTGTTTTTAGCCTATCACCAATCGGCTGAGATACATACAGGTGTGTCACGCGGCTGCGGAAAGAAGCCTCTTGGGCCCCTATTGGTGGGAATCGCAGAGCCAAATCCGTTGCATTCGGCTCTGACTTCAGGGTCAATTTTGCTGCCCTTCCAAAAGAAGCCGCAGCAGCCTCAGTTCAAAAGAAACCACGGGGTGCGTGACTGTGCGTTGCACATCTAGACTGGTCCCCTGTTCAACCCGGCTGGTGTCCACATTGCCCGCAACGCCCCAATCCAAGACTCGCGTTTCAATGGCAGCAAGGCCATCGGCCACGCACGCACGGACTGGACTTCCAGAGAACCGCATTTATGAACGTCCAGGCTGGAGTAAGGGGGGAGGTCGGTGGCCAAGGGAGGCACCGCGGCGCGGGTCAGCCACAGTGCGGTGGATCCTCGCCCGGCCTCGGCGCCTCCACGGAGCGTGGACCTTTGGAGAAGCAGACCCGGGCGTGTGCTTCCAAGTCACGCCGAGGCTGGGGAAAGTGCCGGGGCACCGCAGGCTGACATTTGACCCGGGACTTTCCAGCCAACAAAGGACCATCAAAGCCGAAGCGATCCCCGCCGCTGTCAGGCCGCATGACGCTGTTGACACCCGGATGCCTTTGCTGCAGTATGCAAATGCGGATGAACTTGCGAGGGACCAGTAATTGACCCCGCTCACCCGCTGTCCCGCCCTTGGGACCGCCGCCGCGCAGGCAGCACGGGCCGGGGCTCGATGATGGATTTCCACTTAATCACCCTCCCTGAATGCCTGCCTGCCTCCTCCCCAAACCTTCCGGCCTACAGCAGAGAGCAATGAGGGCATCGATCGATGCTGGCCTGGAAAGAAATGCACGCGCCTAGCAAACAGGTGAAACCGCCTAGGGCGAAAGGAAACCCTCCCTCCAAACAACCAGAACGCAGCCCCGTCGCCTCTCAGATCCGCTGCGCAGGGGCCGGCACAACCGGGTCAGTTTGTACAATCTTGGCGCAAGGTAAAAAGGAAAGGGTAGTCCAGAAACCAACTGGACTACCCGACAAAGACCAACCAGAAAAGAAATAGGGCATTTCAAGGTCATCGTGCCTGGAGGGTTACCATATAAGAAATGCCCATCCCTCCGCCCGGCAGAGAACTTTGCAATACGATTGTTTTCCTCTGATCGTTAAGACCAAATTCAGCGTTTGGGGAGAGGGTTGCCAGCAATGACTTGAGATGTATGTAAACATCTTGTCTGTTTAAATGAAACCAGACCGCAGAATTTTTGTTTTAACAGATGATCTCTCCTCCTCCTTGTATTGTTCACATTTTCCCCCCACCCCAAACAGAAATATGTGTCTTCTTTGGGGAGTGAAACACAAACACGCCCTCATTCGAATGTCATTTGGCCATTCTGATTAATTCTAAGGTCGTTTCGTCGAAAGCGAAAACGAATTGCGTATTTTTTTCACCTGGAGGAGTCAGCAAGAGGCAAGCTGTCAGAAATGAGAAACAAAACACGTACTGAGCGCAGAAGCATCTGTTACTCATTTTTAATTCCCGCCTTTGAACCTTCTTTTGTAATTAGGGCAAAATGAGACTTCGGAGAGTTGGGAATCGATCGTGTCAGACCCCCGGCCGTTTGTGGCATTTATTGCACAAGCAGGAAAATGACAAAGCCTTCGCTCTGAAAAACCCAGATCCTTTCTACTGACATTGGTTTCTGTTTCCATTCCATAATCACCTTGCTGGGAAAATATAAGCAAGGAACTGATTCGAAGCCTCGCCTCGGAAGCGCTCATTGCCCCGGGTTTGTGCGCTGCGCTGCTGCCTTAGAGAGAGCAGAGACTAGCCGTCCCCTTTGTGCCCCCTCCCATCTTCTGAAACATGCACGGGGGAGAAGAGAGTTCAACGCAAGCAAATAAGAGCAAAAGTTAAAGACTGATGCAACTATACCTTGGTTACTCAGACGCTCGCCTCCCATTTTGTGAATGACGAAGGATTTTTTGGTGGCATTTGAAAATAAAAATTAAGGGCTTTTTTGTTTCTTTGTTCTACACAAACCCTGCGTTTGCGCTGTACTGCGGAACGCCGCTTGATAGACTACAGTGTTAATTAATACTGTGCTAATTTGAGTTAAGAGGAAAAGGAGGTGGAACGGTTCGAGGAGACCGTGATGGGACAGTGACCTCTAGTGGCGAAATGCGGGCATGCAAGTCGGACGAGTCGAGACAGGCAAACGTGCCTGTTCAAGTTTTTGTAATTGCTGCCCAGCAATCCAGTGGAGACAACTTTTGAAACTTTTGAAATCCAGCCCGAATCCGAGGCAGTTCTCGCAGGAATTCGCTGGAGCGCACGCACCAGAGGATGTAACTCAGCTCCAGAAAGTTGTAGGCAACGGCATCCGTTGGCTTTTTTACTTACAATATCACGGTTGTAATTGTTTCAATGAGTTTGACCTATGCTTTCAAATTGGGAGGGGGAACCTGGGAAAGGGAGCTGCAAGACATCAAGAAAAAAGTCTTAGAACCCCTCCCACCAGCATAGTGATTTCTGTCCAAGGAAAGTTGGTTGGCCTGAATAATGGGACAGAAGAAGAATCGTGTGAAAATATTTGGTGGTGGGATGTCCCCACCAAGAGTATTTACAAGTTAATTCAAAGTACCTAAATGGAACTTTCTACCCAGTAGGTACATTTCAGAAGAAGGTGTCACTCAAGGTTACTAGGTCAAGGAAATCCTTAAGAACAACAACAATCCTTTGGAAATCCCAAAGAACAACAACACTCCTCGCAGGGCAGCTCCAGAGATTGTATAGACGATGACGATTTGCTTCTATGTGTAGGATGGCGGGCGGGCGGGGGGGGGGAAGCGATAACTCGAGCAGTCAGTCGGACTTGAAAGCAAATTCCCACTGAGTTCCACGGGGCTTACTCCCAAGTAAGTGTAAGCAGAGCCGCAGCCTAAAATGGATGGGTGAAAATAAACTGAAACGGAAACAAGTTTCCCGAGATTATGGAGTCCTTCGAGCAAGCAAGTCTGTCCATATTTTTGGGGGGCACGATCCCAACTCACGCGGAGCACTTTCAGCTCCCCGGGGACGCCTTGAGCCTGTCGTCGAAGTTTCAACTCTCTCACGGAGATCCACGGGACTTTTGGAGGGGGGAAAGCTGCATTTCGTCGTGGCCGCGGCGCTCCCCATGTGTCGAGCGTCAATGTGGGGAAAGGATTGAAGTTTGGAAAACAAAAGAATAATTCTCGGTTCTTATTTTCTACCCCCCCCCCCGGCGGATTTATTTATTTATTTAATTTATTTATTAATAATAGATCTCTTGAAAATCACACAACTTTTCCGGCATCTCTTTTTTTCCTGCCTCTTGCTCTCACTCCCTAACATCCGCTCTTCTTTTTTGGTCACATATGCCTAATATATACAGTCAAATCAATATCGGAATGGGTAGGAAATCGTGTTAAACTACGAGGAATGCCGTAGTGGTCAAAAATAAGTCAAAGAGAAAACCTTCGAAAGTACTCTATAAAGAAAAACAAGCCCAAACAAGGGTGGAAAATCCCAAGCACCTAGTCCTCAAGCTTTTAAGGGCTCCCCTGTAATTTTTTTGAAAATTTAAACTGACGCCCAATACATAAACCTCCGATTGTGCATCTTCCCCCACCCCCAATGAGACTTGCACTCCCAACGACTAAATATTTTCTCAATCCTGCCCCAACTATTCGCACATTAATGCACGATCGCACCCGTGTTCCCCCACCCACCCACCCACCCACAGGCACAATATCAGTCCAAGTATATTATTGTGTAATACATGGTAAAATAAGTTGCATGATATCAAATATCAAATATCCATATTAGATCTCTCCTTTCCAGAAAGCTGAAAGTTATTGGGTTATTGTTAATTTGAGAAGACCTGAAGGGGTTTCGACCAAAAACTTTCTCTAGTCACGAGTCGGACGTTCTTAAAGGCAAACACATTTAACAACATCCTCTCTCTCTCTCTCTCTCTCTCTCTCTCTCTCTCTCTCTCTCTCTCTCTCCCCCCCCCCCCCATTAAAGCGCTACGAAATGAACGAGGGTATTCGGAGAAGCGGGGAACTTGGCAGATAAGACAAAAACGCGGCAAATGGCGCTCTTCTTGTGAAATTCGTGACTGTTCAAACCCAGATCGGTTTTCTTGTCTCTAGCCCCCCACACCTAAAATAGGAAAGCGGAATTTCAAGGAGACAGGATCGGAGATAAGGCGAATTGATTAACTGATTGATTGATTGATTGATTGATTGATTGATTGATTGATTGATTGAAAGGGCGGTGGAACATGTAAATCGGTAAGGTCCTGTCCAGTTTAGGGCAAGAAAAAGTCAGGAAGCGGGAATTCTCTGTCCGAAAGGAAAAAACATACTTTGGGACGGAAATGGGGGAATTGGAGGGGGGGAGAGAAGCCTTGAAAGAAAATATTATGAAAAAAAATCTCCCCCACTCCCAGTCTGGTGTCATTCATACTGCTAAATCCCTGCCCGATACTTTCACGAGTAGACCGAGGCGCGACTGAATTCCTCCTGAACAAACTGGAGGGCTGGATTCCCACTACACGTTTGCGTGTCAAGAGCAATCCAGCGGGCAACTTAAGCGCAGACCCAGCAGAGCGGCGAGCTCGAGGATGCTCGGGCCACGACGCCGAGGCTTCTGGCTTGGTGCTCAGTGCCACAGAGGCTTCCGGATCACTAGATCCGGGCGTGCGTCCTGACCACAGAACCCACTGGAGAAGGGGCGCTTTCTCAGAAGGCCAGGCTGAGCGTAGGGGCGCACTCTGCACCGCGCACCATTTCCTCTCATTTGCAAGTCTGCTGCCGACATTTTTTCCAAGCAGGGCCCCTGTGCCCTGGACGCCTGCCTGCCTGTACCCATGCAAAGAGATCCGCCGGCGAAGCTTTTCTCCTCGATGCATGAGAGAGAGAGAGAGAGAGAGAGAGAGAGAGAGAGAGAGAGAGAGCACCACCTGTTGGATTTGAGCATGTTAGGCTAGGGTTGGGGCGGTGAAACGGGTGAGCCCCTGTCAGGATGGGCAGCAGCCTCCACACTTGTAACCAAAAGACCAACAAGGCAAACCCACCATAGACGCAGCCCAGGCTTGGAAAACAGGCTGTGAGCGCCCTTGAATCTTTGGGAGGAGCTACCTTGAGTCCGTAAATTCAGGCGCTCCACACCAGACTTTCTGACCAAGGCTTCTAACTGCCAATGGCGTTCCAAGATGATCCTGCAAAACTTAGCATTTTGCCCCCTTCTAGGAACGCCACTGGCAACTGCCCCCCCTTTTCTGGGTATTTTGTTTCACGTTTTCATGCAGGGTAGGACAGGTCAGCCATAAAGCTCCATGAGCCACATTGGGTCCCCCCACCAGCCTCAGGTTGTTGTGGGATGACAAAAGGGGAGTGCAATGCAATCTTGAGCTCATTTGAGTGCACAAATGTGCTCAATATTTGCCTATATGTGGACAGAACCATTTCCTATCTAATCCTCAAATCCTTCCCTCTGGGACATTCTTTGAAACCGCAAGTGAAACATCTCCTTATCTCCATGTCAACTCATCCCGCCCACCTATGTGTACTACAGATGGGCACATCATGTGCCTTCGGAGTCTTGAAGGGACTTTTAACCTGTTGACATGACTGTTCCCACAGTAGCAGCATTGAAGCCTATGGACAGTGGAACTGAATTATGAGACCTGAGAACAACCTTTCCGTCCCCTTTCTGCCTTCTCCATAGGAAGACAGAAAACTATAATAGCCCATCCAACAGTGAAGAGAGACGAGCCATCACAGTCTGGACCAGTGGATCCAACCTGGAAGATGGGACACGCCAGGGGGTCGGGAGCTGATTTTCAGGGGGTCATGGAAACCCCACTTACTACCAAAGATGCATTTGTGCAACATTTAAAAATTTGCACTTTTGCAACATTTTATGGGAACCTCCAAATAGAGAAATGCTTTTGGAAAAATGTGGAGGGTTTCCACATACCTGAAAACAACTGTTGCATTTGGTAACCTGTGGTAGTCTACATACGTGGTTTCTAGAGACACAATGATGTCACTTCTTCCGTAATGACATCATTTCTGATCTTAGGGGGAGTCACGACAGGTTGTTGTGTCTAAAAAATGAGCCCCAGTGCTAGAAAGGTTGGGAACCCCTGGTTTAGACTGTAATTATCCTTGCCTCTCAGGGATACTATCCAAAATCCTCAGCTGCTTTCCACAAAAGGAGGGGCGGCCCAGAAAGTTCTGGTGGTATCCTCAATTCCTGCCAGAGGCTTGGGGATGTCTGTTGGTGAGTGAAGAACTTGCCTCTCATGAGTCTTGCACACAATTTCTTGGGAAAGATTCATAATAAGTAGTCTTTGCAGTGGTTCTGTAACAGTTATGTGTGGTGGGATGAAGTCTGGACAGGTGGGTGATGGGATGATCCTTGGGGAGTTGAAATCTAGATCAGTGGTTCCCAAACTGTGGGTTGGGACCCAGCAGTGGGTTGTGAGCCAATTTTAGGTGGGTCGTGAAGCAACTAGAGCAAACATATTGAAAATATGGGAAGATGGAATGATGGAAAGGGAGAGGGCTGTGTGGTTGATTTGCTTGTGTCAAGCTTGTTAAATAGGTTTTTTCTTCCTTTCTGATTCATGTTGCTATTGGAAAATGGCTGAGAAAAAATCATGTACTGTATATGCCCTTTAAGGCCACAAAGACAGCCTTCGTGGGCAATTCCTGGAGAAAATCTCAGAAGCCAGATTGGGGAGGTCTGTCTCTGTAGGCTTAAAGGACATAAAACATGCTTTCAACAAACAAAACTAGTGCTAGAATACTGAGTTTTTGTCCCAATGAAATTCATCACTCCAGGGCCGGCTCTAGCAGCAGGGGGCCCAATGTGGGGCATTCCTGTGGGCCCCCCCCGCAGGGCCCCCACTCACCAAGAAGAGCGCTGTTTGTGCCATGTGCAAAGTATGGCATGTGGAAGTTGTTGTTGGTGATATCATAACATCACCGCCAACTGCTTCCAGGTGGCCCATTTTGGGCTGTTCAGAGGCAGAGGCAGGTGGGAGAGACCAAGGTAAAGTCGCTCTGCTCGCCCCACTGACTTACAGCCCATAGAGATCCCAGCTGCAGCCACAGGCAATATGCTCACCCTGCTAGTGCGGGGCCCCCTGAAGCGCGGGGCCCGATGTGAGGACATTGGTCACATTGGCTTAAAGCCGGCCCTGCATCACTCTTATCGTTTGTTACCATATAATTATGGATCTGTGGAACATACACAGATCTGGTTATTAGAAGGACTTCCACTTGATTAAAGAACCTCATTGTGTTTTCATTGTAAATCTGCATGCATTGGCATATAAGGATATAAACAATCATGCTAAAGGAACACTGAATTTGTTTTTATACGATGCATGTATGGCATGTCTCATGATCAGAGTTGCCCAACCTGCAGGATTAGCTTGTGTCTAAAAACTGTCCTGGAGATTCTTTGGCTTACTGACATGTTTGAAAAAAAAAAAAATCTCTAAGGAAGAGCTTCCGTTATAGCTAGCAACCCTCCCAGTCACAACAGGCACTATTTTGGCAGAGGCAGTCCCTGCTATGTGAGACAGAGGGTGATGGCGGCCTGTTCTCAGATGACACCTACCCTTCAACGTTACTTTTGTTAATGTGTCTATCTAAAATCTTAATTGTTTTTAGATAGGCTGCCTGATGGATGGGGGACACCTTTTAATTCATCAAAAGGTTCTTGTCTGATAATCAAACTGTACAGCCCTTGTGATTATACTTGCAGAGATAATCGATTTTAAGTAACCCAGGATGTCTGGCAGTTCACTTACGGCAAAGGACTACACCACTTAAGCTATGTGTCCCTGACCATGCTCAGCCCCACTGGTTTCAACTGAGTATGCTATCCCAGGACACAAATAACTAGTTCCCTCCTTCTTCCAATGGTCCTAAGCAGTGGTGGCATCTACTCTCGTGGAGACGGAACGCTGGGCGAGACGTACGTTTGATTGGCAGCCCCGTCCGTGCAGTTCCGCCGCCTTCCCTCCGCCACGCGGGCTGCCCTCGGTTGCCGCGCCCCACCGCTGCTCGCCCAGCTCCATGATGGACACGGGGGGACGGGGGGGGGGCGCGCTGGGTGCCTGGGTGAGCAGGAAGGACGGCGGAAGTGAACGGGCAGGCAGCCAATCAAATGTAAGTCCCGCCCAGCGTTCCGTCTCCATGAGAGTAGATGACACCACTGGTCCTAAGGTAATGAATTATAGAGCAGTGGTCCCTAAACTGTGGGTCAGGACCCACCAGTGGGTCATGAGCCAAGCTCAGGTGGGTTGTGAAGCACCTGGAGCAGCCATATTGAAAATATGGGAAGATGAGATGCTGGAAAGAAGGAGGGCTGTGTGGCTGTTTTACTTGTGCCAAGGTTGTAAATAGGCTTTTTTCCCCCCTGTCTACTTCGCTTTACTATTGGAAAACAGCTGAAAAATAACCCAACTTATTGCTGTATTCTCAGGAAAGCAGCAGGCTCTCGCGTGACAATGACATCACTTCCAGCCATGACATCACTTCTAGTGGGTCCAGAGGGATTGTCATCCTAAAAAGTGGGTCCCGGTGCTAAAAGGTTTGAGAACCACTGATGTAGGGGGTTGATTTCCCCATGGAGTGCTTTCACGCAACAGTGCTTTTGATGTGGTACAATCACACGGAAGAAATCTGCCACTTCCTTGATGATCATCAACTCAGCTCAGAAGGGAGCTTTCTGCACTTCTCGTTTTTGTAAACAAACAAAGTCTACAAAAATTCCCACACCACCATTCTCTCACAATTCTACAAGCCTGTGGCTGCATCTGCTGACACTATACCACCTGTACCACCTACCTAGCACACTTTTAAAGCAATTATAATGTTGGCTGATACCCAATTAAAGACAGACACCGGGTAGCCGGAGGAGGATTTTTGGCAAAGTTTAATTCACTGCGCAGCGGACCGTCCCCAGTGTCTCTTGAATCAAAAGCAGGGGCGGTCCCGAGAAATAGTTTACACAAGTTTATATAGCTACTTTTACGTAGTAGCCTACTACATTAAGCAAAAGAATATGCATTATGCAAAAGAATAGGCGTCAACATTCAGCCTCATCAGAAAGCTATACAGTTAATCAGTTTGGCCAGCCTGCCCCGGTACATGGTACATCCTTGCATTCCTGAGCTATCTTTCAACTTGAACCTACTTATGTGCAGTCTGTGCAGGCTGGTACATTTTGGAGCTACAAGCATTCCTAACTGAAATAGGTCACAGGTCATTGCTAACATACACTGTTTAAACTGCCATTATTTCACTCATATGTATCACTCCCCCCCTTAAGAATGATTTAATAATTCTCCTATCATTCTTTCAATATTAGGTACTTTTACCTTTTTTCGCAACAGAGAGTAGCGGTACATGAACTTACTGCAAAACCAACAATTATTTCACCTTTCTAATGCTGCTAAACTTTGCATTACATGAATTATAGGGTGTGGCTGAGCTAGACATACAGACAATGAAATAGTTAATAATATCACGATCATGTTTGGTATCCTGTTTTATCTTCGGCTTGTGCGTTGAGGTACCAGCGTCTGGAGTGGTACCAGCAGAGCCGCCTTCTGACTTGAGCGATGGTAACCTGTTGTCTCCTGGTGTGATTAGCAACACCTGATAAGGCCCTCCCCATTTTGGCATCAAAGGCTGTTCTTTCTACTTTTTCTAAAACCCATACATGGCTTCAAAAGGTGTGAGTTTGCTCTTCCCTCGTGGGGTATTTCTGATTCTAAACAGTGCCAAGGGAAGGAGCTGTACCCAATTAAGGTTTGTTTCCATCCACCCCCATCTGGTCTCTTATACCTGGTCATCAGGCTACTGTTATTCTACACAGGGAAGTACACGAAAGTTACTGGCACAACTCAATGTGCTGCTGTGAGGATCAAGGCTTTCTATCTCGTTGCACTCACATTTCAGCAGTTATAGGGTTAGCAAGTTCCTCTATTCACTCCGTCTCAGGAATGCCACTAGCCTCCACCCAACACTTACTCAGGGTGGATGTATCAATAACTTATGATTTATAAAATTGTGCCATTGGAGTAAAAACACACCATAATACTTTCTTCAGTTCTAACTTTGGAAAACACTGAAATGAATCTGCAAAAAACAACAACAACAAAAAACCCACAAAACCACAAAAACATTTTCACTGACCTCCACCAGTGGGGGAGCAATCCAAGGCCTTACCCATGCAGCTGCTGGTGTTGGCCAAACAGCGCCGGCCAAAGCCGGTGGCGCAACACTCCTGCACGGGAGGGAGGGCGTTTCCAGGCAGGGGGCGGGTGGGCCGGGAGGCATGTGGGATGGGATGTGGCCTAATGGCTACCGTCCAAGCTACCCTCTTGGATGGTATCCAAGCCACTGTTCCCAGGCCATGTGAGCCCGATTCGGGGCACGTGGCTTCCTTGGCTCTGTGCCTACGCGGACGTGCCCTTGCCCTGTGGAGGCTCCAGCCTGATCCCAAGCTGTGCTGGATACGGTGCAGGCCCACTGGCCTGCCTGTTCCAGTGCAGCTTAGGATTGCGCACTGGCTCTACTTGGTCCCATGCCAGCTATTTTGCTGGCGTTAAGTCTAAAGAGAGGCAGGAAGCATGTTAGGCTGGAGAAATGGGGATGGCATACGGCGCTACTGGGATCCACCCCACTTCAGCCCCCAAACCATCCTCAGCATCCTGCCCCAAACCTCCCCCAAACCACCAATGCCCCGGCCCCACCAGCACCTTACCTGCTGGGTCTGTGTGCGGTGGGTGAACTCGCCATTTCTGCTGGTTGCTTAGATGTGCGTGAGGCAGCACAACAGTTGCATCACCATGAGAGGACGTATGGCAGCAGATTGGGAGACATTTGTAGGCCCTCTAGAACAGTGATCTTCAACCTGTGGGTAAGGACCCCAGAGGGGTCCCAAAGCCTTATTTGGGGAGTTGCACACACTTTCACAGCATGTGCAAGAGAGGACATGGATCCAATCCAACAATGGTATCGCTTTATCAAAGTTCTTGATCTAATCCCACCCAGCCGCTACTTTGGCAGCTCCCGCACCGGGTTCTTGCGAAGGTGCAAGAGGCAGGAGGGAAATGGGGCAGGTGGGGGAAGGGGGTGCAGTGGGGGCAGATCAGGTCTCAGGAGAGGAATGGGATTGGTGGTGGGTCCCCAGTCTCATACACCAGTTATTATTTATGTATTGAGGTCACACCAAAAAAAAGACCACTGCTCTATAGGATGGGGTAATAAGGTATTTTTTTTTCCATCCTTAAGTGACATTAGAGGTAGGATCAGGACCCTGTAGAATGCCCAAGTGAAGATCTTTCTCCTAATGCTCCTTTACCCTAATGCTACAATTCCATCTTAAAGATGTGGCAGAGCATTGCACCGTCCACACAGCATTCAGGTCTTAACTCAGTGGGGTATTTGAGAGTTCTGGTTGTCCTTGATGAAGGTGATGCAGAAACAGGGAAACCAGTGGTGATTTTAGAAGCTGCTCCAGACAAGATAGCCCATGAAGATAATGCATGTGCTGAGCAGGAGTAGATGTCAATAGAGACAGCTTGCCTGGCTGTTTGGATGCCAAATTTGTCGCATGAATCACTGGGGCACACTTGTCAGACAGTCTGTTTGTGAAGTTTGGTTGCATCTGGTTTGATTGTTTGTTAGGGAGAAGTGACATTTTGCTGCAGGCAATGTTTACTGAAGAAAAAATACTAGCAAGAAGGAACCTAAGGTTCCATTTTTTTTCCTTCCCTGTAAAATCAGGTTGCTAAGAAATGGTTCTTTTAAAAAAGAAAATCCAGCTTTTTCTTTAGAAGCAAATGATGAATGTGAGTTTGACAAAGGAAGCCAGAATGTCTCTGTTATATAAGCAGGATCGTGTTTCCATCACAAGAAGGTGCCTGTAGCTCACCGACAGACCAGGATGCCGTGCAGCTAAGCCAAAAGACTGGGACTGGAAATATTTTAATCCCACTGGGGTCCACTCGGATTTTTATTTTTTATTTTACTGTATTTATTTACTGCCTTTTCTCCCTGACTCTCACACTATGTGACAGTCTTACTGGCGAAAGGCGGTTTATACAGGCAGGCTATGCTTATTACATAGTTTCTCTACAAGCACTCATAGCACCCTTCATTCCAGGTAGATCCATCATGGTGTGGTCATCCATTCTTCTTGCTGGGTATGTCTTTCAGCAAGGAGCAGTTAGAGATCAGATCAAGCCATTAAACTTCCTTTGCTGGCAGCTGGCTCACTCCCCATTCATCATTGTGAATCTATCACTCTCTCACCGTGAGGTCACAGTGACACCCACAGGCTCTGTCCTCTCACAACAGCCTTTTTGCCAGCATTCTGGTCTCCCATTCAAAATTTGACCGGGGCCACTCCTGCTTAGCTTGCTAGCTTCAGGCAGCCATCAGCACCACCGGACCATGCCTCCCGATCCTCCATGCTTCATTTAACTAGGCTGTGGAATAGATAATGTGTGTAGTCTATCTGTTGATAAACAGATGTTCTTTTCCCTCTCTCACAATACCAGAACCAGAGGACCAGTGATGTCATTCGGGGGGAACGGACCAGAACAGGCGTTCCGGATCCTAACGGGCTCCGTGGCTGGTTCCGGGTTCCCGACAAGTGCCAATCAAAAGTGAGTTCCTGTTCCTAAATCATTTGAATGACACCACTGCAGAGGACATCCACTGAAATTGAGTGTTGGGAGAGTTAAAACAGATAAAAGGAAACATTTTTTTTACTCAGCAGGTAATTAACCTATGGAACTCCTTGCCACAGGAGGTGGTAATGGCATATGGCTTAGATGCCTTTAAAAAGGGATTGGACAGATTTCTGGAGGAAAAGTCCATCGTGGGTTATAGGCCATGATGGGTTGTGCAACCTCCTTACGTTAATAGTGGGCTACCTCAGAATGCCAGGTGGAAGGGAGTGGCAACAGGATGCAGATATCGTGTTGTCTCATGGGCTCCCTGAGGTACCTGGTGGGCCACTGTGAGATACAGGAAGCTGGACTAGATGGGCCTTTGGCCTGATCCAGCAGGGCTCTTCTTACGTTCTCATGTTTCTTTTATATATATGAGTGCCATTCTAAAAAGTGGGTCCTGGTCTAAAGGGTTTGAGAACCACTCCTACCTGGCATTCTGAAGTAGCCTTGGAGGACTAGCCCAAGACCTCTTGATGCCTGAGGGGGTGTACCAAATGCCACCCCCCATTTACCCAACAGCTCACCACCTGTTACCTCCACTGTTTCTTCTTTTCCATTTTCCAGCCACATTTACAATTTTGGTGGCACTGTGCAAAAATGCATTCGACAAATCTCCTTTAAAAAACAACAACGAGTTCAAACAAAGTTTTCATGTGTTTTTAAAAGGGTCCATTGGTTCTGAATAAAACAGAGGACTATTTCATGATGCAGCATAGTCCACAGCACATTTACCCCAGGAGTAAGTTCTGTTAAGGTCCGTTTGATTCATCCCCGTAGTAAATGTGCTTAGGACTGTAATGGGCCATTTCCAAAGTGGTCCAAATGGCAGCTGACTAGCCAGCGTGGGAATGTGCAAGAAGGCTAGCCAGCAAAAGAACAGAGTCCAACCTTGAGGACCTGTCCAGGCTTGACTTACGATTGCCTGCTGAGGCTCAGTGGCACGCAGCCAGAGGAGAGAACCACACTGCGAAGGCTGCATCTGGGACTGAGGATTTGGTGAATTCACAGAATAGTGTACAAATAGTACAAATGGGAGCAAATAGTATAGTTGTAAAAAAAAAAAACACCATTGGAAAAAAATGGTCATTTAGACTAGCCTACCAATGTAAGCCACCTTGGGCATTTGCTTCGGCATGGGAAAGGTGGGGTACAAATATAAATAAATAATAAAGTTCAGTTTAAAAACTGTGAACATGTAAAATAACTCTGGCCAACCCTGGAGTTATCTTTCGGCATTCAGCCCTGCTTGTGTAAGTGCAGTGACGAATCATTAAAAGGTAAAGGTTTCCCCACGACCGAATGGTCTAGTTGTGACTGACTGTAGCGGGCCGTGCTCATCTTCCTTTCTAAGCCGAAGAGCCGGCGTTTGTCCAAGGACAAGCTTCCGTGGTCACGTGGCCAGCATGACTATACGCCATAGCACACAGAACACTGTTACCTGTTACCTTCCCACCGAAGTGGTACCTATTAATCTATTTGCATTTTTACATGCTTTCCAACTGCTAGGTTGGCAACTGGGACAAGCAACAGGAGCTCACTCTGTCGCGCAGTCTTGAACTCCCAACCTTTCGGTCAGAAAGCCCAGCAGCAGCGGTTTAACCCACTGCGGCACCTCGTCCCTTCTGCCGAATCATTAACCATCTTCTTATCTGTGCTGCACAATATTGGAGGAGTTGCCTTCTTGGACAGAAAAGGAATAATTGAACATGCTTTAGAGGCAGCTGAAGCAGCAGCAGCAGCAGCAGCAGCAGCAGAGTGCAGTTGTTGTTCTGCACTCCTGGGAGCTGAACCCAGGACAGCAAAGGCAGAATTGGGCTTATTGAGATGATTACCCAGTTCGAGTTCTCTTTGCAAATCTATCAAAACAGAAGGTTATTAATACAACTGCACACTGAGAAAAGCAGATGATCACACAGCATTGCAGCAATGCAAAACTTGGGAAGGGGAGATAATGCCAAGCCCGGGATCAGGTCACAACACACATCCTAGCCTTCCCCACATTGATAGGCACCAACTCTGGGAAAGGGGAAGGCATTTCTGCAGCTGCTCCAAAACAGAGAAACAGGATTGCTGGGAAGTGGAGCAGTTCCAAGTTCTTGCCATGAGAATGTGCTGCTGCTTGGAGACTGAAATTCATTGGTCAGCTGTGTGGATGATTCATCACCCCCTCCCCACTTATGTCAAGAGCAGATGGGAGCAAAGCAAGGGGCAGATCTCAGTCTTAGAGCAATTTTAACCTGGAGTTAGGCCAGGCACAGTTAGGCCGGCAATGTGTGACTGGCACAAGGGACGCCATAAAGTATGTTTGGACCACTCTCGGAGTCATGGAGGATGGTACAAATCTGTGTGCCACGTTGGCTTAAGGCCGGCGCTGAATGAAACAGTTGCATCTTCTTATCTTTGTCACAGGTCGCAATCCTAACCTGGACTTAGGCTGGCACATTTAGGCCAGCAAATTTTGGTTGGCACAAGGGACACTGTAAAGTATGTTTGGACCACCCAGAGAGACCAGCACACAGACATGTGCCATCATCCCTGAATCAGAGAGTGGTCCAAAATCATACTTTGGGTGGTTGAAAGGGGCAATGTTGACTCCGTTGTCACATAGACTGCTTCAAATCACGACTTGCTTCCTTGGAGCTGGCTTGTGATCTTATACCAACTATTCCAGCATGGTTCCTTGTTCACTGGGCTCTGAAATTGTCAGTGCATTCATCTGCATCTGGTTGCAGAACCCTCTTTTAACTCCTATTATGTTTCCTCTATTTAATTTCCTCTGTTTTTTTCTGATTAGATGACACATCCTCAAACATGGTAATCAGAGGGAACTGGAAGCCCAAGAAATGAGCCACCATTGTGAGAGCGGAGGAGACTGATGGTCATTAAAGCCCAGCTGAGCAGCTCCTCCCAGTGCAGAAAACAATCGGTCCTATCAGCTGCAACAGAATGCGATAGCAGGATTTAAAGCAAAGGGGTTTGCCAGGGCCACGTGTTCCAATTACAGAGAACCAGAAGCAGCACTGAAGTATTAAAGAATCGGACAACGCTGTCAATGAGCAGCAATGCAGGAAAACTGGATACACAGAAGTGGCGGTTGTAGGCTCTTGTCTGCTTAACTGTTTCATGCCTTGAAAGCTGCAGGAGTCTCAGCACATTCTTAAGAAAATGATGCCAAAAGAGTTGGAACAACCCATCTTTTTGAATTAAGGGGGTACAGGGCATTCTGTGGCAAGTATTTTCATCTTCCCTGAACTATGTGCATGTATGAACTATATACTTCTAGTGTTACAGTGTCCTGTGTCAATGGGAACAGGATTTTAAGGGCCCAATTACACTAGGGATGCAATCCTAACCTGGAGTTAGGCTGGCACAGTAAGGGCCAGCAAAGTTTGGCCAGCCCAAAGCCACTTTAAAGCACATCTGGACCACTCTTGGCGACCAAACATACTTTATGGTGTCCCTTGTGCTGGCCTAACTGTGCCGGCCTAAATCCAGGTTAGGATTGTGCTCTAGGGTAAAGGTGTCCTTGGCCCTGACACAGCCCAGTCCTATGGGGTTGAAGCTGTCAGCAGAATGAACATTCTGTGGCGGCTGCTGCTGAAAGGCAGTTGTGAAATGCCTTCCACAGTGCACGGAAGAGTTTATTGCCAGGGTGACTGCAGGAAGGCTGAAGCCTCTTTTGCATGTTGTCTGACTTACAGCCACCCACCGTGGAAGGGGAAGGTGAGAGTGGGGCCTGCAGAACGGAAGAGAGGAGGGGCAAAAGTGGGCAGGGAGGGGGAAGAGCAAAGGTGGAAGGCTGCAGGAGGGGTGTATGGCAAGCACCAGATCCTATCCCCCTTTTCTGCAGTGTACTCATCCCCTTTCCTCAGACATCTGCTGGCAAAATGACTAGTGAAGAAACCCATTTTGGAGTGGGCAGCTTACTCAGGAGTAAGAAGTTGAATCCCTTTCACCTCCAAAGCGTCCCGCTGGATACAGCACACTTGCTTTTGTTTCAGCTGGGGGGGGGGAAGGATAGGATTGGGCTGTTATATATTTGTTTACTAAGCAGTAGTACTGTTTATAGTATACTGTGTACGGCACTATGAGTCCATAGGATTGGGCTACTTCAGTGCAACCTAAGCACACTTCCCCGGGAATAAGTGCCACAGACTTACTTCCAAGTCAGCATGTTCAGGTTTGTGCTTTTAAGGTTCTTATATGTAACATTTATACAAACATGTAATGATCCAACTTTTAATATTTAGGTTTTAGTTATACTTTCACGAATGAAATTAACATTCCTAGATGGAACCCAATTGTGATGGTGACGTTGAAGCACTTCAGCAATATGGAAACCGTATAGTCTGAGAAAAAGACCTAACTTCCTCAATGCTTTCCTGGAAAATTATAATGAGATGCTAGCATGAATTTAAGATGAGGGAGTGTATTAAAAGAGCAAATGATTTCTTTTCAGATTAAAAAAAAATCCTGCTTAAGAGTCTGATTTTGTAGTAATTTTTTTAAAATCCCTACAATTTAATGAAAGCAAATCATATTTTTTTAAAAATATTCTTCATCTTTTTAGAGTGCCGTCTTTTCAAATGACAGCTGTCTTCCATCTCCAGCTTTTCAACATATAGTAAGGTTTCATTATCCAAACACTTTTGAAAGACCAACAACTACATCGGCAGGTAAAGGATCCCTGTAAAGAAACAGCACATAGCATCCCAGTCTAAAAAACAGGCTGAGTAGATACCTGAATCCTGATATAGGAATATTAGGGCCCTGGCCTATTCAATTTTCCAGTGCTGATGCAGCCACAGTGCAGCCCTGAGGTATGGGAGCAAATGTTCCCATACCTTGAGGAGGCCTCTGTGACTACCTCCCCCACGGCAGGATGCAGTGCAAGCCCCTTTGGCATGGCTGCATCAGCATTGGAAAGTTGGATAGGATTGGACCTTCACAGCTAGATAATCCACACCATTGAGATAATAGCTGAGTCCTCTGATTGGGAATGCAACATGGCCTTTTCAGGCCAAGTGATACAGTCTAAAGCAGTGGTTCCCAAACTGTGGGTCAGGACCCACCAGTGGGTCATGAGCCAATTTCAGATGGGTTGTGAAGCACCTAGAGCAGTCATATTGAAAATATTGGAAGATGGGATGCTGGAAAGAGGGACAGCTGTATGATTATTTTGTCTGTCAAGGTTGCAAATAGGTGTTTTTCTTTCTGATTCACTTTGCTGCTGAGAAATAACCCAACTGATGGCTGCATTCTCAGGAAAGCAGCAGGTTCTGGCGTGACAATGATGGCACTACTGGCCCCTGACATCACTTCTGGTGGGTCCCAGACAGATAGTCATCCTAAAAAATGGGTCCTGGTGCTAAAACGTTTGAGAACCACTGGTCTAGATGTAAAGGTGTTTGTGAACTGCACTATTTCAAGCTGCAAATTGTGGGATCCTTTAAATATAATCCTGGCCAGGTGGAATCTGCTGTTCTGGGAGTGGTCCCTATGCAGGGACCAACTGCACGAATCCCAAGCAGAATTGGCGCCATACTGAGAAGTGTGGGTGTATGCATGGAAAGGCACTTACCCGCGCAGTTAGGTCATTGCAACATTACTCCAGAGCTGCTTATTGAAAAGTGACTCCAATGCAATAATGTTTAAAGGGCCTGTTTGAATGATCTCTCTTGAAAAGAAAAATCCTGCCTATCAGAAAACAACACAACAAGAAGGCAAGCTACAACTCTTCTCCATGGCTTGCTGTTCTTCAAAAATGCAATCCTTCCACCACCAATGCAGTCAGGCAGACTGAAGTGGTACTGTTCATGAAAAATGTTGGCACTTGATCCAGCCAATTGTGGAAGCTTAAGGCCACAGTGGAGCCCATATAATGACCCAATCCCAGCATGGATTGGCATTGTACCATATCATTGCAAAGGTGTCCAAGACTTGGAGTTGGCCAATACGGACATAGTAAATTGGTCCAGATCGGTGGACATGGGGTAAGACAATGACAAATATGGGGGCAGGGAGGGGGAGAGGCAAAAGGAAGACTGAATTGTAGAGATCTCATGCAAGAGAACGAACATGAAGGCATATCTGCCTGCCTATGATTATTTGGCAGTTTGAACAGGCAAAATCAGTAACGGCGTCTAGCAAGTAAGTAAATTTACTGTATTAATTAAAAAATGCACCAGAGACACTGTATCACTAAGAAAGCCAGTAACTTTACTGATTCGGCTGCAAAATACAAATTATACCTTATTTCCAGCAGGAGAAACATTTGAAATTTTCCCATTTTATTTTTTGTTCACTACAGACAGCTGAATTAAGTCCCTTGAGATACACAGATGTGACTTTAAGTTAGTTATAATGTCTTGTCATCTAGTGGCGACAAAGTCCAGCTTATGCCGCTGTGGGCCTCTAAGTTTAATATTTCTTGAAAATGCTTGTATGCCCCCATTTACAGGATGATTTTTAATGATTGCTGATTGATGGAAACAAAGCCCCAGAAAAGAAAAAAATAAGAGAGAAGCAAATCATCTGAAGCAATCCAAGTCAAATGCCTTATGGGAGTATTGCAGGCCTACGCTGGTGACTTCACGTAGGAAAATGATGCTGCCAATTTCATTTGTCAGTGAGCTGACCTCTTTGAATCAAATCGAGGTGTGGGCCAGCCTGAGGTATGAACAAGGGCAGCAAGGCCAAAATACCTGGTCATGCCCATAATCAAGCAGAAAATTTGACGGAGGAGGTGATGTAAGCGAACACTTGGATTGCTCCACATCTTTGGTTAAAAATAGACGCGTAAAAGCCTGTTATGACATTGGCAGTGCAGAACCGACACCAACATTCCATCAGGCTTTCCTGTCACGGCAGGAAGTGGAGGCGGAGGAGTCAGGACGTCACTTCAGATGGCATAAAACAGGAGCAGATGACGAATGCTCAGTTTAGGCAACAGCCTTTATTGAGGTTTTAAGTGGCTTTTTTGGAGAAAGAAAACAAGACAAAGCATTTGCCTTCTGGGGGAAGGAGGAGAGAAAGAAAACAAAACCACATTGTCATGTCAAGGAAAATGGGTACATACGGTAGGCTAAGACAAATGCAAACCATAAAAAAGGGTTCTTGACATTCTCGAAAACAGCATAGCAGTTGTTTTATTCTTGCTTTTAGCTTTACCTGAAAAAGCTCTGAAAACAGCAGATATCTTTATATTAATCATTAAAAATTCTTAAATTCCACTTCTGGGGAAAATATAAACCATTTGGTTACAAAAAACAACTTTGAAAAAACACGAAAATGATTTTTAAAAGCTTCACCGGGAAAGGCATCAATGCATACAATATACAAATTTGTGCAGATTGTGTATATCATATCATTGTCACCAGCAATTAGGCTTAATCACTTCATCGACAAGGCCTTTCCAAAGAAAGATTAGCTCAGCGATGACAAGAAAGGGAGGAGATGCCTTTTAAGGTATCTCACGTTGCCTATTAACGTTGTACTGCCTGGGTTGAAGTCAATGTTAATACTCTTTCAGGGCGCTGCCCCAAACTGCTTAAATATAAAGGAATTCACACAATAAGCCCAAAGTAGCTTTGCAAATGCCATCGATGATTAAGGTACAGATGAAAGGAACGGCTAAAGATAGACAGCTAAAGTTTCTAGAAAGCGACATCACAATTCAAAGTTGTGCTTCTTTATTAATTAACTCCATTTACAATTATGAATTAACCCTCGCTTTTTTTGCCCTGTGCCCTAGTTCAGTAGCGAAAGGAGGAAGGAAAAAGGGTATCCACAGTCCATTCAGTTCTGTGGCTGTATAAAAACCCGGGTCCTCACTGTGAGAGACTGTCTAGTCTACTTGCATGAGCTTTTGCTCCCATGGCACCCCTTGCAAGTACGTACAATGTGAGAACTAACATTACATTTTGCCTCCCCTTCAGAAGCTCAATAGTTCCTTCTGTGGTTTTTGTTTCTTGTTGAGGCAACTGTAAGGAAAACTATTCATATGGCTATTCTTCAAACTCAGAAGACTGACCTCACCAGCCCCATTGACAAATTATTTTTAGCAATACCGATAAACCAAAGTTCATTTCATTTTTGTTAAAAAAGATGACAAGATACAGTTGTGACAAATTTGCATATTTAAGACACATCAAAATTGAAAGTTCCCAGATGGAGAATGTGAGTACTGGTGTATGCTAAGGTGAGGGAAATACTTAGGAATTCTGATTGGTGTTTCCAAAATTAGATTATTGGCCCCCTTCTCACTTTCTTTTAACGCATGCGTATCTTTTGTCAGTCCCCTGTCTTTGACTGTAATAAAGAATGATTTGATTTGATTAGTCTCCTGTAAGATGGATGTGTTAGCAGAATAATTTTCTGCAACGAGAATATGGGTGATAATGTCCTGGTCTCAGCATACTCCTAAGATTTGCTGTGCCAGCCAATAAATCTTTAGGATGGGAGAAAGAAACTTCTGTACCAGCACAACATCACAAACAAGAATGGCATTATATGCAATCATAGGCAGGTGTGCCTATACAATTGGGTATTTTAAGGTAGGTATTCTCAGCTAGCAATTATGCTGTAAGAAATACGTCAAGCTTCACCTGTATTGTTCATGCTTATTATTGGTGGCTGTTAGAATGGACCAAAGCTCAGAACTATTTGTAGTGGGTGACATCAATCCAAGAAGTGTTTGTGCAGTTCAGTCTTATTATGCTAAACATGCCAGCATGCATTAACTTTGCCCAATATCAAATGGGTGTGCTATACCAACTCCATGGCATAAACCTTGCTTACAGACCTAGAAAGATACAGCTGACCAATTAGCACTGCACAGCAATTGCATGTTGATAAGTAATCAGGGGCAAGTAGTACCCATCCAGTTCCTCCACTTGTCTTTAGAGTGGCCATGCACTGAAATGGAAAGGAGAGCTATTTTGGGAGCAACCTCATATGGCATGGAGATGTTACAATTTCTTGTTCAAGAGGAATTTCTCAGGGTTTCTGCTTTTTGTCCTTCCATCTCCCCAAACCAGAACATGTTTTGCATCACTTGCAGAGCTTAATTTGAGACCCTACAACCCAAAGCTGAGAAGTGGGACCTATTCTGATTGCCAGCATTCTGCTGAAGAAAAGAGTGACTCTGATCCTCTGCAGAGTTCCTGACCTTCATTGCTGAGAAGCCACAGCTAGCTCCTGCTCATCTCGGACTAGGGAGTATGGCTTCAATAACTTCCTTAAACAACAAAAAATTAACAGCCAATCTCTTACCTTAAATATTCTGCACAAGGCGAAAAAAGGTTAATTTAAAAAGACTGAAAATAACTTTCTTGTGCTGCTATTTTTGTTGAGCAAATAATGTGACTGTATAAGGGCCTAACTAGGCATATATATGTGTATAGTTTCCTCCCCACCTCATTTTTTTTTTAGTTTTTAACAAAAACAGCTGCCAGAGGCTTCCACTGTGAGTGGAAGACTGGTGAGGCAAGGTGGGGCTTAACTTCCTCCCTGTGGGTTATTTTTCTGCTCAAAATGACCCACCAGTTGCTTTTTTTTCCTGTGGAAAAGATATAGATAAGATATTGTTCAATGAAGTTCCTGGTTGCACAGTTGTGAAGCTTTTAGATCTCTGGACATGATGGTGCTGACTGTAACAACTATATAGATATCCACTCAAACACAATTCCAATCAATGGACATGATTCAGGCTGCAATCCTATACACACTTTCCTGGGAGTAAGCTCCACTGAACACAGTGGGACTTACATCTGAGTAGACGTGCATAGGAATGTGCTCTCAATCAGTGGATTGTCAGTGACCACATGGTGCACATGCATGTGTGAACCAGCTTCTTGATCAAAGCAGCCTCCAGTTCACAATCACCCTGAGCTTTAGAACTAGTGGTTTTCACCATGTTGCTGTTTCTATGCTCTATTATTTTGCCTAACCAACACTGATGTTTTACGTTTCACTGTTAAACTACTTACATTTTCTGGGGTTCTATTTTAGGTATAAAGAGGTGTTTGCTTTTTGAGAGGGAGGATACTATTATTAGACTTCTATCCACCTTCATTTCTTTTGAAGGGTGATTGCCCACACACATGTTTGGGGGAGGGATGTGTAATTGAAGTGTATATCAGAGCAAATCAGGAGAGGTTTTGATAAATGCAATGAGGACACAGCTGAGTCATGTTGTGTGGAAAGCCACAAGATACGCAAGACATAAATAAGGTAAGAAGGGGGCCTCAAACTTGGTCAAATGTGCCGACCATTATGACGGAACTAATCAGTATATACAATGGATCACAAAATTGACTGCAGATGTATTAGAATGATATGGGCTGCTATAGGAAGGGAAAATCCTAATCTTCTGCAGATTAGCCTTCAACAGCTGATTTACGCTGTAAAATGTATGCAGATTAAAAGAAAAGCCAAAAAGAAAAAGAAAGTTACTTAAATGTGCAACTGCACAAATATAATTCCCCCACTATTAAGATAACAAAAACTTCTGCTATTACCATAATTATTATATATATTAGAAAGCTATACACAAGCATGTTAATTTCACAGATTTTTTTTTAAAGATTCTTAATATTTTATATAATTAGAAATACACATTTCAAAAACAAAACTTCTGCAAAGAGAAAACAGTTATCTTGGTTAGCAAAGCATGGAGTTCTTCATGGCTTAGGGTAGTGCTTTCTATACAAAAAAAGTCCCCTTTTGTTTCTTTTAGGGATGTTTAAAATATTGGCGAAGCTATGACGGGAAAAACAAAACAAAACACATTTTGGCTTCAGTAGACTCCAAAAGCCACAATGCTTTGCGAACTCTGTCTTACTTTTTAATATGAAAATAAGGAAAATGTAATTTACATATTTTTTATATTTTTTATGTAATAAGTGATACAGACCCAGAATTTTAAAAATTAAATAGGTTAGCCCTCCAACTAAAAAATTTTTTTTTACAAGTATGGTTCTCTTTTAAATGTTTTTGATCCGTTTAACTGAGTGCCATACTTTGTGAGCATTTCAGATATAGGAGGTGATCTAAAGATTCTTCCACCTTTTTTTTTCCTGGCCACCCAATTTCTGGGTCTTACAAAACATCTGTACATTTACTATATGTTGCATAACAGCTGCTTTCTCTCTCAGTAAAGATCTGCCCCGTTGGGCATATGTTTCCTTTTTTTGTCTATTTACATGTAAATAACGTTGAACCTGCAACATGAACACTATCTATTGTAACATACATTTTGCAAGGGAGCACAACAGTGAAAAGAAGTTAACCTTAAAACCTATTTTGTACAAGTGTTCTGTTGTACAACTCAAGTGCGAAGCTTATCTCAGCATTGCTGTTGTTTTTTTTAAAATCCTTAATATGGTATCACTGAGGCAATTTAAAAGTACTTTTACAAAACAGAGTACCTGACTTTTTCCCCCCACACACAGCACATATAATGCATATCGACCCCTCCCTCCCTATTCCCCATTAAGGTATAGCACACACACACACTGCAAGAAAAAAACCCCTAACAGCTAATAAAGTTATCATGTTGCCCATCCTTCAGAGAGCCGCATGCGCTTCACAGAGGGACTTTCCCTTTCGTCCGGCGAAGGTCTGGTGAGTCCAATGGGAGAGTGGAATTCGTTCCGGTGATCCTCTCTGTCGCTCCCGTCGTACGAACTACTACAGCTGCTCAGGCTGTCAACAGGAGATCTTCCCGCCTCGTGGCGCGTGTGCTGTGGGTATCTCGAGGGTGTGGTGGTACGGTCTCTAGGAGGAGAAACAGGTTCTGACTTGATGTTGAGGCTTTGAGTAGAAGGCAGGGAGAGATTTGTATTCTGAGATAAATGAGTGCTAGTGCAAGCTCTGTAGGAGGAAAGGAAACCCAGTTACAGACTGAGGAGGCACTGAGCCCCCAGAAATGCACACGCACACAACACAGCAGCTTAAAGACGCAAGTGAATGCCAGGGCAGGCCAAGGATGGGAGGAATATTCCGTACAGAAAACTGAGCACAGAGCCGGCCCACCCGTGAGGCCAGCTTAGGCGACTGGCAGGGGGGAGCCGTCCACCTGCCTCTGTCCACCTGCCTCTGCCGTGCCTCCTCTCGCAGCCTGGATTCCAAAAGGAAGTCAAAAAGAATGGAAAAGGAAATGTGGAGGAGAACGAGTGTCGCTCTAACTCACAACTCTCCAATCTCCTCTCCTCCTCAATCCCATCCATTCCCCTCTTCCTTCACAAATCCACTGAATGAGAGGTGGACGAGCAGAGGATGGTGCACCAATGGGTAAGGGGGTGGTATATGGTGTGGTGTGATCCCATGCAAAGTGGGGGCAGCAGCATTTGGTGTGCCATCTTGGACTGGACCTGACTGAGCGTAAGTGAAAACTAAAAAATCATCTCAACTGACGCAAGACTGTCCTTGTGGTTTATTCTACGAGGCTACTTTGGGGACACTGGGTTTGGAAGAGCAGGGCACACATTTATACAATAAACAAATGTCCCCAAGCGTTACAAACAAGATGACATTTGTTTCATTGTCGCATAGCAAGTAACGGCAGCCAGGTTTTTCGCCTGTTCAAATCAAATCAACTTCTTTTGTAACTGATGACTACATGTGGGAATGCTTGCATACATGATCGCTTCTGTTGAGCAATGTACTGGCATTCAATAGTCTAGTTCAGATCTGTTGTACCAGGCTTTTCCTTTTAATATGCTGAAGTTAACTTTTAGGTTAAGGTTTGAGAATTAAACATATAGGACAGTGAGTTCCAAACTGTAGGTTGGGTCTCACCAGTGGGTCATGAGCCGATTTCAGATGGGTTGCGAAGCACCTAGATTAGCCATATTGAACGTATTGGCAGATGGGTTCTGGAAAGGGAGAGGGCTGTGTGGTTATTTTGCTTGTGTCAAGGTTGTAAACAGGATTTTTTCTTTCTGATTCACTTTGCTATTGGAAAATGGCTGAGAAATGACCCAGCTTACTGCTGCATTCTCAGGAAAGCAGCAGGCTCTGGTGTCACAATGATGGCATTTCCAGCCATGATGTAACTTCTGGTGGATCCCAGACAGATTGTCATTCTAAAAAGTGGGTCCCAGTGCTAACAAGTTTGAGAACCACTGATATAGGACATTCTGTTAGCAGTCAGAAACGTAAGAACATAAGAAGAGCCCTGCTGGATCAGGCCAAAGGCCCATCTAGTCCAGCTTCCTGTATCTCACAGAGGCCTACCAGGTGCCTCAGGGAGGCCTGGGACAACAAGATGCTTGCATCCTGTTGCCACTCCCTTGCACCTGGTACTCTGAAGTAGCCTACTAAAGCCTTCAGAAAGGGGAAGCCCACTGTGAAAAAAAGTTTTTTTAAGCAATACGAAAATGACCTGGTAGGGCATGGCTGTTAGAGGGGCAAGTCTTGTATTCTTGTAAAGAAAAAAGAGTTTATGTGCATTTGTATTCATCTGACACCTTAATATCTATTCATGTATCATTATTCCTACACTTACAGTGAATTATGCACAGCTACTCAACTCCAATAATGTCACAGACACAAGTCAATGGGCTCCCATAACTACTAATATACATTTCTGGAATTAGTCCTTGTCTGCCTCTATCCTCCGAAAAGGAGTAAGGTTTTTTTTCAGGTTCAGCTTGGAGCACATTGAAAACCTAGGTTTCTGCAGGCAATCCTGGGACTATCTAATCACAACCTCTGCTGAGCAAAAGTTATGTCTGAATTATCCTCAGGTTAGATGAAAGAAGAATTCAGCATGCATCTTAATTAAAGGGACAGGCTGAATTTGGCAGTTTTGGAATGGGCAGAGCTACCCTTAAAGTCACTTGTCTCTTAATATTCCTAACTTTGGCACATGGGTTAAATGAAATTATCCCGGAGTATATTGCTAGAGGATTTAAGATTGAATGCATACAGTAAAAATGATGTTTATAGTAAAACTTTGTAAGAAATACAGGGTTTGATATGTGTATAAAACCTGTCCATTAAAGCAAGATTTATGGCTGTTTGACAGACCTTCCTGTGTCTAACAGTGAAAACATGGTCATTTTGTACCATGTTTTATACCATTTTGTACCATGTGGGGGACATGCCTTCAACACACATTTGCTGCCTTCCAAGGCATTTGTTTTAATGTGTGTTTAAATTACTCTCACTAACTGAGAATGTACTTTTGCCTTCATCCAAAGAGAACCAAAGTATGACAATGGGCATGATTTGAATAATTGATCTGCCCTGGCACATACAACTAAAGCAAAAGATGCTACCTCCTCCCTGCACCCTGAGCATCAACAATATGATGGCAAAACACAAGAATATTTGCAAGTTAATTTTCCTTTTGTGTGCAGAACCGAAACGAAGAAAATTCAAGGGAAAGGATGGCCCAAACTACCAAGGTAACAATTATAAAGCCACCTTTGCTCGAAGACATGTTCTGTGCAAAGGCACCACCTACTGGCAACTTTTTATTTTATTCATTTACAATAATTCACAAGTGTAACATGCATCTTAATTTGATACTATTGGGGGCAAGTCACAGACAATTTACACTGATGCAGTCCTAGAGAAATCCAGCTCTAGACTGGCATCATTTGTCAAGTTATACTTCTGGGCCCTTTGTTATCTAAGAGTTATGCAAGCTTGCTGTACCACCACATGAGTGCTGAAAATGAGCTGTGCAAGATCAGTGTCATGACATTTGATGCTTTACTGGTTTTGGAGCAGCATCACAACTTCTGCAGAGGCAGTCACAGACATAAATATCATTTAGGAAGGGAAAGTGAGAATCTCCTGTCCTGAACACCTTACAAAATGCCTGATGTGACAGAGATTAATTTTTGAAATGAAGGGAGAATTTTATACAGATTGCTTCCCTGCAGATGCCTATGACTTGTGCACAGACAGGATTCATGATTCATTTGAGTAGCAGGATCTTATCCACAACCCGTTCCTTTGCATGTACAGTTGGGTTGCTCCATTGAAAGGAAACTTGCACATCTGCAAGCAGTTCACTCAGTTTCAATCCTCTGCAATCTCTGTACTGTGGTATTTATCCCCCAAGCCAAGAGCAGAGAATTGCAGTCAGTAACTATCCAAATTCTGCTCAAATGCAAAATAAGGCTTTATCTCATGTGGGCACATTTATACTTGGAATGATGTCATGATGCTTTTATCACAAATTGTCACAATGTTTAATAATGAATGGCTATTGGACAGAGAGAGAGAGACAGAGAGAGAGAGACAGAGAGAGAGAGAGAACTTAATACTGTATCAGTAATTGCTTTCATCTGCCCTGCGTTCAGCAGATTTTTGTCAAAATGTGTGCCATTATCTTCCCAAAGCAAAAAGGAGAAGCATGTTAGCCCTAGAGTTAAAATGTGTGGAAAGTGAAAGTGAAAAGAACTTAAGGTTTTCCTCTTTTGCCAGCTCATGGGGACGCTTGAAGCTGATGAGTGATGCCTGAAATCCTACGTGCACTGATGGGAATGTGCCCCACTGCATTCTGTGAGTTTTCCTTCTGAAAGCAGTGGGACTTACTTCTGAGTAAACATGTATAGGATGTCTTTTGAGATAGTTCCATCAAGGCAGACACTGACAATTATAATGAGCTGCCTTCAGACAGAACATAGGTTCGTGATTAGAAGCAGTTTCTGCGCTAGTCTTAAGTATCCTCTTCTGTAGCAACTGAAGTTTCCCAATTCTGTACGGACATGATTGTTTGTTGTCTCCCCCTCAGCCCTAGTGAGGCCTCTTTATCTCATAGTAAACCCTGTGATTCAGAAAGACACCTGCTGATTGTAAGGAGACGGGACTGAACACTCTTTGCCTTCTCTTGAAGACTTCTGTCTCACGGAAAATCTAATACTGTCGTTACAATAGCTCTACACAATCTTATTCAATGGCAGTAGCCATTGAATAAATTGTCAAACAGGGCTTTTTCATTTCTAAAAAAATCTCCAAATTTCTAAGATATGGGCAGTTGCGCGCTAATGCGCAGCCGCAGATTGCCGCACCTCACGCTGATGTGAGGCATGGTGCATGGGGGGCCTTGATTGGCCCCAGTGACGCGGTGGTGAGGGTGGGCAGAATCGGCCCGCCCCGCACTTCGTGTCTGGCCGGTGATAGAAGAGGAGCTCTTTGCGGAGCTCCTGGAGCGATCTAGGCCCATTTGCAGGCCGTGGCCTGGGGTGGTGAAGTGCGTGCGAGCAAGGCAGTGCGGAGCATAGTTTCCAGGTGGCAGGGGCTATATTTAGCTCCGGAAAGCCTGGGAGTGAGCCGTGTCACCTCAAGGGGCTCGGGTTAAGCGTGCCCGGAGGTAGTGGCCGTGCCACGTGGCATCGTAAGGCCTTCGCAGACCCTGGAGGAGTCCTGGTGGCAGCAGATGGCAGGGGACGTCAGCAGGGCATTTCTGGCAGCAGCGGAGCTGGTTTTGGTGGCAGAAGGAGGGGCGAGGCCCGCGATCCCCCCTCCTTTGCATATGCTGTATCTTTTACTGTGCAAATAAGAAAACATGCACACACGGGGGAATTGATATATAATAATAAAGCTTCCCAAGTAATGGCCAAGGATCTAAAAAAGAGAAGGGGAAAGCGCCTAAGTGCCCCTCTCCAGTGCAAATTGTTGAGGCGGCCTCCTCAGATTCTGAGGATGAGGTGGGCGAGACCAGGGCCATGTTGGTGCGCATTGAGGCACTAGAGTGGGAGCTTGCCAGGAGGGAGGCTGGAGTTGGCAATGGCGGTGAGGCCTCTGGGGCACAGTCTGCTTTGCGCAGGTCTGCAAGCCAAGGGAGGGGCTCTAAGATGGCTTTGCTCATGTCTTCCAGGGTGAGAGCGCTGGAGGACACCCTGGTCAATAGTCAGTCCTGTATTCCTTCAGGGGCAAGGCAAGCCAGTGATAATTTTGCTACAGTCCCTGCTCAGGCCACCATGGTCCCTAGGGAGCCTCAGGTGGCTGCTCCACCAACTCCAGGTGAGAACGTGGAGGATGGGCATGCTGATTTGGCTGGAGTCTGGGATGAGGCTATGGGTGGTGATGCCCACCATGGGGCCATGTCGCAGATGGTCAGCTATTGGGCACATGTAGGGGCTGGCCATTTTCTACAGCTGTCAGCTGTCCCTTGGCTGAGCCCGCCAGTGGGGGCTTCTCAGGCTTTTGGGTTTCACGGGACTCATGGGGGTATGGGGGCAGCACCTTGGCCGGTGTCTGGTGTATCGCCAGTGTCTGGGGCCCCTTATGGGTTCCCATATGGGGCAGGGCGTGTGCTGCAGCCCTCCCCCATGTCTATGGTGCATGGGGCGGGGTTTGGGGAGCGTCCTAGAACATCTTATGGGGATGTGGCCTTGCCACTTGGGGGGCATTTGTGGATGTTTTCAGTTTGCTGCACACCGAGCCAAAGCCCACCTCCGCTGTGGTAAACCTGTGAAGGATCAGTAGTTAGTGAAGCGTAGGAAAACAGACAAGAACTTCACTAACTGGCTGTATGGATTTTCCATCTATGTGGCTGTGCTGATTCAGATGCACCCTGCTAAGGCGGGTGCATTGTTTAAATATCAGGATGCCACCCATAGAGCATGGATATGCTGGTCCGACTTGAATGGCATACGATGAGCATTTTAGATCGCGAGCGGCCCATGATCCCGCCCTGGGAGCTCCCGGATCCCACAATGGGAACTATGGGTGCAGATTGTGGTCCCTTCAAGGGCCGTTGGGGGTGATAGGGCTGATAGTGGGCATATTATTGCTTGAAATGGGTCTGCTCAGGGGGCCTCGACAGCGGGAGGGCAGGGGCTCAACCCCCCTTTCCTGCGAAGAGTTTAATGCAGCAGGAAAGTGCGCAAAGGTCAATTGCAACATTGCGCACGTGTGCGCCCTCTGTGGGGGAAAACATTCAGTGTCCTCCTGCTCCAAGTTGTCTTGGTACAGATGGCCACTTCGGTCTCAAAAGGGGCTGGAAAAGAAGGGGGGTCCAAACCCTTCTTTAGGAAAGGGGTCCCACCCCAATTAAGCTGGAAGCTTTGAAAGTGTTACTCACTGAGTACCCTAGCAGGGAGGCGGCAATGTTTTTGGGTGAGGGTTTTGAGTTTGGGTTCAGGATCCCTGAACCCCCTGCTTCCCGGCCTATGTGAGCAAACAATTTGCTTTCAGTGAGGGGGAAGGAGAAGGTGGTGAGGGCAAAGTTGTTGAAGGAGGTTGGGGCTGGCTGGGTGGCAGGACCTTTGTTAACTTGCAGGTGTCTCCTTTGGGGGTGGTTAGAAGACCCCCGGGCAGTTTCTCCACATTCAGCACCTGTCCTTCCCTCCTGGAGAGTCTGTCAATGATCGAATACTGCATGAGCTTTGTTCGGTGCAATATTTGTCTTTGGCTGCTGCTGCAACTGTTTTACGTTGCTGTGGCTCTGGGGCGCTCATGGCCAAAGCGGTCATCAAATCCACTTTTCGCCTACTCCCCATTCATCCATCTGATTTTCGTTTGTTGGGCTTCCAGTTTGAGGGAAGGTACTTTTTTGCCTATGGGCCTGGTGTTTTCTTGTTTTGCTTTTGAACCCTTCAGCACCATGCTAGAATGGGCCCTGAGGCGCAGATCTGGCTTGTTGAGCACAGTTCACTACTTGGATGACTTCTTGTTTGTGGAGCAGGCAGGTTCTGATCAGTGCCAGGTGCTTTTGGATGTTTTTTCATTGCTATGTTTGGAGCTGGGGGTCCTGCTGGCCCACGATAAGACAGAGGGCCCCTGCAGTGTGCTCATGTTTTTGGGGGTGGAGTTGGACTCAGTGGCGGCTTCTAGTAGGCTCCCTGAGAACAAACTAGTTAAGTTAAGGGAACTGCTGAGGGCAGGTATTCAGGCAGAGAGGTTAACTTTGCGGGAGCTCCAAGTTTTAGTTGGCCACTTAAATTTCGCCTGTAGGGTGGTGTCTCCAGGGTGGGCTTTTTTGAGGAGGCTTTGCGATGCCATGGCCAAGTTGAGGCTACCGCACCACAGGTTGAAGGTGTCCAGAGGCATGCGTGAAGACGTGCATGTGGTTGAGTTTTCTTGAGGGTTTCAACCGCGTCTTGTTTTGGAGATCATCTTTGTTAGTAGAGGCCAAGTTGCAGGTCCATTCGGACGCTGCTGGCAGCCTCGGTTTTGGGGTATACTTCCGGGGACGTTGGTGTGCAGGACGGTGGCTGGACTCAAGGGTGCGGGAAGCTGTAACATCTGACTTTACCTTTTTAGAATTATTTCCGATAGTGGTGGCTGTCCACATTGGGGCCGAAGATTTTGGAAACTCTACTGTGCTTTTCTGGTATGACAACCAGGCAGTGGTCATGGTTGTTAACCAGCAAATGTCACATTCACAGAGGGTCATGAGGCTGGTTAGGGTCTTTGTGCTGCAGTGCTTGAGAATAAATGTTATTTCGGTCCAGGTACATCCCGGGGCTTGACAGCAACATTGCCAACGCTCTCTCTCGATTTCAGGAGGGCTGTTTCCGGCAACTGGCTCCGGCTGCTCGACGTCATCCCGACCCCATGCCCCTATGGCTCTGGAGCCTTGGGTCAACAGAGCACAGGGGGCAATCTGGGCTTCACTAGCACCTTTGTCCAGGTCAAGTTACGTTAAGAAGTTAAGGGATTTCTACTGGTTTAGGCTTAGGAAGGGACTGCCACTCCTCTGGACTGTCCCGGTGGGGCAACTCATGCAGTTTGTTTTGCATGTGCATGAGACAGGGATAGCAGCCCAGTCCATCTCAGTTTATTTGGCTATGCTGGCTTTTTGTTCGGGGGCAGAGGGGGTGCCGGATTTCTGTGGCAACTTCAGACTATGGAAAATGTTGGAAGGTTTTCGGAGGGCTCGCCCTCCACTTCCTGATCAGTGGTGGCCAATTACTCCAGAGTTGCTAAAGAGGGTTTGTGAGTGTTTTACGCGTTTGTGTACCTCCTGGTTTGAGGTCCAGTTGTTTCGTACTACTGTGGTAGTATTGTTTTTCGGAGCTTTTCGCCCAGTTGAGGCTCTGTCATGATAAGTCAGGGTAGGTGTTGGGTCTGTCTGACATTTTCTTTAACGCTGAAGGAGTGGCAATTAGTTTTCGCAGGTCCAAAACGGATCAGCGTCAAAGGGGGATTATGGTCCATTTGGGGTGGGCGGCTTGTCCTGACATTTGCCCTGTTCAGGCTTTATCGGCCTACTTACAGTCTATAAGAGGGGAGGGCCCATTGTTTAGGCATGAAGATGGGTCTCCCCTGACGCTGTACCAGGTCAAGGCAGTGTTTGTGCATAGTTTGGAGGAGCTTGGGATTACGCACGTTACCTATAGGCTTCACTCATTTCGTATAGGGGCTGCCACCATGGCAGCTGAGATGGGTTTGTCTCCTGCTGCTATCAGATGGATTGGTAGGTGGTGGTCTGAGGCTTATAGGTATTATGTGTGGAAATAATATCTGTTTGGTTGCTTGGCTCTGTGCCAGCAAGCGGTGGGACGCAACTGGTTTCCTGGCTCGGGTCAGTGAGGCAGAGGGATGCCATGGGTTGGGGCATTATTGATGCCTTGCTGTTAATAGGTTGGGGTCGCATTCCTGTAAGTAGTTGCTGCGTTTATGGGGCTCCTGTTGTATTTCCTCACTCTTGTTACTTTTATTGGAAGGTGGCCAGATGCTCCCTCTTCAGGTCCTAGTATGCGGGCACTCCATCATCTTCTGGGCGAAGAAGAGGGCCGTGTCCAGTGGGTTTGGCACCCAGCTTGGGCTACGCGGTAGCGCCCGCGTGGGCTGGTTGGCCAGAAGAGGCATGCGATGGGGGCAGCTTTTGCCAATGCTATCTTCAGTCTAACACCACCCCCAGGTACTATTATTGCATGTAGGGGAGAATGACCTGGGCCAGAGGACATCCTTGTCCTTGAGGCTCCAGATTCGTAGGGACCTGCTTACCATTCAGTCTTGGATACCAGGAATCTTTTTCCTGTGGTCCAACATGTTGCCAAGGAGGGTTTGGAGGGCAGCAAACAATGTAAAAAGGACAGAAGTCACTCGTAAAAAGCTTAACGTGTACCTGGGGGGGGTTTCGTTGTGGCAATTGGGGGGGCAGTCACCTCTCATCCTAGGATTAGATTTGATTGTCCTAGCTTATATCGCAGCAATGGGGTTCATCTTTCGGCCACTGGTGCCGACATGTTCTTGTTTGATCTGCAACAGGGCGTTTTGCAGGCTTTGTCCTGGTGGGGTGACAGGGACAAGCGCTAGGCTGTCCTGGCGTGTGGCAAGTGTCGTGCCGGGGGGGTAGGTAGTTAACAGCTTGGTGTCCATTGGAGGCTTGCAAGGGCAGGCTGGTGGAGCTGGAACCCTCAGGCTTGCTTGCCCGGCTGGATGAGGAGAATAGCAAAACCTCCTGCTCAGGAGAGGCGGGGGCTCCCTTTGTGTGGGGAAGCCTCGTCATCCTGCAGCCTCAACCCCCCCCTTTCGGGGGGTGGTCTATGACAGGCTGACTGGGCTACGGTCTGGTTGGCTTGGAGGCAGATGGCACGCCCAATACCTAACAGGTGAGGTAGGATTTGTTGGGCCACCTCACCTATAGTCAGACCCGCACGGCTGTTTGGGTAAAGTTGCTCCTGTTGCAGATTTGATTGTATTTTAATAAAGCGGCCCCTTTTCTCCAACATGCCTATGTCTCGTGTCATTATTGGGAGATGCGTGGTAATTACACCAAGCATCATATCACACTGTTTCCCAAACTGTGTGTTAGGACCCACTAGGTGGGTCAAGCCAATTTCAGATGGGTCCCCATTCATGTCAATGTGTATTTTATTTTTAATATATGATGTCACCATGGCATGCAACTGTATTTGGTGAAATGTTATAGATCTGTACTTTTAACAGGCTACTATGTATATGCTTTTAGCAATGATAGTCAACTTCCAAATAACTGTGGATTGGATTACAGCCTTTGAGATTTTGGGGGATTAAAAAAGATCAGCAACTACTTGGGAGGGCTCTTCTTTATTTCAAATATATTTTAAACTTACAGTAAATTTAATAGTAATTAATTAATTGATTGATTTGATTTTGTCATATAGGGATGTTGAACATTTTCCTGCTTCAAGAAGTCACTTCTGGCCATGACATCACCTGCAGATTAATTACATCACTTCTGGTGGATCCTGACAGATTGTCATTGGGTTCCGATGCTGAAAAGTTTGAGAATCACTGCCATACCAAATAAGGGACTGTACAGAAACTGAAGTGCATAAATAGTTTTACCAACTATACATAGTCTCCTGCTATATAAATTCAGGGGAATCTTTAAAAAAGTGGGTTCACTGAAAATGCTGCTGATTGAACATTTTTATTTCTATTCTAGTATTTTCTAAGAGGATTGTAAACTAAAGCACTAATTTCTATCCAATGATGAATAATGGAGACTCCAATCCAGAAAGTATTCTACCATACAGAGAGAGGCTACTGATTTTATAGCTGCATTTACAGCTGTCGATGGTTTGGTGTGTGATCTGTGGAGGACTGTTGTTGGGTGAGGAGTCCATTATTATTTTGTTTGCTAAAGCAAATAGCCTTATTACAGCCTAAGCAACTGAAAACCACTAGCTTGTTTTAACACTTCCTGAGGTGAGAATTTCATGTTCTTCAGGATTTGCTAAATGTTTAGATTAATGATTTGTACAAGGATATCAAGATAGTCCATCTGGGCTGCAGGAAATGTTGAACAGGGAGCTGAATATATGGTCAATAACCATATAAGGCCATTCACACACACACACACACACACACACACACACACACACACACACACACACACACACACACACACGTATTTATGCTCATTGAAAAGACATCAAACCTATCCCATGAGAGAATGTGGAAGTTCAAAAATCAGAAAAATGAACACTCTTCTATTGGGTTTGTGTGAAGTTTGCAGTTTGTAGGACGCTCCAACAATTTGCCACATTAAAATTTATGACAGACTGTAATAAAGTACTCTCTCACAATTGCCACTAGAGGGCAGGTATGAATGTCCTTTTAACAGTGATAAGAAAACTTACATCGCTGGCCAACTTTTAGGGATGTAATTTAGATTATGTTCTATCAAGGAATTCCAAATAAGTGGAATGCACATGTTTCCACTGAAGATATGGGGATGGTCTGAGAATGCTGTGGAATGCAGCAAGGTCAAATTGTTATGTCAGCAGTAATGGGGGGCATCATATATATAATACCAAACTATTGCAGGAAACTATTAATGTTTGAATGGGGTGAAAGGCTCAGTAAATGGGAGAGAATAAATACATGCATATCAGAATTCTAATTACATTATACCCAAAGGCCCAGAAAAGAATGAGTGAAACATTATTACGTTGATAATGAGTGCCAGGATGATATGGTGGTTCTGGTGTTAGACCTGGAAGATCCAGGTTCAAATCCCTGCTCAGCCATGAGGTTTCCTGGGTGACCTTGGGCCAGTCATTATCTTTCAGCCTAACCTGCATCACAGCTCAGGTACTGAGCATCTTGAAGGGGAAGTGATAGGAAAAATACACAATAAACAATGAACTGGGAAAGTGATGGGAATGTAAACGTTATCTTTGAACTGCTAGGCCTGCTTCCATGTTTTGAATGATTAAAGGAAAACTACTAGACACAGTTGAAATCAGGAACAGAAGTAACAATTTTTGGGAATTTTAGGCCAAAAAAACTTTAGCTCAATGGCTGGACCATAATGAAATCTAGTGGGTCCTAAAGCAAGGTGACACTTTTGGAAGGAAGGCTGCACTTCTGTGTGTGTGTGTGTGTGTGTGTGTGTGTGTGTGTGTGTGTGTGTGT
>JAJKFI010000001.1:46375085-46386532 GCA_029204185.1 Lerista edwardsae | reverse complement strand
TGTGTGTGTGTGTGTGTGTGTGTGTGTGTGTGTGTGTGTGTGTGTGTGTGTGAACCCATCAATCCTCCAACCCTTTCCCCACTCCTTCCCTTGTTCGCCTTCTATTCCCTGTTGCTGGCTGCCCTGTTGCAGGAGCAGGGAGGACTGGCTTTCAAAATCTGGGGACACTAGCAGACAAAGCACAAAAGACAGTGGAGAATGGGATGGGGTCAGGGGGCCAAGCATAGTTGCTGCTGCCACCAAACCTGCCCTGTTGGCAGTAATTGCCATCTCCTCCACCACTACTACAGGCTGAGGTCTGTGTTGCTACCTCTGCTAAGGGTTGGGGAAGGCAGGAAGTTGGGTGGGGGGTACACTGAGTTGGGGTGTGCCTTGCATTAAGAGGGGAACATGCTGGGGGGGGGGAACTAAAGGGCTTGGGTGGTTTCCACAAACATTCATCCAAAACAAAAAAGTTACTTGCATGGGCTGTAAAGAATCACCCACAGACATCTCAAACAGAAGATGCATGTCTATACTGATAGCTGTCAAAAGGGTAGTGGCACAGTGTCTTTCTTTTGCCACTCACTTTGGAGGTGAATTGACATTGCTGCTTGAGTCAAGTGGAGAGAAGGTGAGGAGGAAGGATGGCATTTTTTACAGAGCCGCTTGTTGTGGCAGCTAGGTGGGGGAAAGGGTGCCTGCTTGGTTCAGGCACCTGGCCTCAGGCATGTCACTTTTCCTCCCTGCCTGAGCTCATCTGGAAGCAGCTGCTTCCACACCTCAGGCAACTCCTGTTGAGAAACTCCCTTCTCTTGCTGTTACAACTCCGCCAAGAAGCAAACTCTGAGAAATCATGGAGATAAAAAAGCCCTTCCACTATCTGGGTACACAGAAGTGCGCAAGCGCATACACGCACATGGACACCCACACACCCACATACAGGTTCCACGTGATAAAACGCTACACAAATTGAATTCCAATCATGTATGCCTGTACGTATCACTAAGATATTAGACGTTTGCCATTTATTACATGTTAAATCTGCTTTCTAAGGAAGAGGAACATTCATTAACCCACAATGGACAGAATTCCTTTATTAATAGGGGAGTAAAAGAAAGAACTGGGTGACACCAGCTCTACTCAGCTTCATGTAGGGAGAAAGATTTTGGGCCCAATCCTATCCAACCTTCTGGTGCTGATGCATCTGCAATGCAGCCCTGAGGCAAGTTCCCTTAACTTGAGGAGGCATTCATGACTTCCCCACCACCACAGAATGCAGAACAACCCATTAGGACGGCTACTTTTAAAGCCCTTTATGGCTCGGGCCCGGGGTATTTGAGGGACCGCCTTCTTCCATATAATCCAACCCGTACTCTTAGATCATCTGGGGGGGCCCTTCTGACTGTGCCGCCACCAGGAGAGGTGAGAGGTGCGGCGGCCAGGAAGAGGGCCTTCTCGGTGGTGGCCCCCCAACTCTGGAACACCCTCCCCTTAGAATTGAGAACTGCTCCCTCTTTATTAACATTTTGGCGGGGGCTGAAGACCTTTTTATTCCAAAAAGCTTTTAACTGTTGACAGGCTGGCTGGCTGGTGTGTTATATTTTATATTTATGATCCACTGGGTTTTTGGCTTTTTAAACTTTATTGTTGTGTTTTAATTTTGCTTACTATATTGTTTTAATATTCTTTATATTGTTTTTTAATGTTAAATTTTATATTTTTATGTAATGCCGCCTTGAGTGCCTTCGGGCATAAAGGTGGGGCAAAAATCTAATAAATAAATAAATAAATAAATACATACATACATACATACATCAGGGCTGGAAAATTAGATAGGATTGGGCCCGAAGTCACTCTACCAAAGCTGTGCTTCTGGCCCCAACTACTGGCAGTCCTGGTGAGTGCCTGGGTCTCCTGGAACTTGTTTTATGAACTCACTACTGATGAGGTTGTATTCACTCAGGCCGTACAGAATATTTGCTGGTATTAATACTTACCCCAGCTGACTGAGGGCTGACGGTGGCATGTTATGTATATGCTGCTGTTGCCAGCCAGTGACTGAGCCCAGGTGGAGAGCACTGGCTGTGTTAAATCCAGAGAGTGATGACAAATCTGCACTACTCAGCGAGTATTCTGGAGACAAAGACAGAAAAGGAAAGAGCTCAAAAGTGAAGGAGAAAAATGTTGAAGAGCTACAAACGCAATTATTTGACTCTTTCATACACCAGCAACCATAAGCAGCCTTTGCACCTTTACCACTCCTGCAATGTTAATGGGCCTTTTCCTCCTCTGCTCCACCAAGCTTCAGCCTCCTGATACTGGATGGTCAGCTCATACAGCTCAAGGTTCACAGAATTCATTGCCACGGTCACACACATGGATTTTGAAGCTGGAGCCCAGTATCTCCTCACTCTCACATGATCCATTTCTACCCAGGGCCTGCAGAAGTGGATCTCATAATCCGATCCGCTACTGTAAGTCCCAATCTGGCACCGCAAAAGCCACACCACTGTCACACACTTTGGGCCACAGGCACAAACGGCCAGAGGCCCTGTGTGCATATGCCACCTACTCAATCAGCCCACACCCAACCCACAGGTGGAGGTAGGCCTGGTTCATTCTCGGGAAGATCAGGGTGGAAGTAGGCTGAACTAAGGGGGGGTGATTTGAAGATGGGAGAGGCAGGATCTCAGAAGCAGTGGCACACACCAAGATTTGATCCCCCCTTTCCAGGCCAAAATGCACCTTGAGGCTCCTTGGACTAAATAGCTGATGTAGGTCCAAGGAGACCCATTGGCTAGTGGAGGATAGGAATGGGCTTCCTGTGTATGTGGTCTCAAGACTTGGGGCTTGTTTAGAAGTACTGTGAAGTTCATGGAAGTGAACTGCAATCAAAGTCAGATTCTTGGACTGAACTTGGGAACTTTGAAGTTTTAACCAAATCTAGTGACTACACTATGTACAGTGACGAACCTTTCAGGAGCAATGGTTAGCATGGAGGTGACACATCAGTAAAGCCTCTGGAATGGCCAAGTCCTGGCACATAGATAGTAGGAACTCAGCGTTTTACCAGGTCAATACTGAGCTGTTGCTCTGAAGGCCTTGGCTTTAAGCTGAGAAGTGCCCTGACCAGGTGTGGATTTGGGTGCAGCCATCCACAATCCAGCCTGGCTTTGACAGGGAGTGCCCAGGGTAATTCCCATGGCGTGTCCCAACACTACTGTTTCCTACTGTGGCTTCCTGCAAGGTAAACAGGATGCAGTATAGCCATGCAATACAAGTATGGTGAAGATCCTGCAGATCAGATGCACAACAGAGCATCTCGGAATCAGCACTGACTCCGTGGAGATGTCTAACACCTAGTGTAGGGCAAAGGACCCCAATTAGGAGCATATGTAACAGACACAGGGCAAGCAACCTATGAAGCAGATTTTGAAACTGGCAATGCAGGTGTCTCCTGAATTTCAAAAGTGAATTAGGGCTGCTTCAGCCACATTAGGCAATTTCATATTACGATGCGTGATGAAAATACATTTCTTCCTAAAATGCAGGAAGAAAGTATCGGTTCCATTTTAACAATGTATCCGCTACATCTTCTGCCAGAATAGCACTCAAATTAAGGTACAACAAAGTATTTTGGTACTCCTGAGCTATTTATCTGGCATTTTTCCCAGCACAAACTACCCTGCCTGCATCTTATACTGATACTTACCGGTACCATATGTTGTTGAAATGGCTGATGGGTATCCTCCCATTCCTTGCCCTGGCAAAGTAGGAGTTGCCACGGAAACCACTGGAGTAGCCAATGACTGAGCAGACTGGGAGTTATTTATCCTCTGATTCTTTTAAAGTAAGTAAAACAAACATATTAATGGTAAGGTGTAAAACAGTTGAAATGATCTCTAATTGAGGGTTAGATTTGTTCATAGGATACACAACTGTATAAAGATTTCACAAAATTAATCATTTATCATGTGGCTTTTATGAACTCTGCCAATCCTATGATTTACAATCTTCAAGAGACCAGTTGTCACCATAGTAACCCATTACATCAGAATCTCCTAGGTAACCAAACTAGTAACATATAAGATTCACAGACACCCCCAATCCCATCGGCAGAAAACAGGCTACGAGGATAACTGATAATACTTAACTTGTATTGTTTAGAGGTCTTTGTATTTGAATGCAAAAGATTATTAAAATTATGATAGTCACCGTTCACCCTGGTTGAGCTCCAGTCTCACTTTAAAAAGGTATGTGATTAGTTGTGCTAGAAGTGAATACACATTCAACTGCAAAGCCCACTGAAAGAAGTGCAGGGTGGACAGGCAGCATCTACTTGGACGTGCAGCCAATTTAGGACCACAGCTCCTGACTCAACAAGTGATATGTGTGCAGAAGCCTGCTTACACCCACAACTAGACAGACGGTCAGGATGTTGATGTTGAAAATCAGTGAGCCCTACAGTGTGGCAGAGCTGCATGTTCAGTTTTCACCAGCAGATGGTGCTGTGGCCACTTAATTATCATCAATGCCCAAAGTTACTTAAAGGCTATTAAATCGCAAAAATAGTTGACTATTTCGTACACTTTCTTAAGACGAGCCAAAATTAAGCTTGGGGCACTTAGAAGTATAAAGTGTAAATATGGCAAAGTTGGAGAAGTTAGAAGTCACTAGAGCAATAAAAAAGAAAAGCCAAAAACAAAAGCAGTGACTCTTTCTAAATTGCGTCCAACAAGAAGAGGATTCAAAATTTCTCTCTGCATCGCCCAATCTTTGATTTATGGGAACTTAGAGGAAGTTACATGACATTTAAGAAAACATTCTACAGTGACAGGAACGCTTTCTGTATTTCCACTGCTGGGCAAATGGACTGTTTTTGCACGACTAAAACAAGCATCATTTTCACTTACCAAAAGGAGATCAACATCCTCAGACTGACAGCACAAGAAGAGAGGATGAATAATTAGCCAAAACAGACAATCTCAAGTGTGCTACTTTCCTATCTTACAAGGCATGGTTTCATTTCCAAGCACAGGAGGTTGGGTCTCTATCAAGCAACTGACACCAAAGTAAACTTCCTATCATCATTTGACCTGTTCTGGAGAGACGGTGTGCAGTTCAGTGTCATTCATTTCTGAGCAGAACATCATGTTCAGTATCCCTGATCTTCTTAACCAGATGTTTGTCTCAAAGGTGAACATAATAGATCTAGGGGGCAATCTGAACCAACTTTCCAGCACTGACATAGATGTGCCAATGGGGCATGTTCTGCAGTCTACAGTGCAGAATGTTTGTTCCCTTACCTTGGAGCTGCATTGGAAAGTTGGTTAGGACTGCACCCTTAGTCTCTTTTTTTCAGTCTACCCCTTCCTCCCCAGCTCTAATGGCAGTGGAGATTGAGACACAGGGTCTGTTTGCCACTGCTAGAGACTTGATCAATTAGGAGATCCCTTGGAATCAATCATTGGACTACAATCCCCGGAATAAAACATTTGATGAAGATGCTGCATCACTTCCTTAGGGCCCAATCCTATCAGTGCTGATGCAGCTGCAATGCAACCCCAGAGTAAGGGAACAAACATTCCCTCATCTTGAGGAGGCTTCCGTGACTTCTTCTCCACTGCAGGATGTCGTGCATGTCCTATTGGCATGGCTGCATCTGTGCTGGAGAACTGAATAGGACAGGGCCCTTAGTCTACTAGAGGGCAGCTTCAGGACAGACTGTTTTATTGCTGTGCCTGGTTTCAGAGGGAGAATGTTACATTCATGAGCGTTTTTTTTTTGTCTGAGAATCTAAGTTCATAATGCCATCATGCTAGCAGCTAACATAACATGGAACTGTTTAAATTGCTTGCCATTTTACATAATGGGAAGAAATATTCTCAGCATCACTTAAGAAAGCATCCTGATGGCAAATTTATCAATCCTACTTTAAACAGTATGTTTCTCATGAAAGGTTTACTCTTTCATGGGGAATGAGAAGTTGCTTATGTGTCTCATGCCTTTTTGATGGCTCCACAGTATCTTAGCTCTGCTTAAAGTATGTTAAACATAAGCTGGCAGCACCAAATTACAAAAATGCCTTTTTTTTTAAAAGGACTTTTGAGCCAAAGAATAATTGCTATTCTTTGCAACTACTGCAAAATGTGACCCTCAATTGACAGGTGACAGTTTAAAGCTTCATTTCGTTTCATTCTTTCCTTGGGGCTACTCAATGAAAAATGGACTATTGCCCTTTTGACAACATTAAATTTAATCTTTGGAAAGAAAGTGGGGAAATGTTTCTTCAGTTACTAGTAAAGGAAACTAAGAAGCGGCACAAAATATCCTTTTTTTATTTTGGAATGTAACTGAAGATTTGGGTGGGGGGTAGAAGCGACCCTGGAAACAACCTTTTGGCAATATTTGAATATCCCTCTTTGCTTCTGACTAATATGGATTAACAATAACTCTTGCAGAGTTCAAGGAAATGTGCACAGTGCACCCTTTGGGCTCATTCCTGTTCCGAACTCAATAAGGGCTTGTCCTTCTGCCAGCAAAAAGTTAAGGTAACTTGGAGAGGGAGTGCCTGGGCCAGCAGTCTGCTGATTACTCCAGCACAAGCCCAGTTTTTGGGCACTGTTTTAACCTCAGGTGTGCTTGTGTCTTAAGATCTGTGGCAGATGGATGTCAGTTTGGCACAAAAAACTTAAGTGCCTGGTGGCCAGGCAGCAAAAGACTGTGAAGGCCCTGTGAGGTGATCTAGATTCTCCCAATGCCAGAAAGCACATCTTCCCACAGGGGTGAACTACATCTTCCTCTTTGACCCTGACAATTACTTCCTCTCTTGCTACTTCTGGGGCGAGTATATAAAATGACTCTGTGGCTTAGTTCAGATGTAGCAACAAAATGGCTGTCCAGAGTTTGCATTTGCCCTGCAAACCTAATTTGCAGGACAAGCGCAAACCTCAGTTTCTCCATTTGGATGCAGTGGCAAACTTCCTGGGTAGAGGAAGAAATATTACCTTACCCAAAGGAGATCTCTGGGACTGTCCTCCCCGCTCCCCCCCACTCCGGCAGGATGCCATGCATACTCTGGCAGTATAGCTGCATTGGCAGGGGAGGGAAAAGATGGGATTGGGGCCAGGTCACCCAATCCTGCGCTACTTTGTGCCCAGAAGAGCAGCAGACCCAAAACGGCTATTGCTGCATCCTGTGGGCACTGTGGCAGCCACCAAGTCTCTTTGGGGAAAGGGGATGCAGACCCAAAACGGCTATTGCTGCATCCTGTGGGCACTGTGGCAGCCACCAAGTCTCTTTGGGGAAAGGGGATGTTTATCCCCTTTCCCCGCGTAAAGCTCCAGGCCCTGCAATGGGACTACTTGAGTCTCCATTAGTCACTTGGCCGGCGCATACTGGAGCAGCCCTGTCTGAGGCTGCCTCACCCAAAGCAGGGCTTAGGATCCAGGGGAGGAGACCACTGCAGATACCGTCCCCTGCATGGGCCCGATCCTCCCATCCAGTTCTACTCCCTTCCTGCTTTCTCCTACTCCAAATTTCCTCACCTTTGGCCAGTGCTGCTGGTGTGCCAGCTGGCCTCCCATATGATGCGGAGGCTGAGCACTAACTAGCATTGGCCCAGCACTAACCAGCGCTCCCTCCTCCCGCAGTGTCGCAAACCAGCTTTATAGCTTGTTTGCTACACTTTTAGCTGGGGATACACAGGTATTGCCAACGTTACAGTTCTAAGGATTGGGCGCTTAGTCAACGTATTTCAGCCTGCAGTGACTATGCAAGAAACCAGCCCGAACTTCGACTTGATTACTTAAACTTTTAGTCAGTTGGACTTGTCTTTGTTTCATTTCAGCTGATCTTGAGTAAGCTTGAGCAGCTCCTTTCTTAAGCTCAAATTTTCACAACGAACAAACAAGACAACCCCTGGATTTTTAGGGTCTACTAGCCTTAGCGCCACTGACCATTTTTTATGTTTTTGGAAAAGGAAGCAAGAGAAGCTTGAAAATTGTGTTACCACAGATGGCATGGTGTTCTTGCTGCCTGGTGGAATCAGCACTCGGAGATCTGGCTTGCGATTGTTCATTCCCAAATTCATGGGAGGAGGAGACTTGGCTTGCATATTCTTGTTCAAGTTGCCAGGTGAGACCAGCAGACCTGGTGAGTTTCGGGGGTTGCCATACCCATTCCCTGTTGAGTTTGCAAAGACAGAAAAACAAAACGTTAAGAAGCAGCTACCAATTTGGGGGAGGGGAGTTTCCTTGACCCTTGAATTTAGTCCACACAAAATACAGAACTCTGAAAAGGTGTTTCCTCCCATACCATAACTGCCTGGAATTGTAAATTCTGATCTGTTCCAAGACCTTAGCTACTTCCCCATGAGCCAGCTTCAGGCTTTCTCACAAGGCAGATTTTTAATCCCATTCAGGGCAGCAGAACGGCTGTCAGACATGACCACTGCGCAGAGTCCATCAAAGAGGTCTTATACACAAGCCCTTCTGAAATGAATGGGAGCTGTGGAATGTCCTGGCAGTACCCTTGCAGCACAGCTCCCATTCATGCTTCTAATAAAGGAGAACTTCCCAATGGATTGTGTTCCTTGTTCACTGGTGGAAAGAACAAGTGTCCAATGGATTTTCCATTTCAGGCACCAAAACACCTCTGGCCTTGTCTAGAATATTTTGACCACGGGAGTACAGATTATATGGAGGATGCAAAGTAGGTGTACATGATCTAGCGACCTAGAGATAACGGAGATTACTGCACACATTTGTGAAATTTGTGAAGCATTTGAAGCAATAGACTTGAAGTGACAATTCTTTCTCAGTGGTGAGCAATGACTGTAAAGATACTCTTATTTTACCAATACATTGTACAGGAAAATAAAATGAAAACTTTTAACAACAACAGCAAACAAAAAAACACCCCTACTTATCAGGCAACTACAGTCCTGATTATGATGATGCATATTTAGCTACTGCCCTCCCACAACAAAACGTTCCCAAAGAAGTTCATGGAGCAAGAGAAATGAAAAAAAAATGGTTCCCTGCTCCAAAGGGACTCAAATCTAGACACACCAAGGAAGCGACAGTCACTGGGAAGTGTACCATGCTGAGAGGAACAGGAACAGTTGCTCTCTCCTTGGTAAGTATAAGAAGAGCACCACTGAAGAGATACCTCTTTGCCCAGTCAACAAAGATTCTAATAATAACAAGCTGTAATGTTGTGGCATTAATAACTGAGAAAAGGAAGGGGAATGAGAAAAAGACAGACAAGGGGAGATCCACAGCCTTCTCCCCCCAAAAATCTTGTGAGAAGACATTTTTGCTCTTTCAGTTTTGTCTATTTCCCATCTTGTGATGCTTCAAATCTTTTTGCCGCCTTTTTTAAATTCTGTGCTGTTTTAGTAGGTGTTTTTCTTCGTTTGAAAATATTTTATCATGTGGTTTTGATGGTGGCTGCTGAAGGGCAGTCTACAAAAATAAAATAAAATAAAATAAGAGGCCTGCTCTGCCCTCACAAGGTGAAATGACAGAAGAGGGGGCTTGCTGAAGCTATGGGACAGTCATCACGATTACCAGAATGCACAGTGGAAGGTTTTTCTTGCCACTAGATGAATGAGACATTTGTGCCCCATCAGAGACTGGCAAGCAGCCAGGGACTGGGTGTTAATACTGTGTCTAGCCTGGTCTCTTCAGGCATCATTTTGTAATACTTTTTGCCTAGTGAAGGGAAGTAGGAAGTCTAAGGCAGGGGTCAGGGAACTTTTTTACCTTTTACCCCAAAATATATTTAGATATGCCGACATCACCCCCCCCCCGCCAGAACAAAAGAAAAAAAAATTACATATTGGAACTCATTGCTTTTTATTTGATTAATTAATGAGCTTAATTAATGCTATGTAAATATGAAGTTGTAAAGGGTTTGGGAGAGTTAGGAAAGTTCTTTAAATATTTTTTAATCTTACTCTTATTGTAAATATCTAACCTGCTTAGTTAGATTTGATTTTGTCAATGGAGGGGGCAGGAAGACGTGTGCCCCGGCAGGGCAAGGGAGGCGGGGGTGGGGGAAAGATGCGTGCCTTCCCTCACCTCCAATGCCCAGCCGTCCCTGGCTTGCCTCTTCACTGCCGCTCTGCTCCGCTGCTGCTCAGGTCCAACGCGCCGCTGCTCTGCCGCTCTCCTCGCTGTGTCCACATGCTCTAAACTGCCGTAGTGTGAAAAGCAGAGCAGGCGCAGAGCAGTCTGGGGCGCGTTTTGCCGGCCAGTGAAAGTGGGCAGAGCAAAACAAAACAAAACGGAGCCAGCCAGCCAGCAACGGAACCGGAACGGGGGTAATGGACGGTTGCGCTGCCAAGTCACAGCCGGGCATGCATATAGATTCATATGCATGCCCGGCTGTATCTCGGCAGCGCGACCGTCCATTACCCCCAGGAATTCCATTTTTACCCCATTTGGGGTAATTTACCCCTGTTCCCAGACCACTGGTCTAAGGCAAAGTTGTCCTGAGTAAAGGGGGGGGGAGACAAAGCTGGGTTCTGAATGTTGGGCAGCAAAGAAAGAAGAAAAACAGACCACAACAAATATAATAACCAAGAAGCAAAACTGACATAAAAGTTAAGGCAACAGATCAGCTTTGAGAACTGGTGAAGTCCAGTGGCTGGGAGTTGTGAATCTAGACTTCTTTTCCCTTTTGAACGCAAAATAAACTCATGAGGCAGCCTCCTGAGGGAAGCCGCACCCACTCTCAGCCTCAGCTCCCCAGGTGCAATAGAAGGGATAATGATAATTTGGACTGAAAGGATATTCTATGGTCTAAGCCACTGTAATTCAATGTGGGCCGGGACCCACTTGGTGGGTCGCAAACTGATGTCAAGTGGGTCATGGAAAGCTGGGAGCAGCCATCTTGGAAACTGAAGACCTTACTCTTGTTATATTCCTTTTGTGAGTGTTCAGTTTGAATTTTCAAGTGAGGGGTTTTTTTTTAATTTTGTTTTTAGTTCAGTGCTTTTACATCATATTTTGTCCTAATCTTGCTTCCTGTCAGGGATGTTTCCTGGTTGTACAATTGCTGCAGTCCAAGAATGCCCGTTTGCATTTCAGGAGTGTCATTTTATTATGTTACAATGACAGCACCTCCTGCTTGATGACACCACAACATCACTTCCAGGTTAATGACATCACTTCCAGTGGGTCCTGACACGAATGCCATTCTAAAAAGTCGGTCCCGGTCTAAAAGGTTTGAATACCACTGGTCTAAGTAGTTTTCCAAGGAGAAAAGAAAATATGCTAAGTCATATATGCCACTTGGAACTTACTGGAGAGAGTAACCCACAAATATAATGAATAACAATAGTGCTTCACATTGCTATTTCATTTTTAAAACTGCAATAATATAGTTTAAAACATCAAATTATGAAAGGCAACACACACACACACACACACACACACACACACACACACACACACACA
>JAJKFI010000001.1:46307287-46375075 GCA_029204185.1 Lerista edwardsae | reverse complement strand
CACACACACACACACACACACACACACACACACACACACACACACACTCCTAGCAAGCTTTGTGGTCATCTTGGAACAAATTTCAGTTGCCCCAGGTAACCAGATGATTGGGATTACGTACACTTGTTCTACAGTACAGAACATTTTAACTGAATCCAAATCTAGAGTTTGTTACTTAGAAGGAAAAAAGCTAACCTCAGACATTATTGCAGAGATGTGTGTGAGTGGGGGGGGGGAGAAGAGAGAAACAGAAAAGAACAAAAGAAAACCCTATCGAATTGGGCTGTTTTCATGGACAAATGCAAGAGGATTCTGCCTAGCCTGAGTCACTTTTTTCCACTTCAGGCTTTTTGTTTTGAAACAAAGAAAAGTGCAGCAAGGCTATAATTTCGAGAAAAAAATAAAAAAGCTGGAGGAGGACTGGGAAGGCTCTGAAATGCTTCTGCCTCTTGCTCGGTCCCCTCCTCCACCTTCAGAGCCTGATCCTGAATGCTGATTTCAGCAGGAGGAGTGAGTTCTGATTTTGAAAATACCCCTCTATCTCATCTCTGCTGTCTTGGCTTTTAAGGCTTCACATCCTGACATTCAAGCATCTCCGTATTGTGCTAATTTGGTGCTTTCAGAAGCAGCACTTGGCAATAATAACAATGATAATGCTGGCACAGCACTGCAATTAGCACCCTCTCCTAGCACCAAAAGCTGGATCCTCCTTCTCATCCTTGAATGTGTGTGTGTGTGTGTGTGTGTGTGTGTGTGTGTGTAAGGAAAAGCTTGTAAGAAATAGAACGCTCCAGGACATATTTACTAGGGTAGTGGCTTCCCAGCTCTCTCACTTGGGGCATACGCTCATGTTTTATTTCTCCCAGTGGCTGCTCTACCAAAAAGTACCTGCTGTTAAAGTCTCCATAGTCAGAAGCCTCACAGCTCAAGGCTTTGTTCTCAAGGTCACTGAAACACTTACCCTTTAATTACCCCGTGATATACAAAACCTGAGAAGGGGATGGAATAATACAGCTAGACTAATACCGTTATCTTATCAGGTACTGATCCAATAAACTACAGTTACATGACATCAGCAGTGCATGTTGAAGAAACTTGCAGAAAGAGAGAGAGCCCAAGCAAATGGCACAACAAAGATGAAGCAAAGCTCAGTAGAACAGGTTTCTTTTTAATGTATCAATATTGAATTATTTAATATATTTAATTATTTTTTAGATCTACATAGGGTGCAATCCTAACCAACTTTCCAGCACTGGGGTACGGGCAATGCAGCTACGAGGTAAGGGAACAAATATTCCCTAACCTTGAGGAGGCCTCCATGACTGCCTCTAAATTGCAGGATGTAACATGTGCCCCATTGGCACAGATATGTCAGTGCCGGAAAGCTGGTTAGGATTGTGCCCATAATCTCTGTGCCCTACAAGGCAGAAACAAAATGAAGCTTGGCTTGGTATGGATTTCAATACAAGGGCTATTTTGTTACAGGACACTAATGTGTTATGTCATCCAATATAACCTGACAATCCGCAGTTCACAGCCCAGTCCTAGCCAACTTTTCAGTACTGATGCAGCTGTATTAAAGGGGCAATGCTGCGTCCTGTGGGGGTGGGGGTAGCACAGAGACCCATTCAAGGTAAGAGAACATTTGTTCCCTTACTTCAGGGCTGCATTGTGGCTGCATCAGTGCTGGAAAGTTGATTAGGATTGGGCTGCCAGTGTGTGAATGTGAAGTTCTTACTCCTGTGCAGAGACGCATGATGTACAAGCACTATGAAAAAAATAGGTCTATGAAGCTGCCTATTTATATGTTGCAGTAGTATACACTTTTCCACTTGTTATTTTAGGAAGGGAAACAACTAAAAGAAAAAAAGAGAAAGATGCTTTTTCTACAAATGATTTACATCAAGTCAAAGCAATTTAATGAATACAAAAACTTAACACCAGGGATGCCTTCCCATCACTTGGAAATGGTGCCACTTAAAAAACACCAAATCACGTAACTCTTTGATGTATTTACCTACTAATGTAAAATATTTTGAAACGTGATGACATTTCCTGCATTTGTATTTTTAGAACGTCAAATTATTTTAAAGAGCGACTGTAATCTTCTCCTTACCAGTGGATTTCTGCTGTTCTTGGCACATTGTGCCAGCCAGCAATTTGGAGCCATATAATGACTGTTTCTCCTTCCAGCCACCAAATTGTTATGCTTTTGGCAGAATATGGATCCCGGAATGTAAGACTGTGGACTTGAAATCAATGATATACAAACCCGTCATTTCAAAATCAATGATGAATATACGCATGTGGCCTGCAGCAAAGGAGAGCCTGCATTTAATCTAGTTGCTTTAAACCGCATCCTCCTCTATAGCCCTCTGAAAGCTTTGGCCTCGACTGAGGCACCTTTAGTTAAATGCACTGAAGGAGAAGGAAATTCAGATGCAAAACAACCCAGGAAAACCCAGCAGCAACAAAATTGGTGCAGCCCTTCTAATATAGAGATTAAGCCTTTCTTTAGCCTGTACTTTAAAATTACACTTCGCCTGGACAGTTATCAATTTAAATGCGACTGTGTGCCGAATGTTACATTCCACAAGCCACTAGAAAGCACAAAAATTATATGCCATGTACGAATGGATTTCCTGATTATAAATTAGAAGAAAATGAAGAACAGATGGAATCTAGGGCAAGTTTTTGCATTACATTTTTAGTTGATTAAAAGCCATATATATAATTTTTTTAAAGAGCTGGAACAAAATATCTCCAGTGTTGCAGATCTCACTTGTGCTGTGTGATGACAATAAAACAGCCTAAGTCCAAGACTGAAAAGGTCAGATGTCAGAAGGTGTAAATTTATAGTACTCCTCAGTCAAGGAGCTTTAAGAGCAAAGTACTTCTTTTCCCAGACCCTGACAAGAACTTGCTTTTTGTTTTATTGATTTTATTGAGTAAGCACTGTTTACAAAAACTTGATTTCTTGCTGAGAGTAGCAGTGGAGCAAATAACCACTTCCCTCCCCAATGCCCGAGGAGCCCTTTGTATGAACCAGAGGCATTGCAGACATTGAAATGGAATGGAATGTTAACACCTTCTATTTTGTGAATGCTTCTGCTCTCCTCATTTGGGAAAAACAGTCAAGGAGTTCAAAAGGAGTTTTTGTTAACTAATAGCCCAGTCCTAAGGGCTCTAGTGCCCAGAGGAGCAAAACAGCCAGTGCAGAAGCAAGGAGACCCATTGCCCACTCTTTGTCCTTACTGGGTGGAAGGACAAATGTCCCCTTCCTCTGAGGAGTCTCTGGAGACTGCCTGGCTGCCAGGCAGCTCCGGATTGGGCTGCTATATAATAGCACCTCTCTTCCCAGTTTTACTTTAGAAGCCCTAAGATCTGTCTTTCAATAGGGAGATATATAGTAGATCTCTCTGCTTCTCTGAAGAAACATTAGAACAGAACAATGCAATCCTATGCATGTCTATTCAGAAGTCCCACTGTGTTCAAAGGGGGTATAAAGCCCAATCCTATGCTTCCTGGTGCCCAGAGAAACAGTGGAGTCTCTTTGGCTTCTTAGCAAAAGACATTAGATGACATTTGTCACTTTACCCTGAGTAAAGCCCAAGCTTCCAAAATGGGGCTTCTTGAGTCTGTGCCTGCTAAATTGCAGGCACAGACTCGAGAAGCCCTTTGTCGGACTTTTGAGCCAAACACAGGGGATAGGATCCGGCGAAGGACGACTCGGCGTCCTGCCCCCCATTCCACCCTTCCTCCCACCAGGAATGCCTTCTCTGCTCTCTTGCCACCCTCCCCAAGTCCTGCTGCTGGTAGCTACTTGTTCTCTGGGTGCCGCAAATGGGCCTTATGGCACCTTTGCGATACCCAGCACCAGTGCAGAGGTTGCTGCACTGGCGCTGCAGCCCATAGGATAGGACCAGTGGTGTCATTCAAATGATTTAGGAACAGGAACTCACTTTTGATTGGCACTTGTCGGGAACCCGGAACCAGCCACGGAGCCCGTTAGGATCCGGAACGCCCATTCTGGTCTGTTCCCCCTGAATGACATCACTGGATAGGACACTTACTCCCGTGAAAGTAGGCAAGGGATTGCAGCCTAAGATGGGAAGTATGTTGCTCATATTTCTGAAATTTGCTACCACCCTGGACTTTCAAGGTCCACTGACCTTTAGGGATGAAGACCACCATAGCACCAAAATTCAGGTCAGTTTGAGTTAATAATGGACTGCAATTCTATGAACACAGTCATCATAATTTATTATAAAAATAATAATGTATGATGGCTGCAGATGTTAAGGGCACAGAAATTAAACCTGCACAGTGTTTCCTTCTCTGTCCCCCCTGTCCGTCCGTGTGTGTGTCCCCGTCCCCCCGCAGACCATTTACAGAGAAGGATAAAATTTAAGTTTGGACAAATGCAAAAAATTGCAACATCACAATCTGGAACATGGCACCTGAGATTCATTGCTCCTGGTCATAAAACCTGAATTTTCTCTCCATGGAATCTGGCAAAGGAAGGAGACTTTTCCTGCAAAAGTTGAGTTTCAAAGCCACCGAAACAATTATTGCAAGCTTCTACACCACATGATTCACATTTGCAGATGTGAACCTCATATTACAGCTCTAATTGTGACACATATTGCTTGGGTGGGGCAACTGTGAAAGATGCAACCAATATTAGTTGACAAGCATTTAGGGCTCCAGCAGTTGCCTCCCCCTCTCTCCTGGTGACATAAGCAGCCACTGGACGAGAAAAAAGAAGTCATGGAAGGAAGCCTTTCATCTAATTTTGTGCATAGTCTCCGCACTTCTGTGTGATGAAGAACTTCCATCCTGGAAAAACAACACTCACTCCTTCAATAGACTTGAGGACTATCATGAGTCAGACCAGCGGTCCCTGTAGCTCAGTATTGTCTACACTGGATGGCTATAGCTTCCCAGGGTTTCAGAGAGAAGAGTCTTTCCCAGTCTATCTGGGAAAGGAATTGAAACCTGGACCTTTCTCTACCACTGAGCTTAATGGAATGGAAAGGGCTAAACGAAAATGCTCTCCTCGCACCAATACCAGCATTCATGCAGCTTGTCTCACCCTTGAGAGCAGAATAAAGAGCAAACCCTGAAAGTGTCAAACCAACTTTCCCACGCCTGCCAAAATCTGGGAGTGGGGCAGATACAAGGGGCAAGTGGCCAAGGTCATTTATTGAATATTCTCACTGTTCATTTTTAAATTTTAAATTGATTTAGAGCGCAATCCTAAACTGGAGTTAGGCCATCATAAACTAAGCCAGCAAAGTTTGGCCAGCACAAGGGCCACCATAAAGCGTTTTTGGACTACTCTTTGAGTCAGGGAGGATGGCTCACGTCTGTGTGCTGGCCTGTCTGACTCCGAGAGTGGTCCAAACATACTTTACGGTGCCCCTTGTGCTGGCCAAACTTTGCTGGCTTAGCTTATGCCGGCCTAACTCAGTTTAGGATTGTGCCCTTAATTATATTCTTTATCTTATTTTTTTATCATTTTATCTGATTTTAATGTTTATAATTTTAATATCGTGAGCCGCCCTTGGGCAGAAAGGTGGGATGGAATCCATTAAATAAAATCCTATGGGTGTCTACTTAGAAGTAAGATCCTTTATAATAGATGGGGCTTACTCCCAGTTAAATACGTCCAAGATTACAGCCATAGTTTTGATTCTTTAGTGCATGTGTGCTTCTGGAATAATACAGCTTATCATTCTCTACTGAAACCATCAATTGATTCATTTTACTAAGTAAATCACGCTGTGAACAACTCCTGTTGAAATGTGATGTATAAATAGTTTTAGTAATAATAAAGCAAAATGGGTAGCAGCCATAATGCACTACAGCCCAGAAGAATCATGCAACTTCTGAACTTGGACACAGTACATTGGATGCAAATGTACAGAGGAAAACCCAAGTGGATATATATAGTCATCCAGAAGAAGAAATAATTTAAGAATCTTCAAATTCCCACATTATTGCATTAATGGCCTTTCTCTACTGAGTTTAAGGGAGCAGACCAAGACCAGTATGGTATACAAGATAAATGGACATGGAATAAAAATAAATAATCTTGAAGGATTCATTCAGTCACAACCTCTGCTGTACTGAACAATGCTAAAGGCTATATTATCTAGTTATGAAAACATTTATATCTGACTCTTCCTCGAAGGAACCCAAAGAGGCATTTTAGGTTCACATCAATGCAATTATTTGTCCAAGGCTGCTTGCTGAGACTTTCAGGCAAGCTGGAGTCTGAACCTGGAATTTCTACACCCCAGCCAATACTATGGCCACTGTGACACTGAAGACCACCTCAAACAGCACACTGAAGACCACCTCATACAGGTTCCTGTTTTTCCATCACAGGTGAGCAATTTCTTTTCTGCAACATTTGAAAAGCTTTTGGTACCTGAAAATACATGACAAATATGGTTCTGAAACTAATGAGTGGCTGAGGTTCTTTGTCACTTAGGCCCAAATTCTAACCAACTTTCCAGCACTGACATAGCTGTGCCAATGGGGCATGTGCTGCATCCTGCAGTTGAGGGGGGGGGCAGTCATGCAGGCCTCCTCAAGGTAAGGGAATGTTTGTTCCCGTACCTCCGAGCTGCATTGCCCTTACCCCGGTGCTGGAAAGTTGGGAAGATCTGCGCCCTTATATATTCAAACATGCTAATGATGCTGTTAAATGTGCCAGAAATGACATGGTTGGCTTCCTGTGGAAATGTGATCGCCTATTTTTTTTTCCTGTAGCATGTGCTCTTATCTTGACAAGGGAAGGCCTGAGATTTGTTTACTAATTGAATGAAATTATCCAAAAATACAAAGGCACTACAAAAGAGGAACCATTTCCCAAACCTTCCATGTACTTGTGGGGGAATAAATTCCACAAGGTACATTCATTCATTGCATCCAGTGTGTCCCAGATACACAAACTTAACATGTGCATAATGCTCATTTGTCACATGCCATTATACAGTGGTAGAGCACATGTGTTGACTGCAGAAGTTCCTAGGCGAGTCCTTGACATCTTAGGAGAACAATCCTAACCTGGAGTTAGGCCAGCACAATTAGGCCAGCAAGGTTTGGCCAGCCGTAAAGTACTGTATTATTTGGACCACTCTCTGGGTCAGAGAGGCCAGCACACAGACGTGCAGCATCCTCCCTGACTCCAAACAGGGAGGTGCTTTATGGTGGTTGAAACGTGCTTTACTGTGGCCCTTGTGCTGGCCAAACTTTGCTGGCCTAACTCTAGGTTAGGATTGTGCTCTAGGTCAGAGAAAGACTCCTTTCTGAAATCCTGAAAAGCTGCTACCGAACAACATACTGTAGACAATACTGAACTGGCTCTACCAGTGATTTGATATGTCTATACAGTAGACTGAGGACCAAATCCTATCCAGTTTTCCAACCCTGATGTAGCTGTCCCAATGCATTCTGTGGTGGAGGGGGAGTCAGGGAGGCCTCCTCAAGGTAAGGGAAAGTTTGTTCACTTGCATTGGGGCTGTATTGCATCTGCACCAGAAGCTTGGACAGGATTGGGTCCTGAGAGACTGTAGTTTTGCTGCAAGTATTATAAACATGGGGAGTGAGACATAGGGCACAATCCTAAACAGAGCTAGGCCGGCATAAACTAAGCCAGCAAAGTGTGGCCAGCACAAATATGCTTGGAACTCTTGAAGTCAGAGAGGCCAGCATACAGACGTGAGCCATCCACCCTGACTCCGAGAGTAGTCCAAACACGCTTTATGGTGGCCCTTGTGCTGGCCAAACTTTGCTGGCTTAGCTTATGATGGCTCCAGTTTAGGATTGTGCTCATAGTGATGCAGGAAGCAGAATGCCATTTGCCAGAGAATATAGAAGTGTCCAAAGCTGAGCTACACTGTCCACCATGCATTTAGTGCAGATTCAGGACTCTTGGGTTTTTTCCAGAGTGGTTGCTGCAGTCAATATTATCATTGGTTCTGCAATACTGTCACATAGGTTATGCAATTTATGTTGTTTGATAGTTTCTTAATGGCATCTGATTTGGGGAAATTTATGAACAAATTGCTGTGATGCAGGAAAACATGATGTTTCCTATCTCTCTCCCACTAATTGTATTGATTTATTTGTTTCCACTTCAGCAAAACTGTTTTGTACTAGACCTATCACATCATCTTGTTTACCCTGCTCCCCCACCTATTGCCAGTCAACTCAGCAATTGCATTTTAATTAATTAAACAAGCCACTTAGACGTATTACATGCTGATGTCCACATTTGTTTTTTAATGGCTGTAGTTTTAAAAGGCTTTAAGCATCAAGGTCAACTGGCTGAACACTCTCGTGCTACAGTAAGGGATTGTAGCTTTACCGCATGGTTAGGCTTTACGGTTAAGTGTAAGTCTACTTGGGAGACTCTGACACTTCCAACTGGGTGTTTCCGTAAGCAAAAGATATGACATGGCATGGAGTTTGGCCCACAAACATTACTTGCTCCCTCTCTGCACTGCTTATGTGCATCCTATAGTTCCCTGCAGTGTTGTCAATCACCCGGTACGCGCAGGTACGCCCGTACCAGTTTCTGGCTGAGCTGGCCCCGCCCACTTGGAAGCTGGCCCGGAAGTGCAGCGGATGCCCGATCCAGCGCCGGGACGGCCGGCAAACTCCTTCCCGGGATGGCGCTCCATCGGGTGTCCGCTGGGCCGAGCGACCACGTGGGCGCCCGATCTAGCGCCGGGCCGCCCGGCAAGCTCCTTCCCGGCCTGGCCCGGCGCTGGAACGGGCGACCACGTGGGCGCCCGATCCAGCGCCGGGGCGACCGGCAGGACTTCCTTGTCAAAACCCCTGCGATGATGTCACTTCCGGCTATGACATCACTTCCGGTGGGCGGATCCCAACAAGTGCCAATCAAAAGTGAGTACCTGTTCCTAAATTATTTGAATGACACCACTGGTTCCCTGCAGTATGGCCAGTTTAAGGGGATCCAGGAATGTTGTGCAGCTTGTGGGACCAGATGCACTAAATAAACAGGACATGTTTTAAGTCCCTTCTCCTGCTGGGAGCTGAGGCTGGGAGCACCAGAACTGGTAAAAAAGGAGGGCTGAGTCACAGTGACAAGTTCTCTGTTTCAACATATGAAGCTGCCTTATACTGACCGTCTAGCATAATACTCTGCTGTGACTGATAGTGGCTGTCCAGGGCATTAGGGGGAGCTTCCCCAGCCCTGCAACTGGTGGTTATTTTAAATAGTGATTCAGCCTGGGACCTTATGCTTGAAAAGTTTGTGCTCTGCCACACAGTGACTGCCCTCACCAACTGCACGAGTCCTTGGCCCTTTTCCTTCACTGCTCAGACTTCCCACCCACTTTATGTCCATCCTTGTCTTCCCTCTACTGTTTCACTGGGCTTCCTACGTTCTCTAATTCAGTGGTATTCAAACTTTTTAGACACTTTTTAGAATGGCACTTGTGTGAGGACCCACCAGAAGTGAAGACATTAACCTGGAAGTGATTTTATGGCAGGAAGTGACATCATCAAGCAGGAAGTGCTGTTATTGTAACATCATAAAATGACACTTCTGGAATCCAAACTGGCATTCTTGGACTGCAGCAATTATACAACCATGAAACATCCCTGGCAGAAAGCAAGTTTAGGGCAACATATGATGTAAAAGCACGGAGCTAAAACCAATTTTTTTTTTAAAAAAAAACCCCTCACTTTAAAATTCATACTGTTAACACTCACAAAATATAGCGAAAGTAAGGTCTGCAGTTTCCAAGATGGCTGATCCCAGCTTTCCGCAACCCACATGACATCAGGTTGTGACCCACTAAGTGGGTTCCGACCCACAATTTGAATAACATTGCTCTATGTCTTTTGTGGCGACTTGTTGCTCCACCCATTGTTGCTTCTTCCTGCCTTGCCCCTATCTAGGATCTGAGTGGCTTCTCCAATGACAAGCAGCAAGCCTCAAAAAAAAGGCTTTCTGACTGCTTAGCTCCTCTGTAACATGCAGGCACAGCCGCAGAACTAGCCACCACAAGAAGCTTGATCAACGTCATTATAAAATCCTTTAGCACATTATCAACAGATTGCTATTATTTATTTTTAAAATTCAAAAGGTGACAGAGGCAATAATTTAATCAATAGAACTGCAATGTGTTGGGAAGAAATTACAGTAATCTATCATGAGATTTTGCCATTGTTTTCTAAATGTAGAATTCTTACGTTTTCATTTGCGGTATCCAACACTAGTCGCTAATGCAGACAATCTGAATTGCTATGGGCTTGAATCCAGCAAAACGATTATATAGGTGATTAATCCATACCTGATCTTCACTGTGGGCACCCACCCATCAACAGATACACTTTGTATGCAGACAGCAAGTTGCATTTAACTTAAAAAAAAAATCACTGCCCTTGAGTGTTAAATCAAACAAGTGAGCAAAACTGCTTACATGACAGGGGAAAACACCTTACTGGAAAATATAACCCTTTTGGAAAGTATCAAGGGAAATACATAGCAAATCGGTAGATCATTGCCTTGCACTTATCCCCATTTGACTGCTTGAAAGCCTTCTTGCTATAGAGGGCTATTCATTTACTTCTATCTGCGGCTGGAAATCAATTGCCTTTTTGAGGTAAAATATTCCTACTTGTATAAAATACATGAGTCAGGATCAAAGCAGGGTCAAACATTAAGACCATAGAATGTGGACACAGTGCTTCTCCTTCACCAAAAATGACTTCTTAAAAAAGTGTTGGGCTATTGTTGTTGCTGTGTTATTGGTCTCACGGAATGAAGGGCGCAGCCTAACCAACTTTCCAGCACCGGGGTAAGGGCAATGCAGCGATGAGGTAAGGGAACAAACTTTCCCTTACCTTGAGGAGGCCTCTGCAATCTCTCAATTGCAGGATGCAGCACATTCTCCATTGGCAGAGCTATGTCAGTGCTGGAAAGTATTGTTATGATTACAACAAGATGATGTGTGTGCCATCTTTTGAGCACTCTAAACTGCTTTGTAAATATCAAGCATTATTAAGAGCGCAATCCTATACTGTGCTAGATTGGCATGGCTGGCTGGCCTGTGCAAATCCAATGCAGTACTGGAGAGGCTGGAGCCTCCCCACGGCAAGGGCACATTTGTGCCATTACCATAGGGGAGGCTCCTCGGATCTGCGCCAGCTAAACAGCAGGCGCAGATCTGATGAGACAGCGCGGCCTGAATTGGGGCCACGCGGCCTCTCAAATTGGGCTTAGGATTCGGCCTTATGGCTGAATCCCAACCCTCCCACGTTGTGACCCATCCACCTCCCACGTCCTGCCTCCCTCCCCCTTGCCAATCCCATGTCCGGACACTGAGGCTTGGAGCGGGCACAATGGGACCGGCACCAGATATATGGTGGGAGTGGTTCAGGGCTGGGATTGGGCTAGGCTGAGGACAGTTCGAGAGAGTTTCAGCAGCAGCCACACACATTGAGATCCTATTCCTTTCTCCATCCCAAATCAACTCTGAGGGTGCAATCCTAACCTGGAGTCAGGCCGGCACAGTTAGGCTAGCGAAGTCTGGCCAGTACAAGGGACACTGTATGCGGGCCATCCTCCCTGACTCTGAGAGTGGTCCAAATGGGTTTTATGTATCAGCCAAACTTTGCTAGCCTAACTTTGCCGGCTTAACTCCAGGTTAGGATTGCGCTCCGAGTCTCCTCCGACTTATGCCAGGTATTGGGAACTCATTGGAAGCTAGGCAGTGCATGGGGAGGTATAGTAAGGAAAAAGGATTTTTACCTCTCCTGGGCCATCTGACTGCCCCACCCCATAGTATGTAGCAAGTGCTCCACCTGTGGTGTTGTATGGTTTGGGCTGGCAGGGGATAGAGTTGGGCAGTTAAACACGTAACTTCCTATGGCATTATTTGTGAAACAGAAACTATTACTAAAAACATAATTGATAAAAAGTTGCCATTAGAGGTTACTTTTCTAATGTTATGTGGACCACAGACTAAAGGTCCAGTCCTGAATGCCGGCGGTATGTGTGTACAGCTGGTTAGAACATAAGAACATAAGAAGAGCCCTGCTGGATCAGGCCAAGGCCCATCTAGTCCAGCTTCCTGCATCTCACAGCGGCCCACCAGGTGCCCCAGGGAGGCATGAGACAACAAGATGCTTGGATCCTGTTGCTACTCCCTTGCACACGGTACAAGTAGCCTACTACTAATGTAAGGAGGTTACAACCCATCATTGCCTACAGCCCACGATGGACTTTTCTTCCAGAAATCCGTCCAATCCTCTCTTAAAGGCATCTAGGCCAGATGCCATCACCACCTCCTGTGGCAAACAGTTCCACAGATTAACTACCCGCTGAGTAAAAAAGTACTTCCTTTTATCTGTTTTAACTCTCCCAACCCTCAGTTTTAGCGGATGCCCCCTGGTTCTGGTGTTTTGAGAGAGGGAAAAGAACATCCCTCTATCGACTCTATCCCTTCCATGCATGATTTTGTATGTCTCAATCATGTCCCCTCTCAGGCGCCTTTTTTTCTAGGCTGAAGAGCCCCAAACGCTGCAGTCTTTCTTCATAAGGGAGGTGCCCCAGCCCAGTAATCATTTTTGTCGCTCTCTTCTGCACCTTTTCCAGCTCCACTATGTCCTTTTTGAGGTGCGGCGACCGCATGGTTAAAAGTGTCATGAAAGTGCCGTAAAGCCTGAAGCATCCAATGGCCTGATGACGACGCCAATGAGCTGCCATAGTTTAAGAGGGACTCACGTTAAAGAACAGTTCCTTCAATTCAATACTGCCAAGACCTTTTGGAGCAAAATCTGGACTTCACTCCAAGGAGTTAAGTGTATGGCTTGCTTTTTATTCTGGAGCAAACAGACAGCTGCACTCCAAGATCCAGGAGGCATCAACTATCTCTTTCATGCATACTCAAGGGTATGCATGAAATCCAGATGTTTGCTGATTTGCAATGCTCCCTTATATTCTCTCTTTGAATAAAGGGACAGATTGCCGCGCACACTGAGAGAAAACAGAGCACAATCATCTCAACATCGGTGTGAGGACCCACTGCAGCAACTCAAACTTGTTATTTGAGTGTGGGCTTCCTATAAGAATAAATTTAATTGCTTGTTATTTAAGGAAAAAAAAGTCAATCATCCTTTTTCTTTCAACTCCACCTTGGAAAGACTTGCAGTTACTATGACTCACTTAATAGAAGAGATTCTCATTATTGGCTCAGTGATTTTACTCTTTCAATCCATCATTGTACAAAGATAAATATTGAGACATTGCAAATTAGAGAGAAGATAAGACTGGGAACACTTTTTAAAAGAGAATGATGTGAAGGCAAACAACTCTGGGAAATTTGACAGGGGCCACATTCTCAAAAAGCAGAAGCAAGCAATGTTCCTCAAATACTCTGTTTTTATTCCTGCATTTCTATGCATATCCCGATTCATGCATTATTTGTGGTTTATTTCCAAATAGTTCTGTCCTGTAATAAAAAAGCCAAAGTACCATGTGTTTGGATGTTCCAATATGTCCTCTTTATGCAGTATTGTAAAGTGCCAAAGGGGGGCACTGAACCAAGGCATCCGTAGGGCAGTTGAAGCAGAAAGAGTTATTGGCCTTACCCCTGACACATTGCAGCAACAACCAGATGGCTACAGAGGGTTTCACTTCTTGGCAGTTCAAGCCAGGCCAGGTAATCTGTATAATCACTAGGGGCTTGGTTGGCCCTCTATAAACATTAATCCAAGCACAATTCCGCAATTCTGAACTCACTGGTTTTAGTAGACCCAGGGCATTTTGGAGATGCATATTTATATTGCAATCCTATATCCACTTTCATGAGGATAAGCCCCATTTAACCCAAAGGGACTTCTGAATAAGCATGTACAGCATTGTGCTGTGAGTGAGACTTTAAAGAAGAATGTTATTGATTGAGCTAATTGAAGCTATCTGTTTACATTCACATTATTCTGGCTTACATCCAAGTAATTAGTGCATTTTCAAAAGTTCCCCTGTTTTTAATTACTAGAGCATCATTAGCAATTGGCCCATTCTGAACCACACCTAGCACACTGCTGGAGCTACGTAAACGTTCAATAGTAGTAATACTGTCAGGTTGTCCATTAGTTTGGTTTTTAAAAGTTTGGGTGTTTGTTTACCCTGGCAATTGCCAAGGTACAAAAGGGAAGTGTGTACGTAACGTGGATGCTTTATAAGTTTTGGGTACTTTGTGTTATTTTAGGATTGGTTCAAAATCTCACTAGTGATTGCTTCATACTCTGCTTGTTTGGAATAGGCTTATTTGGGCATACCACTTTCGTTTTTCTTGTCTTTTCCTTTTTTTTTTTTTTTTTCCAAATCATTGCTTTAGTTATGTTATTTTGAAAACATGCCCAGAATTCTTCCGGCCTAGAGACCCATAAATTATAAATAGCTATTACCTACATTTCTATTCAGCTTGAAATACTAGCAGAATGTATAATAAATTGATGCACAGCCAATGTGTGACCAAAAGCAGCAAAATAAGTAGTGTAATGCTAACAAGACATAATCTTACGGAGAGGCCCAATGCCCAAGCTGGCCAAGTCTGACAATCACTGACATGTTGAGCTTAAATTCCAAGTGGGAGATTTTTATACTATATTGGCCGCTAATATAGTAGCCTGGTTCCTGCCTGGTTCATTTTGATACATAATGAAAATAGAGGAATTTTAAGGAGTTAGGTCAACAAGCCTTGATTCTTTTAGGAATATTTAATACATGCTGCCTTATTTAAAATAGCTAATGTAAAAGCAACCCCTTTCAGCAATCCCAATGTTTATCTTTGTGTTCCCGCTTTCTTTTTTCCTTTGGAGAGTTTGCATTCTGTGGGTTTGGGGCTACTACATCACTTTTGTCACACAGAAATGACAGGTTGTGGTGCATTTTCCAGCACTTTTCCCACATAGATTCCATTTCCATTTTATTTGCTATAGGTGGAAAAAGCTTCTACCAGCTTCTAAGTAGAAGGTCTTTGCAGCACGTAATAGCCTTCTGTAGTAACCTTCCTGTGGCCAAAAAAGTCCCTGTATTGTTTTGAAAAAAAAAATGCTCTTATGTAGCAAGCAGAAACTCCAGTGCATTCTCTCTCTCTCTCTCTCTCTCTCTCTCTCTCTCTCTCTCTCTCTCTGTCTTTTGTTTGTTGCATGACAATTTAGTGCCATCATGGAAAATTCTGCTAGCGCATGATTTGAAATATTTTGAAGTCTGGATTCTGACTAAACAAACTGAGACTGACTTCCAAGAAAACACACATAGATTGCACACGTTCCCTGTCACCCCTGAAAGTTCAACCGCTGGCATCTCCAGTTAAAGAATCTCCAGTAACTTGGATGATCCAAAACACTGGAGAGATGGTGGTATGCTAAGATTGAACAACTACAAGGCAACACTATACACAGACTATACACAGTTCAAGACAGTTTTCAATGTGCAGCAGTGCAAAAGAGAAATAAAGAGAAACAATGGAGAAAATAAATGGGAACATCAATCTGATAAAGTCCCACCTTTCCTCTCTGCCTATCCTTGATGCAGGACCTATAGCACAGAATTTGCCAAAAAAAAAAATCAAAATCAAAACAATTATTCATTTAATCTATTAATCTTTTCCTTGGGTTTGTATCCAAAGGTGCCACAAAACTGTAGGCCAAATAACAGTCAAGAGTTAAAAGATTGCTTCATTTCAAAGTGTGTTCCTTGAAAAAAACAAAACAATATTTGATAGGGAAAATGTCAGCTGTTTTTTTTTTTTCCTGTTAGTTGTGTGTTCAGATGAAGGATGCAACTATGAGACTGTTTTCAAATATACTGGTGTAAGGTGAAGGAGTTCTTATTCCTTCCTTTCACTCACAAGTTTATAGTTTAAAAGAAAGTTGCCAAACCAATGGCTACATTTATAGCTTAGCAACTCTACTAAATAGGAAGCTCACTCTCCTTTTGTTGGCAGTTGATACAGTCACGTGGCATAAGCTGTCCTATTGGAGGGTGACTTTGAACAAATTTACTCTAGCAAACCTGAGATAACCTTGGTTTTAGTTAAAAATACACTGCTGGTATTTAATTGCACAGGATAATAAAAAGTAGTCAGTATTCCCAGGTTCTATTTATGTCTTGGGTAGACTCCCTAGGTAAAATTGTGGATGATTTCAGGATTATTATTCTGAACTATCCAAACCAACAAAATAGCACACAGTTTGGAAAACATGGCCATATCTAACCAAAGTAGCCTTTTCCGTTTTCCATCTTCCCATTACGGTGTAATTTGTGAAAGTAATGCAGAAAACAGTGCTCTTGTGTTAGCAATCAGAAATAGCTTCATTTTATAATTACTGAGATAAAACTTGGAAACAACTGAATTCTTCTTTCTTTGTTGCGTCTTCGCTATTTTTAGAAGCAGCAGGAAAAATGCAAATTAGTAAACTTCTAATTCGACAAAAAATGTGTACCCTGGCAAATTGAACCACAAGACCATCCTATCAGCTTCTAACATGGCAAATAGGGAGCACACATGGGCCTCTGTTTCTCATGAAAAAAATGGTCAACAAAGAACTTTTGATATTTAAGACAGAGAGCGAGCGAGCAAAGACTCTCCAAAATAGAACCATTGTTGAATGATGGCACTGTGGCAGACGCTTCAACCTCATAATGACCTCTCATCTTCCTTTCTGCCCTACAGCAAATGACTCTTCTTACTGCTCCAAATGTAAGACATGAAGAATGCACATCTGCAATAAGGACTAATTTGCCACAATAGGAACCAGGATTCTTGACACAATCACACACTTATCTGTTCATAGAAACGTCACTTTTCTACAGGAAGAAGCCCTTTTCCCATTTTATTTTTAAAATTTCCAATCAATTTCTTTTACGTTAAAAAAGAGAATTTCTTCCTATTTTCCAGTTGTCTAACTATGTCTCAAGTCACTTATGTTTCAAGCCAGCAAAAACTAGTGATGATATTTAGCAATTTGAAAAGTGTTCAATTCAGGCAAACGTTTTTTCAGTCCTCACTGCCGGCTGGTGTCCTGCCCTCTTCTAGGAGTGTAAATATCCTCTTCTAGGAGTGTAGGGAAAGGAGATATCTATGCTTTAACAAACCAGTAGAGGGCACTCATTAGTAGGGCAATCACATTCCATTCCAGTCTCATTACCCTGGTGCTTGTACGTTTCTATCATACGAAAGGCCAAGAATGTTCACATATGCTTCAAACAGATACCAATCATGTGAAATAGAATCTGGTTAAACACAATTCTAAACTCAAGAAGAGCAATAATGTCTTAGTATAAACATTTGCAAACACCACTTTTTAGCTCTGATTTCTTAAGAGCTATTTGTTTCTGTTACCTGTTCCATTTGTGAAGAAACACAGATGGTGCCTGATCACCTGAGGATTTTTCATCTGCAGATCTGACTCAACGCAGGTCCCCCAGTCTGCACTGAGACCCCAGCTATGCCTGACCTGAACCCAGTGATGTCATGCAGGGGGTACGTGGGGGTATGCGAGTACCGGTTTCTAGGATTATGGCTGGCCCCGCCTACTCGTTGACTCCGCCCCCTGCAACATTTGAATTTCCTGCACGTTTGAGTTGCCTGCATGTTCTCAGAGGCAGGCAGGCAGCGTGCGGAGCCTTGCCTTGCCTTGCCACTGAAAAATGAGCTGCTCTGGGGTTTTGGAACTGTTGGGTCACTTTAACATGATGCCAGGCCTCCTTAACATGTTCTGGGGGTGCTGTGGAATACTGTTGCAACTGTTGGGTCAGTTTAAAATTGTCTGAGGTCTCAAAAAGGGCTTTTTTCATGTCCCTTCCTGCCACGACCTCACTTCCGGCTTATGACATCACTTCCGGTGGGCGGGTCCCGACACGCGCCAATCAAAAGTGAGTACCTGTTGTTAAATCATTTAGATGACACCACTGCCTGAACCCTCCGAACATGACCAGAGCTGTGCTCCAGTCCTCATACTGCCTTCTACCAGGGCTGTCCTTAAGCCAACGCGACCGATGTTGTCACACTGGGCCCCACACTTTGGGGGCCCCCGCACCAGCACAGTGAGAATAACATCTGCTGCAGCAGCTGGGATCTCTATGGGCTGTAAACAGTGGGATGAGCAGAGCAGCTTTATATCGCCTCCCCTCCCACCTGCCCCTGCCTCCAAACTGCCCAAAATGGGCCTCCTGAAAGCAGTTGACGGTGATGTCATCACGTCACCACCAACTATTGACCGTGTCCCATGTGTGGCACCACAAGCACTTTTCTTGGCGAGTGGGAGGCTCCATGGGAAGGGTGTGGGCCCCCACAGGAATGCCCCACATTGGGCCCCATCACTCCTGAAGCCGGCCCTGCCTACTACAGGCAAAAAGAAATCATTTCTGTTTCGGGGGGAATAATTGGAAATGATGTTTTTATGTCTTTAAAAGACATTCTGAGGGCAGGGGAGGCCCTGCAGGTCTTCCCCAGCCTGCAGAATGCTTTTTAAAAGCATAAAAACAGCACTTCCAGTTCCCCACCCCCACCCCCCCAAAAAAGAAAATGGAAGTGATTTTTTTTTGCCTGTAGGAGGCATTCTGAGGGCTGGGGAAGCTGCACCCAGCCTCTCCAGCCCTCAGGACACCCTCCAGATGTGATCAGAGCGCAGTTTTGGTCATGCCTGGAGTGCCTGACCTATGGATTTCATTATGCATGGGTTTCTGCATCTGCAAGAGTTTTGCAGATGCCGAGGCACCACCTCTAAAATGGTCTCTTAAAAGCCGCATTGCTAATCCACTTGATATACTGTAATGACTTGATGCCAATGTCTGTGCTAAGAAACAGGCGTTAGTGCCACCAAATCCAATTTTACTCAAGCACCCCAATAGCAATCTTTCTGAAAGCTCCAATGAACCTTGAGAGTAATGGACTGAATGAATGCATAAGTGCACGTCAATCAGACCTGGATAATAAACACAAACCTAGCTGACCCATGTGTCACGCAATCTGCCTAAATCGGTTGACTCTTCACATGCAAGCCTTCTACTCAGAGGTGAAATGGAGGCAGAAGAACCACTTGCCAGCAATTATGGAAATTCTTCTTGGGATTGTTACCAATATCCATATGCCAACATCATTCCTACAACATATTTGCACATAATAATTTTTTTTTTTGCTACATTTCCAGCAGAAGTCTATGGGAATTGTTTGAAGGGCTACATGGTAAGTAAGCTGGGAGCATGAATATTGGGAAGGATTTTCAAAGCATCCAAGGTTAACTCACTTCTGCTCCTAATAATAATATAAAAAGTTATTTTAAGACCAGCTTCATGCTAAGTCTCTGTTGTGGAGTTTGTTTTAAAAGGGGACATAAAACGGTCTTGTGTTTACCTGCACTGGTGCCTGCACCGGTTGTAAGGTCCCCACCCATCAGGCCACCTAGAAGACAAATGAAAAAGCCTAATGGAGAGAGAAACCACAAACATCAGGCAGAAATTACAGCCCATTCCTCAAAATGATGCAGGCCCTGTTGGAGTTTGTACCACCCAGGCGCTTAGAAAGGTTAGCCTGTTGGCTTCTGTCTATAGGCAACAGAGCCATGTGGGCTTCGGTCTACCTGCAACCTGATCCAATATATATGGATGTGCACAAGCAGTATTTTGTGGCCTCAGCCACGACCACCTCAAAACAAAACCATTTGAAATGGCAGTTAATAAACTGATGGTAGAAGATTCAACCATCAACGGTAGTGTTTTGTTGTAGATATTAAGACTGAGAGGCCTTAATTCCTACTTAAAGGAAATGAGACCTGCCTGTACCATATTTAATTTTTTTTTAAAAAAAAATGCATGCCTTTAGTCACCTTACCAGCAAACTGACACTCAGTTAGTGCACCTGGGGGCAGGTGTCCCCACACCTTAAAAATGCCCTGCGTCTTGAAACCTGGAAGTAGGTTGCGATCACAATGCAAGGCATTTTTAAGGTGTGGAGAGGCCTTCAGAGGGGTCTGCGGGTTCCCTGCATCCCCTGGAGAGCCAGCGTGACCCCCGGAAAGTAAAACAGAACGCCTGATTCCGCCAACGCAATTGCGAGAGCTCTGGCACTCCCCCACTACCACTCCACTGCACACACTTATGAGGCTTCAAATTCTCCTCTATCCATATAGGATTCCCTAGTGTTAAAAATGCATACAGAAAACCCTAAGTTCAACCTCTGGCAAGTCCTGTATTTCTGGCAGTAGGAATGACAAAGTCCTTTGTTTTTCAGGGTCACAGTACTGGGGGCACATTTGTTCACATTTGCCAATCCCACAAGAGAGTGGGCAGTGATGCTTTGGAGTGCTACCTACACAGTAGGACTGGGATCCAAATAGCTCTTTAGGCAATTCAAGTGTTTTGCATGTGTACTGGGGCTTTCCCCATTTTTTTTTCCACCAGATCACACCACAGCTCCTCCCATGCACCAAATTCCCATGAATTCTGGCAGCAGCTTGCCAGGCATTTGGAGGGGGCTGGGGGTGAAAGCTCATGTGATTTTCTTTTTTATCCATCCTCAGATCTATTGCACAGACTGTGTAATCCTTCAGTGCATATCTGAACCTAGTCTGTGTTAAACATTTTGATCCTTGCAGTCCAGGCATACAGGCTGCTTCAGGGAAGCAGACTATTTCATGGGTTGGCCTGAGCTCTGCAAACTCCATGGTGAGTGCAGTTGTGTCCCATGGAAAATGTACCTGCCATTCCTGGGACATTTTTATGTACTTTGTTGGATAATACAGGGCCAAAGTGTCAACTCAAGAAACTGCTATCTATGTTAATGATATCAGGAGACCACATCCTGGACTGAGCAAGTACAGGTGGAAACACTTCTCTTGCTATCTTTCCAACGAATGTAATACATATTTTTGGTATCTTCACAAGCAGTGAGTCAGTGAGGCTTGCTTTTTGCTTTTCTCTGTTTTTTAAAAACATCTTCTTCATGCTGGATACCTTGTTTTACTTTTTAGAGTTCAACATGCTTAAGGCTGCCTCTCCTTCAACCAGACAGAAAACAGGATCCTAATCTCTATTTATCCTGTCTAGAGGTGACCCCTTATCAGCACCTGGCTGGAAAGCAGCATCCCCCTTACAGAGTGAGACAACCCAGCCTTGAGATGGAACAATACATCACCATCAACAAGATTCTAATAGCCCGATACGTTATCACAAAGGCTACACTTAGCCTTTTGACCATGGATTCAGATGACCTATTTTGGTAGCAAAAACAATCCCTACTAGGCCGTACTTCTAATTTGCTTCTCAAGTCTCACAAACTGTAAAGGCACAGGATTTCTGAAGAAAAGAAGATACACCATATTTTCATAGTTTGGATAAATAGGCTTAGTTTAAGAAGCTAAATTCTAGCATAGTCTTACTGAGGGCATAATCCAAGGCCTGTGTTGGACTAACACATGTGGCCTGCACTGGCCCAGTGCTGTTGTGAAATGCCATAAGGCACTTTCGCACCAGCATTTCTGGCACAGGGCCTAGGCTTATAGTTGCAACAGCCTTGCCAACGCTGCCATGACACCTGGGTAAGCTGGTCCCGCACTGGCTATGTTTGGCCAGAGTGGGGCCATTTCTGGGCGGCAGAAAAGAAGGGGGGAGGGCGGAACGCCGTGAAGGAGGTGTTCCGGTGGATAGGATGGCCCGGGGAGGGGGGAAGAGCCCAGATCTGGCAGTAATGCCAGATCCAAACCCCTATCCCTGGGCTGCTGTGGCATGCTCAGACTTGCACCTATTTTGCAGATGCAGATCTGAGCATTCCTAATCAGATGCCTGCGGCTTACTGCAAATTAAGGGGACTTTTGCCCCCTTGCCTCGTGCTAAGCCGCCGCCGCCGCCTCCAACTTAGTTGGATGCAAGGCAGACCAGCTTGCCTGCTCCAGGCCAAGTTGGGATTGGGCTGCCCAACTTACAGGACAACCCTGAAGCAAAAGAGAGAATGGATTGACCCCAGAGGATGCAATCCACTGCTGCATGTTTCATGTACACATTACCCATGTTACAGGTATGCGGCCAACCCAATACCTCCTGGTGCTTGAGGCAACTTGCCAAATGCTGCCTCTCCTTACCTGCTGATGGTCCAGCCCAACCCTTACTCCTCTCATTCCCTGAATGGGAAAGTGAAGAGGGGGATGGAGAAGAAGAGGACTGCTCTAGTCCACCCACTCTCCTTTCCTCCATACTTGCTCTTCCATTCAACCCCCCCCCCCCGTTTTCTTTTTTAATCCAGAGAGTGGGAGGAGGTGCAATGGTGGTGAGGGAGGAGATGGAAGTGGGCGCCTCCACCAATCTGCTCTGTGATGTAATTCTTTCAGTCAGCCTCATGGATATCAGTCAGCCCTATACAGGTGCACCCTGTCTATCCAGAGCCAGGGCAGGGTTTTCAATGGAGAAATTCCCAGTGGTTGCACCCACTAGTTTGCTTCATTTTTTTAAAATCTCTTTAATCTATTCATTTCCTTTAAGCCTGCACAGTGTTTAACTCTTTCTAGAATTTATTGTCGGTTCTATATATTTTCAAATTCTACGTTAGGAACCGCCTTAGCTAACAGAACACTGTGTGTGTGTGTGTGCGTGCGTGTGTGAGAGAGAGTGCTTTTCTGAATCAAGCACAGAGGCACACAGCAGCGTGTCTTACAGAAGCAGAGAAATGGATTTGAACAACTGCCTACCTGTGTTACCTGCACTTGGTGGCCGATGTGTCACACCAGGAGACATGCTATTCCGCTGTAAGGAAGGGTGGGCCAGAGGCAGAAGGTTGGGGTTACCCAATGAGCTTACAGGGTTGCTGTATACCAAGCTGTTGTGGTTGGACACTGGGATAGAAACTGGCATCTCAAAGTTAGGTGGTGGAACAGCCTGTACAAGATTAAAAAAAGGGAAACAAAATACAAGAATAGTACAGAGGCACAACAGTCTCAGACTACAGTTATTTTATAATTAGTGCAAATATTTTGTAATTACTGGTTAAATTCACAGAAAAGAATCAGAAGCATAAAATGTTACCAGCAAGATTCCAGCCATGGAGGGGAGGTTTTTTTTTTTTTTTTTTTTAAATGCTTAATGGGTCATGAATTGAAATTCCTTCCCTTCCTCTACCTCCTGCAATTCCTAAATTTCCTTTATATATAAAGACTGAGGTTCATTCCCCGACCCCCACTGCTGTTCAAAAGAAAACCCGGTTTCATTAAGCTTCGTTTCACTTTCTTCCATTCACTGAAATCATAATTGCTTACTTGCGGCATCTTAATATGGTGTCATAGATGAATGCAGATCAAAGATACATGATTTCGATGACTTCACTTCACAGAGAAACACTAGAAGGCGAAAAATGTAAAAAGGAAGGCTTTCCTTTCAGTCTGAAGAGCCTTAGAAGCTCCAAATGATCAGCTCTGTGAAAAGGACAAGCTTGCTGGAGTATGTTTTCCATACCACTTGGAAAATGTATCCACTTCCATTGTTTTTTTAGGACAAACACTGATAACATTTTGTCGTACATGGAACAATACCCGTGAAGGCATCCATGTGGAAAAAGCTATATGTTGGAATGACATATGATCACTAATACTGGTTAAGAGACTGAATGGTTACTTCTATCCTTGAGATACATCAGTCCAGCACAACACCAGCCCTGCCAGTGTAGAAGCCCACTTGACAAGAGACAGGCATGTCATAAATTGACATAGCTTGGACCTCACTCAGTCACCCGTGCAAGTCTGCTGGTGGAGAAGTCATACGAAGTTGTTCAAGGCAGGACTTGGAAAGAAAATAGGGCATTTTGGGATGAGGGGGGAGTCAGTGAACACCCTATCCCAACCCCTCTGTAGACAACAGACATGCCCCTGATGCTAAAACAATGCTGTGCCAATGATAGAGCTGGTGTAGGTAGAAGTAACTCCATAAGGAATAATGTGGAAGCAGAAAATTGTACCACCTGCCAGCCCCTGCCCTGCCCTGCCCTGCCCTGCCCAGTTTCCTACCATGGAGCATAGGCTACAGACTACATTTGGCGGTCAATCACAGTACAGAAACTCAAGTACTATAGCCCCTACCAGGGAGACTATAGCTCAGACTATAGCACTGTATACGGCTATACTTCTCTGGACTCTCAAAGGGGAACATGTGTGATGGGAACCATGGTAAACTTGGTCCCCATGCTTCAGGCAGGCTTTCTATCTCGTTATTGCCTAAAACACCAGTGGCACACCTACGTAAATGAGAGTGTATTTGCCAACTTATTTTTAAAAATACACAATCCAGATTTGTGAAATCTGCTCAGGGAAAAGTGGGTTTGTGATGCTACTGCCACTAGCCAATCAGTGCTGTGCATGAAGTTTTCTGCAAAGCAGTAGACAGGTTTCCTCTGAGCTCAACTCTGGAGGAACCTGTGCCTTTAAATAGACTGTGGCCAGTTGCTTCTAGAGAAGCCCACTGCTCACGTAATATTTCAACAGCACACACACTTTGGCAAACCACTGTCACTTAGGCAAACCACCTCTCTCAGCCTTGGTTTCCCCTCAGGCTATCTGCAATGCTTAAGGAGTGATAGTAAGGAAATAATGCAAGTGGTTTAAACTTTAACTGCTACGAAGATGCTAAGTATTCAATTTGATTTTATAGTTAAAATATTGTTACTATTTTACTAACGGAGAGGTTTCTCTGTTATCAGGACGTTGGTTGAGCAGTGTGAACTTTCATGGACCATTTCATTGATGTGGATTTCCCACAAAAATTGGGAAATTCACAACAGGAACCAGGGGTCCATCTGCTCCAGATAACAGATCTTTCCTGTAAAGTCCACAGGGATTTTATGTTCCCCCATGTGCATCCTTCCACAGGGCAAATATATGGAATCAGAATCAGGAAGCTCTACCAGGCTTGTCACTTACTTGTCATTTATTTTAGGTGGCAACGTCTTAAAGTTGCATCATCTCCTTGCATTTCTCATTTAGTGTAAGAGTTTATCATTCTCATTAGTAATACAATGGACACTAATATGACAAAAATAATGTGCTGTTTTTTAACTGGATGCACAGCCCAATCCTAACTGCCAGCTTCCAGTGGCAGAATGTGTGTTCCTCTGCCAGAAGGGCCTGGATCCTATTGCACTTACTGACGCTGCAATCTGCTCTTTCGCTGGAGCAAGTCTTGCATCCAGCACAAGTCGCCAGCACCAGGTGCCATCCCTTAGGAATGAGATTGACTAAACCAGATGGTCTAGTCAATTTTTCCACACCATTGATTTGGGGGAAAGGAATACTATTAGGAAAGAGAAAAATGGAATGAAGAGGCTCACAGCCAATACCTAGAAAGGATTTTATCCCTCCCATGTTAAATGGAAACAGTTCCTAAGCTACTGATGCTACATCAGGACTGACTGAAAGTGATTATTGCTCCATGGTGGAGCAACTGTTTTACATGCAGAAGGTCCCAGGTTCAATCTCTGGAATTTTCATGTAAGGCAGGAAAAAATTATTGTCTGAAACCCTGGAGAACAGCTGCCAATCTGTGCTGACAATATTGAGCTGGACAGACTAACAGGCTGATTCATTATTGGGAGTTTTCTAAGTTCTTACTCCACAGTAATAATAAGGAAGAAATTGTTCCCACCGCTTTTTGGAAATTATCATCTGCATGCAGCTTGAGTATCTGCTTATGAAAGAAGTAACCTCTGGAACTGAAATCCTCTGGGGAGCATTCCCTATCTGTGGAATCCAAGACGTCCAGTTGAGAGAGTGGTAGTTGCAGAAGACAATGCAAACTATCTGCTGATAATGCTTTCATCATGGGGAGAGGGAGTAACAATTTCCACATGTGTTTTAGAGGAAGTAACCAAATAAAATGTCTCTCTCACTTACCAGGTGCTACCAGAACAGCAGAGGTCAATAGGGGTCATAGATAGTTGATCCCAAGGTTAAAGGTTAAAGTGTAAGGCACTTCAGTTTGCAAACTTCTTCCTTTTGTGTCCAACTGAGCCGCACCTATAGGCTTTTTTTTGTTTAAATTCAAGTCTCTTATAAAGCAGCTGATCAAAGCAAGTATGTAAGAGCTAGTCTACACATGGTAATCATAATACAGAGGCCATTTTCAGTGGCCTTTGTCCAGCAATTGTTCTATGCAGCAGCAGTAACATGTGGAAGCTCCATGCCACCTTCTAGCAACAGCTGTAGACTGAAGACTGTAGCTGAAGACTGTAGCTGAAGTGTAGCTGAAGACTGCAAAATTTGTGACACATGCTGTTTACATGCTCCCTTTGTGGTGTGGGTCAACTGAATCCCATGCTGAATGGGCAACATATAAAAAAGCCAATGTTGTGGATCACCTGGATCTCATAGGGACTTCCTATGATATACCTCTAGTGGGGATGCTGAAGGACCCATGTGATCTCGCTGATACACATGATTGGAACTTTTGCAAGTTAGCACCATGATACAGGTGTCAACCACAGAAAACACTGTTGCTGTGGCAAGTTCAACGGTAAAATGCAAATTGGGCCTAAAAATAGCTTTGGGCATTCTAAAGAAATGACAATGCAGAAGTTGCATTCTTCCTCAGCCCAAGTTTCTTTCTGGAAGGAACATTACTGGAGGCGGGAAGACTGACAGCCATCACTTCTCATATCTATGATATGCACACTTCCCTCCTTCCCACTCACACTTTTGGTTGAACAGGTTGTGCAGGTTTTCGTATTGTCTCAAAACAAAAACAAAAAACCTGGAATACCTATTTGACCAGATGTGAAAGTAGGATGCGTGCATGAATCATAAGAAGCTTTCTCTCTTTCAAAATGTCTGCAACTACCTGGGAAAAGTACAACTATCCTCTGCCTCTAGTCTAAAAAGTGGCAGTACAAGCAAATGAAATGCATTTGCACTTCCTCTGCCTCCGTTCTTTGAAGCCAATTTATATATGGTGAGACTTTATTTTCTTCACAGCTTTATATCCTGCAACATTCCCCTCTCACTTGGGGAGGTTTACAAAGAACACCGATCAAAACAGCCAAAAGCATAAAAAGCACAAAACTTAAGGCAGGAAAAATGGACATATGCCAAACTTTGGTTTTGTTTAAAATACTGTCATAAAATTTCTTTAGACAAAAATGGGAAAAAACCCTTTCTGCTTGCATACTGAACCTGTCCCACTATTGAGTAGGGAAGGGCAGGGATGGAGAAGAGACGGCTTTCAACACATATACCACAGCAACGGAAGAAGCATGAGTTATGATGAAGGCTTAGTTTCTTAGGAAACGTATGCACTATGTAATTTAAAATATCATACAATTATGTATCCAAGTATAGAAACACAATGGGTGAAATTCACCATTTGCAGCTCGAAGCTCAATAGCTGGGGTTATGCGACAGGAACTTCTTGGAATTTGTGAGCTGGGAATAGAATTGAACGCTTCGTGTCTTAAAAACAAAAATAAAGAAGGATGAAGAGGCTGAAAACCAGCCCAGCACAATGGATCTTCTGCTCTATGCAACAGATGTTTGATGTCTGCCTTGCCATGCTGATGTGCATATGGCTTCCGCAGTGCTTCAAATCCTAGAAGCAGCTGTGCATTGCAACCAGTTTCTGATCCTGCTCAAAGAATCTCTAAGAGTAAACCTTTTATATATTTATTGCACTTATAATCCCACTCTTTTTCCAACATAGAACTCAAGGAACACATGAGGAACAACATAGAACTCAAGGAACAACATAGAACTCAAGGAACACATGAGGGTTCCTTAGCAGTGTTCCAGCCAGGAATAAAGCAGGTTAGTCACAGCTGCTTAGCTGTAGATGTGCCTTCAGACCATGCCCTTGGATTCTGCAGTATGCAGTAATGTGACCAAAATGATAGTTTTTGGCCAGTAAATAGACACAAATGGCCCACAATATGAAGCAGGCTTCCATCGTCACTTCTCCCTCAAAAATCACAAGCATGGAAAGAAAAATAAGATTAAAGCAAGATTTGGGGGGGCGGGTGGGATTTGATACAGGCCAGGATCCAAACTGGCATGTGTGGATGCTCTATTTGTGCATGGTGGTGGTTTGCATCAGCAGTCCTCTATGCCCAGGGAGCGAAGAGGGCTCCAACGTGGCACCACATCAGACACAAGGGGCTAGCGCTGGAAGGGCAGTTTGTCCTCCCCGCAAAAGTACTTCCACCGCAAAATGAGTGGAAGTACTTTCGACAGTGTCCCCTGTCTTCTGCATTTGTGAGTGATACCTTGTTCTTAAGGCCTAAATTACACAGCACTGTGCAATTACATGTTATACCGCATGTAAGGTTTGCTAGTATCTTGAGAATTGACACACTTGTGCTGAAGTGGGGCATCAAACATGCTTTCGTAAATGTATGAAGTCCCTTGACCTGTGAGGGTGCGTAGAGGCTTGGAGAGCCACTTCTCTGCCCAATCCTTTCAGCATAGTTTATGTAATCTCTCCTGTCTCTCATCAAGTTCCATTCTGAATCCACTGAAGATCATTCAGCTCTACCCTCTTTCCCATCACACATACAGGGAAATTATAACAGCATCCTTTTACATCTCCAGGTCCCTTCAACTGGGCTTGCACAGAGGACGTTGGTGGAATTTCCTTCATGCTCCCGTATGTTCTGTGTTTCAGGCAGATCTGTTTGCTATGGCAGGCTGAGATGTTAAGGTGGGGAAAATATAAATGCCATTGCTGTTTATAGCAAGAGGTCTGTGCCCACTGGTGAAAATTAACATATGCCAACTAGCCAACAGAAATTTATTTTATTTTGCAAATTTACACCCCAGTTTTAAATATAAATATTTATGGCAGCCAGACAACTGGAAACAGGAAACAACTTCAAGTCATGATGTTATGCTCCAGTATTATTCAGCTTGTCCGTCCACCCCACTCAGTCTTGCTTTACTTATCAAAAGCTGTTCTGAATCTGATGTCTCCTCAAGTATTCATTTTATGAAGAATAAACATGTAAACAAGTTATCGCAATGCAGCATTGAGTTGGCATGGGTGTAAAATGGCCAGTCCTCAATTGCATTTCACATGAACAAACAGTTTTGTATCTGCAAATTGTCTTGAGCCCAATTAAGTCAATGGAAAACTTTTGTTTTCAATGAATTTGTGCTAGACACAAGTATGCATGGAACTTGAAAACGTTTTCAGCCAATCTAAAATTGCCTACTGTGAATAACCATTTCATTGTTCCGACAATACCACATTCTTTTTCATTTCCACAGGGCTTATGCAGAGAAGTTGACACAGAAAATGTGTCCATTATACCATGCTATTTGTTTTCTTCTCTGGCCAAATTGCCAATAATCACTGCAACGTTTACTTTGCATCCATCTCTAAAATCACCTATAAGATGAAATGTGAAATTGTAAGGTAGCCTACGTTATATTTTTGAACCATTCAATAGTGGCAGTTTGTGAAAACACACACCAGAAGTGCTTGGCGGAAATGCTCTTAACTTTCTAATTTCAACCTGCCCTGGCCTTACACAATATTTTACGGTAATGTGACATTCATAGCTTCTTAATTTATAAACTTGCAGAACTTTTTGCAGCACAAATAGATGTATAATTGCTATCAGATGTTTCATTTTGCATGTACACAAATACCGCAAGAGTATCAAAATATAATTTCTTATCATGTATTCGAGTGATGGCAAACTTTTTGGGCTCGGTGTATAAAAAATTTGGAAAATGCCTATCTTGACTCAACATTTTGTCAAGTACAAAGAGTTAAGGGGACAAAACTACCCTCTCCGTTCTTTAGGAGAGCAGCATATATTTTGTACTTGAGGGAAGAGTGTAATGTTAGAATTAGGCCTGCAAGGCTGCCTGGTGTGCAAAATTTCCCTTTCTAGGTACACATTCATTTTTTGTATACATTATGGCATTGCAATCCGCAACTCACTGAAGTAACATGTGCTCTTGTGGTCACATTTCATATTATATTGCTTTAGGTTGCAACCCTAAAACCTTCCCTGGGAGTATGAGTGTGTCCCAGTGAACACAATGGAACTTACTCCTGAGCAAACATGCCGAGAATTGGATGTTACATGGGTGTCTTATGGTATTTGAAAACAGCAGAATGAGAGTCACATCACGGTTGACTTTAAAAATTGATGGGTCATCTTTCACTTTCAAGTGTGTCCTGCAAGAGAAGACACACGCTTTATTTATTCCATGTTGAGGCTCCAGGATAAGCTGCTGTGTGGCTTTTCTGGGATGGTTGTGATGGGCAACCGTTCTAGAAAAAAATGTATTTTGGAAGTACCTAAAAGCAACATGATAAAAGTGAGCTGTTGTGCATCTTGGGCAATGTTAGATTCCTTGGTGAGATAAGACTGCAAACTGCTGAGTGAATCATGTAGATTCACTGCTTGTATTGGCTGTAGACGTACAGTCAATACAAGCAACCAACTCTGACATGGTTACTGAGCTATGGATGGTGGTCCCACAGCTGTCAGTCAAGTGCTCAGAACACTGCACAGACTGTCTTCATCACAAGCAAGCTTTTTTGAGCTCTTTCAGTGGCCTGGCACAAGGCCAATCCATGTTATCATTGTGCACATGCATTCACTGGACACTTTGGCTCTTGGCATCTGCAGGCATGCAGAGAACTTACAAGGCCAGAGATAGTAATGTAATTTGACTTGATCCTTTTGGGCAGGGCAATCCAACCTCCTCCCTTTGGCCATTTGCATTGGCTGAGGAGTCGTGCATGTGCGGTAAAGCACATGTGTGCCAGCACAAGGCGCACTGTGCTGACACAGGCACCTGCGTCGATACAGCAGCACTGGAGCAGGTGTCCAGTAAACTACTCCTGTGCTGGCTGAGTCTGGCTTTTCTGGGCGGGAGGAAGGCAGGCAGGAGGGCAGAACGGGGTGGGGGAAGGTTGGGCATAGGAGAGGGGGTTGGAGGTTGCATGCAGCTGGTAGGCTGCATCCAAACACCATGCAGCTGGTAGGGTGCATCAGGGGTTTGGATGCACGCTGGGCCACGCTGGATGCACGATTTGGGCCACGCTGGGTGCTCGGACATGCAACTGCTAAAAATCAGGCGCAGATCCAAGCAGGAACCCTATCTGGGTTCCTAGAGCCTACTCCAGGGTAAGGGGACGAACATACCCTTGCCCCGTGGAGACTCCAGCCTGCTCAAAAGCTGCGCTGGATACAGCAAAGGCCGGCCAGCCAGCCAGTTCCAGCTCAGATTAGGATTGCGCCCTGAAGTTCCCAATTGAGAGCGTGACAGACCCTTCCAATATATACACTTAAATTCTGCATGTAGATGTTAAAGCTGGTTTACCTTCTAAATGTCATTTACCCCACGAATCCCTAAATCCTTGAACAAGTGCTACTTATATGTCCACAAAACACCTTCATACACTTTCGTAAGGGCCTGCCAAAAGCAATGCATGTCGCTGTCTTTTACCTGCTTATGGCCTGTGTGTTCTATACTACAGCATAGGAAAAAGAAGACCTGGGCAAACAACCACCTTACACTCATGCCCTGCTATGCTTGCAATACTTGCATAAGTGGTGGATTTCTAATTTAGCTTCTCCCAATCTTGCAGTATGATTTATGATTGCCTTGAAATTTAGGACAGGCAGAGAGAAAAAAAAAGAGTTCCTCATACTAACAGCTCAATCCTAACTAAATCCCCGTGTGGTGATGCAGCAGCACTGGCATGGCTGCTGCGGTATCCCACAAGCAATTTTTGGCTGCTGGAGGTCTCCTTGGGGTAAGGGGACATTCATTCCCTTGCCCCAGGATTTGTCCCAGCAGCTGCTATGGGTCAACTCAAACCTACACCAGCTTTATTGGTGGTGTAAGTCCTTGTTGACCCAGGAAAGCAGACCCGGCCTGGGAAGGGGCACCATGTCCTGGCCCCTTCTTGTGCCTGATCCACCCTCCTCTCTGTCCCATCACTGCCCTGTTCCACCCACGTCTTCCCCCGTTCTGCCTAACCCCTGCCCTCTTCAACCACCTCCCTGTCTCCATCCAACCCCCTGCATGAGTTTCCCTTCTCCAGTGCATCTTGGTGGGTCCACTGGTGCATGAGAGGCCTCCCTGCCCATATGTCTGCAGTTGCAGCCTCCACTGACGTAACACCAATTATGCCGTGGGTGAGGGGGGATATTATTAGGCCTAAAGTGTAACTGTGGTTGCAGTCCTAAACACACTTACTTGAGGGTAAGCCCCCATTGTACTGAATGGGCCCTGCTTCTGTGTAGACATGCATTGGATTGCGCTGTCAGTTTTAAAATGGTTGCCACAAAATGTGGTGTCTCGCATGACTTTAAAAGGAGATTGAACAAGCTCATAGAAGACAGGTTTATCTCTGGCTATATGGAACCATCACAGGCAGAGACAAAGTTCCTCTGATTATCAGTGGCTGGAGGCTAACAACACGGGAGGCCCTTCATGCTCTGCTTGGGGGCTTCCCAGAGGCAATTTGCCAGCAAAATGAACAGCTAGATGAACCTTTGGTCATCTGAGCCATCTTCCTATGTTCTTATCACATCAGAAATTGCACCTAGTGAAGTTGTAGCCAGCGACGGAAGGTACAGAATGTCTATCCTGGGATTCCTTGCTGGGACCCCATCTGAATAAGCTCCCAGCTGATACGTTTATCAGTGTAACAACTGAAAATGGGGAAGGTCTGCAGTAACAGAATTTCCACCAGGTGAAGAAAGAAGGGCTGGAGGTTTCACAAGGCAATGCCATAGCAGTTTAGAGCAACATCTCCGTGCTGCAGCTTGGCCTACAAAAATCACAGTGGCAACTTCAAAGCTCTCCTCCCGACATATGGGATTAGGCAAGTGAGAAGAGCGTGAGTGGAAAGGGAAACACAAGTGCGCATGCATTCAATTAAAAATTGCATACATATGTTAAACATTTCAGGAACAGTGTTCTAAAGGAACCCTGGTCCAATTTGGAGCTCTTCTGGTCTCTTGGGTAAAATGTTAGTTTTCCAAAAGTTTGCAAAAGCATGACTTTTACTACAAAGGCCAGATCAATTTAGTCAAGTGCTCTTTAACACACATGAAAGATCCACTCCCCTAGGAATGAGTTACAAACAGTAAAAAAAAAAAATTATGGCAGAAATTCTTGAGAGCAAATGTCTCCCATCTGGATATCAGCTCTTGCACATATAACTGGCTGTGTGTACACAAGTGGCTGGACACAGTGTGTATATGGAGGGCATTTGTTGTTTTTGCAGGCCCACATATTTGTGCCTCCCAGTGCTCAGCTTGTTTGCACAAAATGACTGCCTGTTCGGTTCTGGAAGAGCAATCAAACATGTGCTCACTCACTGTGCACATCGAGCCAGAGCAGAGGCTTGCTTAAACTTGGCAAAAGAGATCCAAGGGCATATTTAGATAGAAAGTTACCTCTCTCCATTATGGTATGGCTCCGGCTCATTGCTTACAGTACGTTTTGTCTTTCACTGCTTAAACCAATTTGGAATCTAACCCACATTTTTATGCACAACGTCCACGTGCCATAGGGTTATGCTTGAATAACTGAGCTGTTCCAGCACAGAGTGTGTTTGTCCTAGATTATCCTTGTTTTGTTTGTCAGTCTTAAGAACATCTCTTGGGGAAAATGTGTGATTGCAAATTCCCACCAAAACCGAAATGGCACAACTACAACAAATTCATGCTGTAGATTAGGGTGACTGTGCAAAGAACAAAGCCAAACGGCTCCAGTAATTTGCACGGGGGGGGGGAAGCAGCAGGGGAAAAGGGAAGGCAGTGGAAAACAGATGAATATACTTGCCTGGCCCACGTGCAATAAACGTGATGCCTCAATGGGGGACAAATGGTAAATTTCTGATCACATGTATTTGTGTTCTGTGCTGCCTTTGTAGGACCAAAACTGAAAAATTTGAAGTCAAATTCATCTTATGCCCATGCTGATCTTCAGATGCTGTTACAGATATTGTGGGTTGGTTGTGCCATTGACTCTGAACTATGATAAACTAGTTGTATAGTCTGCAAGCTTGAATGGTCCCATACTCAGTGTAAGTCAAATTGCACAGCAAGTCGTAGTCAACAGTCAAGTAACTACGGGACATGAAAGAGATAGTGTTGAACTCCAGACTTATCACCTGATAACTGAATACAGTTATAGCCCATTCTCAAGAAATAACTGCAATTAGCCTCAAGATAAGTCTGCAACATGTAGACCCAGCTTAAGGCTCTAACCCACTTCAGTACCTTATCAGAACAAAATTATCAAAGGAACCTTAAAGTTGAATCCCTTTCTAAATCAATAATATAAACGTAAGATAACAAAAGATTAACACAGTTGTGGTGGCATAAGCTTTCATAAAACAAAGTTTAAGCCATGGAAGTTTATGACACGCTTAATAGGTTTAGGTGACACAAGGCTCTTAGCTGGTATTTTCTTGTAACAGGAATAGCCCTCTAGAATGTGTTACTGAATACAACGTTCGTAAATAGTACAGTTTTGATGCGAGGTTCCACCGTCCCATCCCCTTTCATGTATGTGCAAACAGAGTCGCCACATGCAAAGTTATTTCTCTTAAGTATCTGGCAAGGCATATGACTGTTAGAAATTCTTGGTTAAAACAAAATTTAGCGCTCATTAAAGCATTAAGGGGAGTGCTGATGGAATCAAAGCAGGTCTTCTGATAAAGCTGTAAAATCACCTCCAACACGCAAACATGGCTGAATGCTAACACTAGGCTCTCATGCAGTCTGTTTTCCTGCAATCAGCAATTAGCTACATAACCCTTCAGTGTGGTAACTGAATCTCAAGCACAGTCTTAAGAAAGAAGATGGTAGAGTAGGACTCAGTCTTTAACTGATAATAGGAAGACAAATTTGAATTCTGCACAGTTCTTTTCCCCCCTTCCTACAGACCCACAGAAAGCTGTCTGTGAAGATGTTAAACCTGTCCACAGCAAGATTTACAGTTGCTCTCTAAATTTATTTTGCGATAACTGGTGTGGTAAACCAGAATTCTGAAAATCCACTGTACATAACGTACATTTTTAACCTCCTCCTTTAGGTTTTGCCTCCAGTTTGCCTAGCTGTCAAACGCATCTTATTAAGGAACTTCACACAGCATACATATGTGTGTATATATAAATATATGTTGGTGCGGCATTTCCTATGGGCAATTTGGTTTTAAGTGGGAGTAGAGTACTCAAATGGGTCCCTCGCTGAATATTCTTTTTTTTTGTAAGATACCAGAACTGAAAGGGTTAGGGTGTGTTACTGCAGTGGTTATCAGCAGACAGCCATCTAACCTTTGGTACTTACAGGTATTTTATGACTCTTGATCATATTATCAAATTCTTCATTAATTTTTTTGTATTTTTCTTCAGTGCGTGGGGTGAGGGCGTAAGAGGAGTCGGGATCGGGGCTTTCACAGCCTTTGTTTTCTTTCTTGTTCAATGCCTGCCAGGTTCAGAGAAATATCAGAAAGTAAAAAAAATGAAAGGGAGATCAGAGTACTTACACATAATCTTTGCCTGCTGATCATTAGATCAATGTCTTCATTAATTTTCCTGTACTTGTCCTCAGACTCAGGGCTGTGACCTACTGAATCGTCTGCATCGGGGTCTGGACTGTCACAGCCATTAAGTCCTTTCTTTCTCAATGTCTGAAATACATAATTTGGAAAGTTCAAGCCTTGACACAGGCTGCCAGAGAGAGCCAGGGCCATATTGTCATTACAACAGTTCAGGCTGCTTGCTGGTTGAAGCCTATTACATTTTACATTAGGGAGAGAATGAGAGAAGAGAGATGCATTAGGTCGACAAGCAGCAGCTCTTGTTACCAGCAGCAAAGAGAGAGTCACTGTGACCTCTTCTGAATCTGAAGTCAGTCAATAAATGGAGAGAGTACACAAGCTAATAAAAACGTCTCTGTTACTGTCTATGCTTTTCCCTGCAACAGAAACATAGTGGATTAGAAATTTCAGCACTTGCATCTTTTTAACACATTGAAAGGGTAATACATTTGATCAAGCAGGGAGTTACTAGCAGTTCTTTGTGCATGGAATGATGAAACAACAACCTGCAGTTTCAAGATACTGTAATGTTGAACTTGCAATGATGTCCATATCAATCCACAGACACCTTCCTTCCTCCTATGCCCAAAATTACAACCTGAAAAGAAGCATTTCATTTTTTTTATAGAACAATTGGGAATTCTATGCAATAAATAACACATGATATTTGATCTCCGCTTCAAAACAGATGATATTTCAGATTCTTCTTGTCCCTATGCAGCAACGACAAACTCAACAGAAAAAAAAAATTAGCATGTCTGCTGGTGAATCACACACAGGTATGCTAAGAAGAACCTGAGACTGGCTCAGCATACCTATTTCTAATTTCTAAGCAGGCATACATGCTGCTCAAACACAGTTATCTATACCCTACGTTTAGCCACACAGCACAATCCAAGCGTGCCGAGCAGCACCCCCACGTCGGCGCTAGTGCTCTCAGGCCGATGCGATGAGTAGCATCAGCCTGACAGCGCTGACGGCGAGCCTGCCTCCCTCCCTCCCTCCCTCGCCCTCGGGAATTGGTGGGGGAGATGGAGATTGTGGGTGGGGGGAGGGAGGGCTCTGGATTCGCCCATACAGCTGAATCCTAAACCTATCCAGGAGGCTGCGCGGCCCTGATTCGCTGTTTCCTCAGATCTGCGCCTGCTATGTAGGAAACGCAGATCCGAGAAGCTCATAGGGGAGGCTGGTGCCTCCCCTACGGTAACGGGACAAACATTCCCTTGCCACAGGAAGGCTCCAGCCTCCCCGACCCAGCGTCGGATGTAGTGCTGGCTGGCCTGCTTTGCCATTCCGGCGCTGGGTAGGATTGCACCCACAGTTTTGAGCTGAGAGGGCTCTTGGGTGACTTGAAAAAGAGAGGGAACAGCCAATACGATGTACTGGCTAGAGCCTCAGATTAGATGCATAAAACACCTAGCTAGAAAACCCCACTCAACCATAAAACATATTCCGTTGCCTTAGGCAAATCACTATCTCTTAATCCAGCCTATGTCACCAAGATGTTGTAAAGATAAAACAAACTTACATCCTCAACCAGAAGCTCTTTGCAGGAAAGGTGGGATACCAAATGTGACAACTATTAATGATTATAAATCAATCATTTGATTTTTATTTTTTTTAAAGAGAGAGTTACAGGAATAGAGACATGCTGGGAGAGCATTCTGTGTTTGTGATGCCAACCATCTGATGCATGTGAATGTTTAAAGTTGAAATTGAAATTAATTCTTTATTGGATTGATGAACACATCATAGAGGGTCAGAAATATCTTCAAAGAAAATACGCAGGCACAAAATTGCAGACACCTGTTCAGGGTAATAAAAAACATAATGATTTCTGACCAGTGATGTCATGCAGGGGGTACGCGGGGGTACGCGAGTACCGGTTTCTAGGATTATGGCTGGCCCCGCCCATTCGCCCGCCCACTCGTCGACTCCGCCCCCTGCAACGTTTGAATTTCCTGCACGTTTGAGTTGCCTGCACATTCTCAGAGCCAGGCAGGCAGGCAGGCAGTGAGCGGAGACTTGCCTTGCCTTGCCACTGAAAAATGAGCTGCTCTGGGGTTTTGGAACTGTTGGGTCACTTTAACATGATGCCAGGCCTCCTTAACATGTTCTGGGGGTGCTGTGGAATACTGTTGCAACTGTTGGGTCACTTTAAAATTGTCTGAGGCCTCAAAAAGGGCTTTTTTCATGTCACTTCCTGCCACGACCTCACTTTCGGCTTATGACATCACTTCTGGTGGGCGGGTCCTGACACGTGCCAATCAAAAGTGAGTACCTGTTCTTAAATCATTTAGATGACACCACTGTTTCTGACTCAAAATTAGTGCAAGCTACTGATTAGAATTATGGAGACCTGACCTCGAACCTACCAACTTGGTCATTTGGGGGACTGTAACACATGGCCCAAGCATCTCTCCTGGGGCAACAATTCAGCTTCTGGGATCTAGGGGTACATCAGCACAGATCTGAGGTTCTTCAAGAAATACCTGTGCTACTGCTAGGGTTTAAAGGGCAGGGCAAAGTAACTGGAGGGAAAAATCAGCATCGGGCTACAAAGGGTCAAAAGTTGTTCTTGTTGTAAAGGGGGAAAAAACCCCACCTCTGGCTCCTTTCTGCAAGCCCCTTGTACAGCTTTCCACAGAAGGATACAGCCATTGCTGAGATTGGTAAGGTGGGCTGCAGATTTTCACTCTAGTCAAGTGAAGAGCAAGGAGCTCAATTTTCTGTGAGCTGAAACTATCTTCATTTGCATCTTCACACAAACTTTCTCTTTTTAATTATACATATGATTTTGCATGTACAGGAGTGCCCCAGTATCCAATGATTCGGTATCCACCGTTTCAGTTATTCGCGGATACCATGGATATTGGGATGCCTATTAAAAAGATAGGGGAACAGTAAACAAATCTCCTTTTTAAAAACCTTGTTGCAGCAAACCACTAATATTCCCTGTCTTTAAAAAGGCGGGGTCTAGAACAAAACCCCAGTAGATACTGGTCCATGTCTGTATAACTTTGTCATACTTGTAATATCCACATTTGAATTTATTTTATTGGGATCAATTATCAGGGTCAGGCTGCAATCCTACTGTATATGCACCCTGAGTTGGCAGTAAGTCCCATGGAAGGCAGTGAGCTTTACAAGTAATCATGCAGTTGCAGGTTTTAGATTTCTTATTCTGAATTTAATCTGTTTTTGTAATATGGACCGCTCCTCACAGTTCTGGAAACCAACATAGCAAAATCTTTTAACTTAAAAAAAAAAATCCATCCTCATCACACAGTGTGCATATAGGGAACAAATCCTCAAATGGTGGAGGAGCCTCTTTCCCCCAATCGTTCTTTCTTGCTGTGGCTCTGAAATGTCTTTCTCTGTCATTGAAGGCCAGCCAGGTCTTACGCTCCTTGCTCCCATTAGAAAGATTTATGTCTCAAGTAACTCAAGGAGGCAGAAATCTGTGCAGTATATTCCCAGTCCACCCCTACTGTGAGTACAGAGGCTGCCACTGTATTTGGCAATGCAGAAAGTTCAATAAAGGTACTAGATAGCATTTCTGAGCAGTATTTCTTACTTACTCAAAACTGGTGCTGTTTTTGTGTAATGATTTTTAATTTTTTTTTTTTGGCTAATCAAAACCCCCAAACTATTGTAACATTCAGGATTTTAGTTTAACAAATACATAGTGCAGTTGACAGACTAATGAAGTTAAAAGGGGCAGATCTCTATCCAATATTCAACCTCAATGCTAGGCTAGCCAAGGAAATAAAACACAGGCCACAAGACAAACTGATAATACTAATTCGCATTATATCTGCTATTTCAGATTGATACAAACTGCAATCCAAAAACAAAGGTACACTGGAGATTTTCTATTGCTGTTTCATTATCTATACTATAGTAGGTAGTTTTAAGAAAGGACAACTTTGAGGAGAGGAACGGTCTAGGTTCTCCCCACATTGCTCCACGACCCCAACCAACACTGCATCCACACATCTTGGATTTCTTGCTTCTTGGATGGCTACTGAGGAGGGCCAGTAGGTGCCTTTCAAAAGGGGGCTGGATTTTGCCCCAGGATTGCTAACTGCTGACTTCTAATATATACTTTAAGTTATTATATCTTCTAATTCAGGGGTGTCAAACCTATGGGCTGGATGCACCCCCGGCTCTCTCAGTGTGATAATTGACCTCTCTCATATCTTGAAATTATGAACAAGATTTGCATATTTTCTCTTCCAGCATTTGCAGCAAATGAGTTTCTATGTGAGAACCATGTGCTTATTTATGGCCATCATCTGTTTAATGATGTCACTTCTTGCTCAGTGATGTCATTTCTAGCCCTCAGCAGGCACCATGAATGATATTCAGCTCACTGTATAAAACCAGTTTGACACCCCTCTTCTAATTATTTCCTATATGTTTCAAATCTCACAATGTTCTTAAGATGACATATTTCCTCTACCTTCAACTTTAATTTGATCATCAACAATATCCAATATATCCAATTTAAGTTAATCTGGCACTCATTGTGAAATTCTTTGACAAAATCCCAACAGGCAAAAACTGTATTTACCAAATTTTTACTGATACAGGACACAATTCAGTGGAAAGGTCTTTGTCATAGGTTCCCTGGAAATGGAGAGATTCAGAACTCCCATCAAATCCAGGAGACTGGTGTAGGAGACATTCCTGGTGGTTTATACCCACAGATACCAATATCCTGGGGCACTGGCAGGGCTTGATTTTAAGCATTCAGGCATTCATCAAGAGCCACTGTGGGGAGGAGGGAGTGAAGGAGTGCACATCAACTGATCTGAAAACATGCAAGTTGGCTCCCTGTTCTGTGAGAGCTCAGCAGTTTACAATCTGACATAAGGCTCCATCACTAGGCATCAGCAATTTTACTCATCCTAGATATCCACACCTGTCAGCGACTTTGCACCTGTTGTCTACACTGGCAAAGACCAAATGACAGCAGCCAATCGGAGCTGCTTCTGCTGCAACATGGCCATAGATGGCTTTTCTCGGTTGTCTCTGCAGGCTGGGGCTGCTAATCTCTGTGGATTTCAACAGTCTGCTTTTTGTACTTGTAATGTTGTCACAATTTTCAGCTCTCCACTGTGCAAAGTGTTTAAGAACGTCACTTTCATACTTCTTATAGAGACTTGCATCTCACAGCAGCTCTCAAAAGTATTTGAAAATCTGTTTTCATCCCAGTCCAGAGCCCAAAGTCCCTTTTTAAAAAAGGCATATTCATCTGAATATATCCTCTTGTTGTAATGCAGCTTTTCAGTCCAACTTTCTCCAGGCTTGGAAAATGGACTGACAGATTCATAGAAGGATAAGAAATTTGTATAGGTTAATAAATATAATAAACACAAGGAAAACATGTATTGGTATTGTTTGTTTTAGCTGAAATTTCTAGGTTGGATCCAAAAATCTTCCTTTTGCAGAAGGTGTTTTTCACTATTTTCCATGCATTAATTGCACGAGAAGTGCTACAGAACCAACTTATAGACTTGTTAATAACCAACTTATTAAGACTTATTAAGGGCGCAATCCTAACCAACATTCCAGCACAACGCAGCTCTGAGGTATTTATTTATCTGAAGAATTTATATCCTGCCTTTTCCATGCTGAAGCAAATGTCCAAGGTGGCTTACATGGGCAACCTGGTCTAGACCACCATTTTTCTCTCTCTGTGTGTGTGTTTTAAACAAAGATACAATACTCTGTGATTCACCCAATCCTGAGTCCCAGATGTAGCCTTTACAATGTGACTCTTTCCTCTGGTTGCAGGCCCTTGAGCTTCAGCAGGCAATCATTTAGTCAACCCTAGACAGTTCCTCAAGGTCGTACTTGGTACTTTGCCGGCTGGCCTTCTCACACATTCCCACACTGGCTAATCAGCTCCACAGTGACTCTGTTCTGCCACAACAGGTACTGCAGCTTGTCACAACCTGGCATTCTGTCTTCCATCCAAAAACAGGGTAAACAAACTTTCCCTTACCTTGAGGAGGCCTCCTTGACTCCCCCCTCCCCAACTGTAGGATGCAGCACATGCCCCATTGGGACAGTTATGTCAATGCTGGGAAGTTGGTTAAGACTGTGCCCCAAGTTAGTTTTAAAGAGCTGGCACAGGTCCAAGGAGAACTACTGGCAGTTGAGGGGCTTATGGCAGGGTAAGGGAAAACATTTTCCCTTTCTCCTCCTAAGCCTCTTGATTGCCGCTGCCACCATCCAGCAGCATGCAGAGCAGCCTGTTTGGGAAAACCATAGGATTAGGCTGTCCAACACGTTTTCTTAAGAAATAACGATTTAGGGACAATTCTGAGGGGCATACATTGCTTTATTTCTTACTGACTGCTCAACATTTGATGACACTCAGCTGAATGTATTAGCTGACTTCATTTAAAATATATGGCGTCTGAGTTGACATTGCGTGATATGAAAGTTCTGCCTTCGGTAACAAATCTGTGACACCTCATTCACAAATGTGAGACACACACCCCCTTTGATGGTACTATGAAAAACAACAACAACGTGCAGCTGTGAACAAGGCCTTAGTGAAATACTCATTCTCTTTTGATCCCACACTGGTCCTGGGATGATTCAGCGCAATTGTTGCAGTCTTTGTGGGAGGATAGCAGATGGAATTTAGGCTGCTAGTACTGGCTGGGAAAAGGATAAGAAACGTGTAGTCAGGAAGGCTGAATCTCTTAGGACACATTGGAGGGGGTGGGCTACTGCATGAAACCTTGGCTGGGGTCTTGATGTGTCACTTTCCTAACTCCCCTTTACACTGCCATTTCCATGGCCTTCTTCTGTTAGTACTTCAGTCTCAGCTAAAAAATGGTTGACTGGTGCTTCAGTAGTGCCCCTCCAAAAGTACCCAACTCTTCTGGCCAGGACATTCGCTATGATGGCAATGGAAATTCCCCAGTGCTTTTAATGGCTGTGTGACATAAATTAAATAGGCTCAATCGGCTACAGCTCGGAGCCGCAGCGACGGGAGATTCCCGGGTAAATGTTCTGCCTGTCATGCTGCTATTAAGGGTAACAAAGCCTTGATCAAAAAAATCCCAGTGGCAACTCTAGGTGTGGCAGCAATGGGTATGCTTTGCGGTAGGGTGACTGACAGGCACTTCCAGTTGCTTCAGGGTCAGCAGCCAGTGACAAATGGCCTTAAAGGTGGCTGAACAAAAGCAAAATAGAAATTTACAATGATGAATATATCCCATTTTCTCCCCCATTTTGTCTATTTTTGCTCATGACCCCCAAGCTCTTATATAGGTTTGGCAGCCTAAAATCAGCTGGGACATCCTCCTGCAAGCAGTTTTTGTCTTTTGCCTGTTTCAGCCTCCATTACTAGCAAGCATATGCGTTTGTGGACTAGTAGCCATCTTCTCATTTGGGGTAGCCATTCTGTATAGCAATAAGCCTGCCTTGCCCACTGGGCTGCTGACCTATTTGTCTAGGTGGGTGGGATGGAGATACCAGGTGGGTCTACTCTTCCAGTTGGATAACTTGAAGTCATCACATTGAGCCAAGTTTTTTTTTTTTTTTTAAGCACAAGCAGCTCAAGTGTGCTTATCTGCTTGTCAGCTGTGAGAATGCTAGTGCACCCACTTACACTAAAGTACAAAGAGTAAGGATTTTGCCAGTGGTGAATTGGGCAGCCCCATGTTGGGCTGCCTGGTTCAAGGTGGTGGCAAGGTGGAAGCCACCACCAGATCCAATGCCCTTGCAGATCGGCTCCTTCCCTGCCTCCCCCTGCCCCAAATGGGCTTACTGGCAGCTGCCACTGCTGGAGCGCCGGCCATTCCATCGGCCCGCATAGGAGCCGGGCGTTATGCGTAAGTGGTGCGGTGTAATAGACGTGTTTCACAGCATGTTTGTGATACCTTTAGCCGGCGGTACACACCTACCGCTGGTGATAAGGGTCTTAGGATTGGGCCCTGAATCTGGAATGTATGAAGCTACATTATTCTGTGTCAGATCATTGGTTGGTTCATTTCAATATTGACTGGCAATGGCTCATATAAAGGTTTCAGAGATTTTTTGTTTTTGCACAGAGACTTTTCCAGTATATTTAAAAATCTGATTTGGGAATATCAGGGATTGAATCTGGAACCGTCCGTATGCAAAGAAGCCATGAGCTACGGCCCCCTCCCCTGTGTGCTGTAGGTTTACAGTAATGAATAAAAGAAAGACATATTTTTATGTCCTAAAAAGATATATATATATATATATTTATGAATATAACTAAAATTGTACAACACCCTACAATTCTTTGTACTGTTCTGTTTTCTCAAACTGCAACCACTTCTAGGGTGGAAATATCAGAATTATCCTTTGCCAGCAACTATTTTTAGGGCAGGAAATGATGTGTGATGCAGCCAGCAGAAACTGAACAGCAGAATATAATTACGAGAGGCAGACTTTTCTTCCTTCAGCTTCGAAAGTAATGCACTCATTCTTGTATAGCATACTTTGGAATGCTCAATATGTTGGTTTTGCATTGCACTGGAACGGTTACACTTCCAGAGGTGCTACATTGGCAGAGGCCATGCAAGGCTGAGTTGGCAGAGAACATGGCACCAACTCTAACCCCACTTTCTGCGGCACCTGGCCCTTCCTCAAAAGACACAGAAGAAAACACTTAAAATCTTAATATTAGGAACAGGCTTTTTAAAAGATTATTTTTCTATACATTAACTTTATACAGCAACATTTTGCCAATGCGACATCTGCAATACAAACTCCCTTGAAATGTAAGAAGAAAACTCCAACTTCCTTTTATGGTTTAAACTTTCCAGTAAGTTCAAAAAGACATACTAGTCAGTACCTCTGAAGTATTAAAAAAAAAAAATCAAAAGCTTATCTAGAAAGACTCATCTCACCATGAGCTTTCTTGCCTCTTCTGACTACTACCAACTTTGGAATCCAGTGTTTGATTTACACCTGTTCCTTTCCCACTGCAACTGCTCCAATTTAAATCTCACCCCACCCACAGTGGCTTCTCTTAAAAAATAAAAAAATAAAAAAAAATAAAAATAAAAATAAAAATAAAAATAAAAATAATAGGACTCTCTTGGATGGGTTTGCCTATATTATAGAACTAGGTGCTTACAAAGTATCAATGCCCACTGGTTGTCTTTTTAATTTTTCATCCTTGCTACAAATGTACACGTGAATTCTTCTAGAGAAATAATTTCAGCAAATTACAAAACTGATACAATCCTTTTTTCTTGAGTTGAGTACATGTAATGGGATCTGTGCACACAGAAAAAAAGTAAGATCACAAGCCTTGCCTTTAAACAGCTATTAACAGCTGTAGGCATTTTATCTGCTCATTAGAATGTCTTTGGTTTACAATGTGTCTCCTCCTTGTAGAAATTCCCAGGAGAGAGTTAAACTCAGAATCCAAACACTGCAAACTGAAACATTTATAATTCTTCATTGTCTATCATGAGAAGGGAAACAGAGGACTGTGACAGAGCAAAAGGTGTAGATTGAAGCCTTCTATTAACAAGGCAATCCTATTTCACTACTTTACAGTAGTCATGTCCCCTTCAGGAGCCATGGGAAGGGTCCATAGCTTAATGACAAAGCCCACATTGTGCATGCAAAAGGACGCAGGTTCCATCCTTGAAATATCCAAATATCTATGAAGACCCCCCACCTGTGATCACAGAGAACCACTGACAGTTGAAGTGGATGATATTGACAAAGTACAAATCTTAGATGCTTCAAGATGGAGCATCTGATTCAGTATAAGACAATTTCATTTGCGAATATTGCTTGCCTGATATTAATAATGGAAAACAAATTAATCACCTGCTATAACAGTGAGAGTGAGAGTGAAATGAGAGTGAAGAGTTATTTGGCCAAAGCTTCACAACTGCAGCCTGGCAGCGGTTCGGAACCTAGTTGTAGGTTAGTGGCTGTCACATTTATTTATTATATTATGTGGCTGAATTCTTGATCCTTTCTTCTCTCAGGGTGCAATCCTAACCGGGAGTCAGGCCAGCACAGTTAGGCCATCAAAGTATGGCTGGCACAAGGGACACCCTAAAGTATGTTTGGACCATCAGAGAGGCCAGCACACAGATGAGTGCCATCCTCCTTAACTGTGAGAGTGGTCCAAACGTGCTTCACGGTGGCTCTTGTGCTAGCCAAACTTTGCTGCACTGTGCTAGCCTAACTCCAGGTTAAGATTGTGCTTTCAGTACTGGACAGTATATAATAATAAATAACGAGGTATTTCTCCCTCCCAAAGGAACATTAGTTATCTGCATTCTGGCATCATCTGAATTATTAAAATTTTCAAGGGCAATTTATGGCAAAAACCAAGACTTGGGAATCTGTTCAGTATTTGGAAATGTTGACAATTATCATTTGATTCTATAAAATATAAAATCATTTAAAAATACTGAGCGCTTCCATTCATAAAGTTCTATGTTGCTGTTTAGTCGCTAAGTCGTGCCTGACTCACCACAACCCCATGGACCATAGCATGCCAGGCCTCCGGGTCCTCCACTAGCTTCTGGAGTTTGCCCAACTTCATGTTCATTGCTTCGGTGACACTATCTAACCATCTCATCCTCTGTCGCCCCCTTCTCCTTTTGCCTTCCATCTTTCCCAGCATGAGGGTCTTTTCTAAAGAGACTTCTCTTCTCATGAGGTGGCCAAAGTATTTCAGCTTCAGGATTTGTACTTCCAGGGAGCAATCAGGCTTGACTTCCTGTAGGATTGCCCGATCTGATTTCCTTGCAGTCCAGGGGACTCTCAAGAGTCTTCTCCAACACCATAAAAAATAATGTTTTGAGCAGGTAATACAAGTTAAAGTGTGGCTGCTTTGTGGAGCCCTACAGAAATACAGCTTCAGTCTCCTGTTTCTCAGGGCTTTGTTAAGCAACTGCCAGGATTCTGGCCAATTACACTGCAGTTATTCAGTGCTCCACAGGCAGCTGCAAAACAGTCAAGAATCAGGTCAATTTTCATGTTTTTGCAGCTATTTCCAAAAAAGAGCAGCAAGAGAGAAAGGGATGGATCTAGTCAGGGGAATAACACAAATGCAGTCTTTCTAAGCAATGCACTTGGAAACCAGAAACAAAGAGCATTAAAACTAATTTAGTGTGCCTTCCAGCGACATCATGCAAGAAGCACCCTCCAATGTGCATCAACTTCACAATTGTCTTTTAAAGTAATGTGGGAAGGCTGGGCAACTGGAAGTTTACAAAATAAGTTGATCCCATTTGGAAGATTTGTGAGGCGTGGGAAAGATAAGAGAACTTCCCAGCATCCAGGACAGCAGAGGGTGACACTAAGAGGGCAATACTATGGATGTCTATTCAGAAATAAGTCCCGCTGAGTTCAATGGAGATTACACCCAGGTAAGTGCGCACAGCATTGCAGTCTAAGCGTGGCTTCCTTTAAAACTGGAACTCAGTGGTGGGTCTAGCGGTGGGTTTTTTCTATAACCTCTTTTCTATAACCTTCATGACAACGAGAAGTTCAAATTCCACTTGAAACAATGTTGACAGAACTATGGTACAAACTATAAGCAAAATATAATAAATATAGATTATTTATTTAATCCTGCACAGGATTATGGTGCTTGTGATGTTCAGTGGCATTTGAATCCTAAAACAAATATACCAGCAAATAGGCTGGCTCAACTGGTGTTGTCTGGTGCTTCAGCTCCCTACGTGAAGGTCCCTCAACAACGTTTTTGTATGGGGATGATTCTCTCAGCAGCTGCAAAAACTGAAATCCACAATATACACAATTTGATGTAATGGCATGGAGAGTGTCCACATCAACACAAATTGGGTGATAGTGCAGAGAGTCTTCACAATACTAGGAAGTACTGCTTGGAAAGTGACTTTAAAGTTCTCAACAACTATATGGAGCTCCATCAAACCAAAGTCATTTTTATTTGCTTCTACATGGGGGATGTAACACTGGAATCAGTCCTAAATCACTTCAGTGGAACTACCTTTCAAGTAACTATGCAAAGAGTCATAGCTGCAACACACCCCGCTCCTTAAGTTACAATGTGTTGCTTAAAACCTTTGCCCAAGCCACGGTAAGTTATGATTGACGTAGCCAACTGTAACCTTTGCAGGAATTTCTCTGTGAGCAAGAGAGATAAACAAATTGCAAGGAGAAGAGGCAGATATTCCAAGCTGCTCTGGCTATGTGTCCACAACAACATATACTGGTAGACTTTCATCCGTATGATATAGATACTGTAATATGAATGGGCAGAAATTACAGACTGCCAGTTTTGGAGCTCACAAAACAGATGCTGGCTTAAACACAATACACGTAGGCCCACAATATCTGTGGATTCGGGCCCACAGATTTCAGAAACCTTGGGTTCCAAGCCCGTAGGGGATGGGCCCACCAGGATCCTGCGGAGACATGCAGTGCTGCGCAGTGATTGCCTCCAGGGGGTTTTCTGAGGCCCATTTCAGGTGAAAAAGATGTTAAAAATGTTACTTCAGGTTTTGGGAGAAAATTGGAAGTGACATTTTTCTGACCGTATGAGGTATGCTGGGGCCCAGAGAAGTCAACGCAGGAGGGCTTTCCTGGACCTCTGAATGACTTATAAGCGCATAAAAACATTCAGGTTTTCCCCCAAACCAGAAGAAACGATTTTTTTTTTTGCCTGAAATAGGCCTTCTGAGGTCTAAAGAGGCGTGGGCACATGTCTGCTGTGGACCTCAAGAAAGCCCCCGGAGCTGACCAGTCAGCTCCAATCAGGTTTGAAGGGTTGGGGTGGCCCAAATCCTTGGGTGTGAATACCCGTGGATTGCGGTATCCTTGGGGGTTCCAGAAATGGAAACCCCGCGGATAGTAAGTTGCCTACTGTAATGACAAGTGTTATGACTATTATGAACTTGACTTAGAATGGTGTAGATGATTTTTAATCCCTAATTTGTATAATGCTACTTCAGTTTGTCTCATTAATTCCTTGGTCTGTTACTTGGACTAATGGGGATCAGCAAAATGGTTAACAGGCCCTGTGTTGCTTGCAGATATCAAGGGTGTTAAACTGGTATGTGTATTACTACCCCAAATTCTCCATCTTAAAGATCCTAAAGTGGCAATTCAGCAACTCTGAAATGCTGCCAACATTCAACTAAGGTTATTCTTCTCCTTCTTCTTCTCCTCCTTCTTCTCCTCCTTCTCCTCCTTCCTCAAAGCACTGCTTGAGATAACCTTAGATCTAAGTAGAGAAGTTCTCTATGGAACATGTAGGAGTTAATTCCATCTACATTATTGTATATGCCTAGAAATTCCTATTTTGCTCCAACTGCACACTCAATTCAGTGTGTGGCAACAGTTAACAGTAGTGTAGCTAGAGGGAGGCAGCAGCACGGCAAGTACTACAGGCGCAGCAACGCGCTGTGAAAGCTGCTCCTTGCACTCGTCATCAGAGCCATTCTGGGCAGTGACGGCAATGCCCAGGCATGCCAGATCGTATCCCCTATTTTGTTGTTAACACTAACGAAATAGCTGGCGTGCATGTGATTAAAACCATAGATACCAACCAAAGTAAATGAATAAAAAAGTTTTTTACTTATTTCTCATTGGCTTTCTGGCTCCCCTAACCCCCCCCCCAACACCACAGCATACAGCATGCTACAGCATGGCAGGGTGTGCGTGATTTCCTGTATAATAATACTAATATTTGCACAGAATTTTCTGATAGTGCAAAGCGCTTCACATGTACTATCTTGATGTGTCCCTTGCAACAACTTTGTAAGGTAAGTATTTTTATCCCCGTATTGAGGTTGGGGAGCTGAGGCTGAAAGGGAATGACTTGCCTCAGACCACCAACTGAGTTCATACAGAGGCAAAATTTAAAGCACGGTAGTCTGGATTCACAGCTCAGCTTCTTAGCCATGATGCCACATCAGTTTGGTCTGTCTCTTTTCATTTTTAACTGAAAGGCAGCCACAGCAAGTTTCACATTCTGTTGCAGCAGAGGGAGAGGGGACAGAGGTTTACCTTCCCCCCTCCCCAACTGTTGTTTATTCTATATTGCACTTTGGGAAAAAAAAAATCTTGTATTTTTTTCCCCTGTGAGGCAGATAAAAGTTTAAGAGAGCACAATTTTAAATGGGACTTTTAACTTTTAACTTTTAAATTTAAAAGTTGCTGGTCAGAGAGCAACACTCATCTTTCCCTTGTGCTGTGAACAAATTTTCAGACTGCCCACTGCATCTCCGTTAATAAAAAAGCTGGACGATTCAACCATGTATCTCATATAATGGTGTTGCTTGGTTCTACTTTGTCCAAACACATGAAATAAGGGGCGTGAAGGGACAAACACCTTGAGAAAACTAAGTTGGAACTAGCAAGATTTGCTGTTCATGTCAAAGCTCCAAATTTAAGTTGCTGCTGGGGAAAAACAACACCACACTTTTGCACACCTCTGCTAATAAGACCTTTCCAGGCACCATCCTAAGCTAGTTTTATTTTGTACGATTGGAGGAAGTTGCGCCTCCAGTCCAAACTGTCAAATCTTGTTACCTGCAGGGGGCCTGACAGTTCAAGGCCTCTGCTAATGAAGACAATTAGGTGAAACCATTTATACCTGACATCATTTGGAAGCTATAAATGGAGACATCTGGGAAGAAGAAACTAAAGAAAGACCTTTCAAATCCCTAGGAAAAACTTCAGAAAAAGAAATGTTTTTTTTGGTCTTTATCTTCCAAATTGAGAAGGAGTTTTGTGTAAGTCCCAGCTCACATGAATTGTGAGCAATGGCTGGTCCTGCTGAACGTTTTTATATTCATGATGTTGCAACAAAAACAAAAATGACCTTTCTAAGATTAGGAGTATAAAAACTTATTGAAAGCCTGCTACAATTCTGCACACTTATGAACAGAATGGAAAGCTTTTACTCTTATTGTCCCCACAAGGTAGTTCATTATCTTTATCTGCAAATGGGATACAGAGGCGGAGAGTTAATTACTTGGCAAAGGGCACCTGGGGAGTCTTGGCACAGTATGAAAACCAAACCCTTGTTTCCAAGATCTAGAACTCAGTTCAGTTGCTAGCTCTGTACAGATATTCCAAGGCTGCAAGTGTATACCTAACATGAAATCGTATCAAAATCAGTGTCAGTTTCTACTTGTCCCTCATCTTTATATGATAACCACCTCATACAACTGTGCAATTAGTTCCAAACTTGCCTTTGCAATGTAACTCCTCACTTGGAAAGGAGTGAACATTTCAAGCATCTGCATCATCTGCTTTTGAGAGGTATGTCCCCTGGATCATGGTTCTTGCAGTGCTGTGCCTCCAATGCATCCTTGCCAAACCATCCAAATGGGCACATAGAATGGACCCCATTTTTCTACAAGTCCATCCTTCCACCTTCTCTGTTCTTTCCCTTTACCTTCCCCACCTGTTTCCCCCCTTCTTTGCTTTCAAACTAGGCCATTTGATTCTCAGATCCTTCTTTTTCTTACTACATTCCTGTGCTTTCTTACTACATTCCTGTGCAGTGATGCATTGGCACCCACATGGTCTCTGCTGTATTCTGCAGGGGATTTTTCAGCTGATGGCAATTTTGTCGAGGTAAGGGGTCATTTGTCCCCTTGACCTGGGGTGAGCTCCAGCAGCCATTATAGGTCAACATGGACCTGTGACAGGTCAATCGCTGGGGCAGGTCCAAGTTGATCTGTGATGGCAGATCAGGCCCGGGAAGGCAGCATGTGTTGCCCGTGCCAATCCTGCATTCTGGGCCTGATCCACCTTTCTCCCTGCCTCTGTCACTGCCCCGTTCTGCCCAGCCCTTCTCTACTCTGCCCCATTCCATCCTCTGCAGGGCTTCACCTGCTCTGGCAGCTTTGGCCGTCGCTAGAACACAGCAGGCCACTCTGGCTTTTCCACCCAAACAACATCTGTGTAAGAAACATGCAACCTTACATGCACAGCAAAATACACACATGGCACTGTCACTTGCGATGATGTGCTCATCATGTGAACACACTGATTGCACACCATTTCCTATACCATTTCCTATTTCCACAGAAGGAATTGTATCTTGTTTAAATAGTTAAAAGGGTCAATTTATACAATAGATTGGCACATAAAGCAAGTTAAATCTGGATCTATCTACCCACCCGCAACCACACCCACACCCAGAGTCTTTATATGCACCTTCACTTATCTGTGAGGGGCAGAATTAGTACTTTGTTCATTAACTGCACCTCTGTCCTCTTTATTCACTATGCAGAGACCTTCCAAAGGCTACCAGGATGTGCAGAATGCACATGTGACCAGCACTGACCCCTTTAAAATGGCTGGCAGAAACATCCATAGGCCATGTTTAAGGGGTCCATGCTAGTTGCAGGTGCCATTCTGAATATCCCTGCAGCCTCTAGAAGGTCTCCACAGCATTCAGAGATCTTTTGGCACTTCTTGCTGCACTCTGCTGACTTCCTGAGGGTCTCTGCTGAATTCTTCTGATGGTAGACAAGGTACCCCTTGCACCTAACACCCTCGATCCCATAGGATAAATGTTTCATTATCTGTGGATCTGCTATCTGTGAAACTTTCCAGGAATCCAACCCTAGTGGGTAATGAGGACTGACTATATATTAAGTTTTTTTCAAAATTGCAAAACCTTCATTCAAATACTATACCCTATTTGAGACAAAATTGGCAATTTGGGCAAATTGTTGACACTAAAATCTATATTATGATACCTTTTTTCAATAAAAAGCAGTTTATATTAAACATTTCTGCAATCACATATGGGAATGTATAGCTGCAATACTGCAGGTTGGTAGTTTTATCTAGAACTCTCTCTGTTAAATAAAAACTGCAGTACTGTACACAAGGTGCTAAGGCAGGGGTTCCCAAATGTTTTAGCATCTGAACCCACCTAAAAAAAAGAGTTTGACCTTACCAGTCACTCAAGCCTCTGTGGCTATGATTGGACTGCAGTGATTCCTCCCCCCCCAGTAGTAGGTTGTTTACCCTTGATGCATAAAGCCTATCAGACGTGACATTTTCACGAGCCACCCAAAATTTTATTGGACCCACAGTTTGGAAACCGCTGCTCTAAGGGAAGATTTGCAACTATACCAATTGTACGTTGTGCACCAGCTTTCTCCCAATTCACAAACCACCAGTGTAATCTGCCCTATGCTGTACACTGGATACATACTGACCCACAGAGTCCCAAAAACGATCCAGGGAGATCAAAGCTGTGATTAATCTTATTGGGTCTGCACAATGTAGAGCAGTGTAGCCCTAGACTGGGACATCCCATGACATGATTTTTCCTGCTTTACAGAATCAAAAGGACCTTGTCATATAATTCAGCTTCCTGCCACTTTGGAGCAAAAGGAAAGGAAACTGAAGATACCACATAAAAAGAACCCACTAATGGCAATAAAAACCCTAGCAGGGTGGGGTGGAAGTTGCCCACTAGGTGTGTTTCAGGAAATGTACATTTTAGGAATAAATGTCATTTTCACATATCATTAAAAAACAAATTCAACTGCTAACATGCATTTTATAGCTACTGAGGGGGAAAAAAACCCTGCTCCTTAACTGATGTTAAGGACTGATGTTGAACACGCCAGAACTATGTAATAACCAATATGAGACCCCAAATTACAGCACTAGAAGTATACATTATGTGCATTTAATGTCTGGTCATGTTATACATATGATCCTACTGTGGCAGTGTGATATATATATATATATATATGCGCGCACACAATCCATTAGGAATTGCTTCTCTGTCAAGATTTTGATCTCATTTGAGTCAATCTGTAGCAGCTGCATGTTGTTTAAAATACTCTTTATCGACTATTCTATAATTTACTTCCTTTGAACAGCCTATGTGCTGTAATGCTTGATCAAAGAAATAAACTTAAGCTTTAACAACCCTAACTTAAAGTGCATGCACTTTTTTATGTATAATAGGGCTCTATAAAATGTAATTATAGTTGTCTATAGATTGCACAGGATGATGCAAATAAGTGGGTTTGAGACTTTTTTATAATGCATGCGTATTCAATACATCAAAGATTTTTCTCCTTAATGCCAGCGTCTATTGCAAAGACATTAAATTATTCAAAATAAAGTTGAATAGACTTATTTTACTGGTACATTACCTTGATCATTAATTGCTGAGGAAAAAAAGTCTGATTTTCTAAGATGATAAAGTATCTAGAAAACGCCGTTTCAAAACATTATGATATACTTAAACAGCATTTAGCAATTAATACAAAAGATTACTATTGTTTGTTTATTATGAGCATAATTCACACTTGGTCATTGACCATATTATTATTAAGCATTTGGGCAAATAAAATACACACAATTGAGGCCTGGTGACTTGTGCTAATTTCATTTTGAGCTTTAGGTAAATCATGACATACACATTTAGAGACCCTTCAGAAGATAATGGAGTCTTGTCAATAACGTCTACTTAATACATAAAGCATGGGCGCAAATTATATTGAACACAAATAAATAATTAACAGTTGACTGTAAAAAAGGGAAAGTCAGCATGTTTTGAAATCAAATGAGATTTTGCCAGAAGTGTAAACACTTTTTGGAAACTTGAAGGCGAGATCGTAGCGCTATTCAAGAGCAAATTATTTACAGGGAACTCAGGAAGGTTATAGATGAGGAATTGCAAAATACTGAAGCATTCTGTCCAATAAAGTAGGATCTGGGCTGGGTTGACCATTATTATTATTATTATTATTATTATTATTATTATTTGTTGTTGTTGTTGTTGTTGTTGTTGTTGTTGTTGTTGTTGTTGTTGTTGTTCAGTCGCTAATTCGTGTCCGACTCTTCATGACCCCATGGACCACAGCACACCAGGCCTCCCTGTCCTCCACTAGCTACCGGAGTTCACCCAATTTTATGTTCATTGCTTTTGTGACACTATCTAACCATCTCATCCTCTGCCGCCCCCTTCTCCTTTTGCCATCAATCTTTCCCAGCATGAGGGTCTTTTCTAAAGAGTCCTCTCTTCTCATGAGGCGGCCAAAGTATTTGAGCTTCAGCTTCAGGATTTGTCCTTCCAAGGAGCAATCAGGCTTGACTTCCTTTAGGATTGCCCGATCTGATTTCCTTGCAGTCCAGGGGACTCTCAAGAGTCTTCTCCAACACTTCTCCAATAATTCAAAAGCATCTATTTTTCGGCACTCCGCCTTCCTTATAGTCCAGCTCTCACAGCCATACATGACTACTGGGAAAACCATAGCTTTGACTATGCGAACCTTTGTTGGCAGGGCGATGTCTCGGCTTTTTATTAAGTTATCTAGGTTTGCCGTAGCTTTCCTCCCAAGAAGCAAACGTCTTTTAATTTCAGTAGTAGTATTGGCTAAACTGGGGCTGTTACTAGGACCCCCATTTCTTAAGAACTATCAGCTTTGTATTAAAAAAATAAATACTAGCCCTCATGGTTGGAGAGCAAAAATCTGGAAAAGTGTGGGCTGCACCAGCTGAAATCTCACAGACATTGAGCCTCCAGCCTGGATCTAAATTATTTCTATGTGCTTTCAAAAAAGAATTACGTATGTGCGGCTGAGGCTTTGTCGTCCCTTCCTTGTGCACTGGCTACGAACACAGGAAGCTGCCTTATACAGTTAGTCCCTCCAGCTCAGTAAAGCCTGCTCTGACTGGCAGTGGCAGTCCAGGGTTTCAGACAGGAATTTTTCCTGCCTTACATGGAGATGCCAGGGATTGAACCTGGAATGCTCTTCATACAAAGCATGTGCTTCCCCACATGCTACAACCCCTCCCTAGTCCCACTGCTGGTTCCCACAGCCAGCCAGACAAGCTTCTCTTAAAACTGTAAAGCAACACGTCTACTAGGCAGTGGAAAGTTCTGTAGAAATGCATTAAAGTGACACCGGCTACGTGTGTGCTCCCCCCCCCCCAATTTTTACACACCCACCTTTTGACCCAATACTCTTCAGGGTTCCTAGCCTTTTTCTCCAGACTTCACTGCTCACCTAGCCCAATAAGATTCCTCCTTCCAGACACAGCACTATTGTCCTTCTGCTCAGCTCCATCTCAAATGGCTCCCCAGAAATGTTCAAAAAACATTCTGGGGTATGAGACAAACATTTGGAGTATGAGCTGAATGCATCTGTATAATGCAGAACTGGGCCTGCATGGAACAACATGGATGTGCCAGCAATATCGCTGTCACAGATCCACATTGCCCCATAGCAGCTGCTGGGGCTTACTCTAGGGCAAGTGGACAAATATCCCCTTACCCCAAGATCTCTAGATACCAAAACACCTCCACGAGCTGCAGCAGACACAGTGCATGTAGCGCTGCATCGGCGCACAAGAGTTTAGGTAGGATTGGGCTGTGAGTACAGTCTTCTCATAAAAGGGTTTGCTGAAAGGGACTTAGCAAGATGTGCTGCAGTCTAGAGAGCTCTTTCTGGTGCATTTGAGAGCTTCAGTATGTTTAGGCAGGCTTTAAATATTTAATATCTTTTAAGGATTCTAAACATTCATTTTAAGTATATTTTCTCTCAGATATTCCTGGTTGAAGTACAACTGACCTTTTAGTGCGATTGAGAACAAGGCATGTTTTAGGGACCGCTCAAGAGCCAAAGAATGCAAGAGTGGCTGTCCTTATATGGTAAAGCAAGAGAGATGACTGTTCTTATTCCTTCCAGCAGCTTCCACATCTCAAGGAAGGCAAGAACAACTTATCAGATGTTTCCCCTGGGAATACTTAACAAACTGCAAGTGGAGCCAGGGCTTGCACATAGGCAGGGTCAGAGTCAGGTTGGTGAGGATCCATGTCGGTAATGCTTTGAATGACTTGTGTCTAATGCCCAGTTCTGCATTATTCAAATGCATTCAGCTCATACATCAGTGGCTTAAATGCTTTTTGAGCAATTCTAGGGAGCCGCTTGAGATGGAGGTGAGCAGAAAGGCAGAAGTGCTGCGTCTGGAAGAAGGATCTTATGGAAGGCAGGCTGGGCAGTAAAGTCTGAAGAAAAAGGCAAGGAGATTGGGGCCAAAATGTGGATATGTACAAATGGGGAAAAAAGCACACATGCAAAGTGCTTTATTGTTGCTTTGCAGCACCTATGCTGGCAAAACGCCTGTTCTGCTGGTGCACTTAGATAGGACTGAGCTGTATGTACATCATGAAATACTCGACACCAAGGAATGACCCTACCTTCTTCATCTCTCTGTCATTTGATTTTAAGGGAACTTGGCATATCAGCCCAATGTAAGTGCACTGCTGACCAAGTCATGGACAGGTGATCATAAGTGCCCTTCAGGGTTCTGTGCTTTTCTTCCCTCCTACTTGATGGTATACCACCCCTCTGAGTCTTGGAGATAACTATGGTTAGTATTACAACTTCACTGATGTGTGAGCTAACCACAGTTAAGTGCCAAAGCACAGTTTTAAACCATGATCAGCAGAACTGGCTTTGCAAAGTGTGTATTAGGCTTACTATAGCTCCTAAAAATGTCACTGCAGAAGTAACTCTAATCTATCTCCAAAATCAAAAGGGGGGATGTCCATGTGAGAGAAAAGGATGGGAGGAAATGTACACACATGGTCTGGCAACCTTTCTACCTGTCCTGGGGCATTGCAATCAGAGGGAGTCAGGCAATGAATTTTTTTCTTCTTTTCAGAGAGCTGATACACATGTGAGTTCGTAGATACGGCATGTTTAAAGTCCTGTCTCATGAATAACCCTATTTTTAAAAGTCCTCATAAAGAACTCAGCTTTGAATCTGTTGTGCATAACAGGAATGTCTCAATGATAAAAATACATTTGCCCCAGTAGCATAGCCAGAGGGGTGGGCAATACTGAAGGCGCAGCAATGCGCTATGTAAACAGCCTCCCACTCACAGCTGGAGCCATTCTGGGCAGCATTGCCATCACTGCCCAGAATAGCTCTAAACCGTGTGTGGAAGGGGCCGCTTATACAGTGTGTTGCGGCACCTGCAATACTTACTTTGCCACTGCCCCCTCTGGCTTCACTACTGATCTGACCATAATAACCTCTGTCTCTATAACACAGCAATAGGCAGATCACTATCTGTGTTGGAAACAGTTACACAGGGTCATGCGTCCTATTTTTCCATGCATGCTCTAAAGATACAATATGGGAATTCAGGCTTGGTAATTACTAATACACCACACAGACACAATCACACCCTCTGTACTGCATAAAGGGATCACTTGTGGTCTGCCTTCATCACAAACAGCAGTTGGGGTGGGAGTGCAACTTGCAGTAAGACATAATTCCGTACAAGAAGGAAGGAGACCAAAAGAGTTAATGTGCACAGATACAAGGACTCTGATTCTTCTGGGGTGATTTAAGTCCCCTCGCATCAATTATTGTTCTTTGTCTTCACAGCCTTATCACCAGCAGCATTACAGGAGCTGAATGTAACAATACACAGGCCAAAATAACCCCCTGAACTCTGCTGACATTTCTACACACCCAGCTGGTGCATTTGTCAGGCTCACTTTTAATTAAAAAGAAGCCCGACAACAAGAGAGTCTGCGACGTTTTTCGGAACAACACTGCAGCTTTAAAATTTCAACTATTATTCTACAGAAGAAAAGCATAGCAAAAACTACAGCATCAAAAAAGTCAAGGTTTGTCCATAAATCTTTCCTTCTCCATCTACTCTCCAAATCTTGACCTAGTTATTCATGCCTTGTGTACTCTGTGTGCATTAATACAATAATGATTTTGTGTTATCCGAAACAAGAAAATTTGACTAACGTTTCTAAACATGAAGCTTTTTTACACATGCACACATTCATATTCCCACACACATATTCCCAAAGTTCAGCCAAGTAAGGCATTGGTCTAAACAAGTCCTTCATATGTGAATCAGTGGTCAGCCACCAGGCTAATGCTCTATTTCTAATGTCTAATGCTCCTTATTTCAAGGCACATCCCATACATTTAAATAAGTTTCTTCTCAATGATCAAAGATTCGGCACAGAAATATATGGCAGTTCCTCATTTCACACCACTCCATAAAGAAATCCCTCCATTTGAGTTCTGAAAGAGCCAAGACAGTCCAAGAGTTAACTCAAAAATTAACAGTTTTTTTTTAAAAAACCAAAGAAATGTCATTTCTCTTACTTAGGCAGAGTGTCGAAAGGAGGGCCTAAACAAGTCTGCAGTCAGCGAGTGATTAAATTTATAAAATGTTAGGCTGTATCTTCATTGCACACACTGTCAGTAGTATGCAGCTGGGAAAAAAAGGTGTATTTTTAAAACCCTGTGGAAAGAAGGAGAAGGGCTGGAGGGAGCCGAAGGAAAGCTTGAGGAAAAGCCAGCTATTTTTGACAGCAAGTTCGCTTCTGTGAAACAAAGCCTTGTCTTTCATAAAATGTTTACGACTGTGAGGAAAAAAAATATATCCTTGGGCTAAAATGTTTATTGGCACCTAGGAGTCTGAAGAGAGCAAGTGAGGCCTGCGGCTTTTCTGAGGGTTTTTTTGGAGGGCACTTTATCATCTGCTGCATTCTCAAAGGGATCTCTGAATGAACAGAGCCAGATTACTCAGCCTTCGAGTCCACGCCCATTCCTCTCCATTTTCCTTGGCAAGACTGAGAGCCAAGCTATTTTTAGCTAGGTGGTTTTCTATTTTTAGGCAACTACCAGTTAGAGACATTTGTTAGGAATTTTTTTTAAGAAGCACAAAGGGGGGGAGGGGGGAATGTAGCTTCCTTTCGCCAATTGTACGGCAAAGCTTTTCAACCTGTAACTCTAGGCATTTCAGCTGCTTCCAATCTTGGAAAAATAAAAGAAAATTCAAAAGTTCAAGGATTTAAAAATAAACTTAGCCTCTGGCAAAAAGACCAAAACACAACAAGCTGTTACTATGTGAAACAGTGACTACAAAAACAAAGAACCTTATCCAATGACTAGATTAGGAGGGAGGGGGGGAAAAACACTGAACAAAACAGTGCAACTATTAGGTTATAAGAATGTTACACAGACATGCCAGATTCTTCTCTCTTCTGAGCCAGATAGGCTTCAGAGAAGAAGCACTTATCTGTGAGGGAGAATCAACACAGTACAATACTGATTCAGCACTTCAGTTTTATACTGAAAGGGAATTGTGAATAAATTTTAAAGCACTCTTTCAGATTTTGTCTTCATAGCATTTTTACAGGGTCAACTTCCAGGGACTTGGAAGTAGTAAACAGAAGTGGAAAAGTCAGAGAAATTAAAAGGGCCCTGCCAAAAAGCCAAAGCCTGCTGGTGTAAATTAGCTTCTCTTCCACTGAAATAAAGGGCAGCTATCTCAGCTCTCCCTCTTTACTTTCTGTCCTGTCTGCCTATTTGCTTAACACTGAGTGTTAATTTAGGAGCTCCCCCCAGACAACAGAAAAGTTATCTGTATACAACCTGTACACACGACTGCTTTCTCCTTGCAGATCATTTTATTTTCAAAGCAGACAAAACTGCTGAAAGGTGCTTCCATGTCTTATTAACAAGCTTAAAACAGGATGATGACAATCTAGAACAGTGACTTTTTTTTCTTCTCATGGCACATTTACCTCTATGGTCATCTCTATAGCCTCTGCATCTTGTGATGTCACTTCCAGCTTCCGGGACACTCTTCCAAGTTCTGTGACTCTATTTTTAGGGCAACTGTCTGTAGTAATGAATTGTCTGTCCATCTTCCTCTGCTGGCAAGAGTTTCTCACAGTGCTGGAAGTTTTCCTCTGCTGGAAAAGCTTTTCAATGATTTTTAACCACTGTGCTCCAAACTCTCATGGCATACCTTTGAATCTTTCACAGCACACCAATGTGCCATGACACACCGGTTGAAAATTGCTGATCTAGAGGAAGTGACATTCACTGAAAATTTCTGCTGGATCTGAGATGTGTGGGCTTATAGCACTGAAGTCAACTGGGACTAATAGCCAATCTAACTGTCTTTACTAGAAAGACCCCATGATTTCAATGGAAATAACTTCTGAAGTGAGGGTAACGTTGCACATTACCATAGAAAAATTCATGTTCCCAAATATGATGTGAATGCATGTGGATGGGGAGCAACAGAGAATCCTCAGCTGATGGGGAGAAGATAATTAACTTTCCTGCATCTGCTGATTCTCCTTTGCAAATGTCCACACCCTGGGCTGTTTTCGCTAAACAGCAAGTACTTGCAGGTTTGTAGCTTGCCTGGGGAAAAATCTAAAAAAAAGTTAGGAATGGGTCTTGCAGGGGAAAATTCATGGTTGAGAAAGGGTTATTTAAGCATCTCTCTCTCTCTCACCAGCATATTTTGCTGTGTAAGTATGCCTCCCTTATTTAGCAATTTATCTTACAAGGGAAACATGGAATTGATGCAGGGTAATGTTCCAATCTCAGTATGTTTAGTATTAAGGATCCAATCTGCTTAGACGTAAGAATTTGCAGCCAATTAAGTGTGCAGTATTTTTGCCTTACAGTCTATGGGTCTATCGAGCTTTACCTACTCTGACTTACAGAGCGTCTTCAAGATCCCAGCTAGAGATTTTTCTCAGCCTTGCTGCCAGATCTTTCAAGCTGGGGGTGCCAGAAGGACTGGGGACCTTCTACACACAAAGCAGGCATTCTACCATTGACCTGTGGCTCCCCCAACAAAGTTTCTAGAGCAGACGTCTCTCTGGGTGCAGACTTTTGATGTGGAGCATGATATTGGCATGGGGTGTTTTTATGGTCAAATGAGAAGACTGTAACATGTGAATCAACCTTCAGATTGCAGTTTGAAGTCCTGCCACAGTGGCAGAATCTGACATTTTGCCAATTCCTTTTAACAGATATCAATAAATACATTTTCTCATTTAAGCTGAATTTATACATTAAAGTTCTGTTTCACTCTGCTGGCAAAAATAAGCATCACTGCAACGTTTTAATTTAAATTAGCTCCTTGTTTAGTCTAGAACATCTCTCTCTCTCTCTCTCTCTCATTCAATGGATAGATAGGATAGGGTTGCTTTTTCTGTCTGAAGTTTATAGGGCTAAAATGTTTTGCAGACAATGCTTAAAGGGTGCACATTTCCCATTTCCATAACCTGAACATCAAATCTTGATTTAAATTGAGTTCTCTTCCCCTTTCTATCCCATGTAGTTTGTATAAGGCTAACCAGTTACAAGTTTTAGAACAAAATGAGTTATTAATGTTGTTTCTGAAAATGGCCTTAGGCTGAAAACCACCAACTCAAGAAAGGTTCTGCCAAATCAAATGGATCTCCTCCAGAACAGCTTCAGACATGAAAAAAATGTGGAAGAGGAAGGAAGCACAAGTGTTGTGCTGAGCTTTTCCATCACATCTGAAATAGAACCTTTTTTTCTTTTTCTCCTCCTGTGGTAATACATGCAAGTTCCTGGGTCTGCTTGTGTATCTTATTTCTGGACAAAGATACAACAATTCTATTTTGGATGTGTTGGAGAAGCATGGAAATAGGAAGCATGAAGCATTTGCACTTCTTGTTTCTTCTGTCTCCCTGGTACTTCTAAGACCACTCAGGGTAAGTGAGCAAAGGATCATGATTTGAAATAGTGAGAGGTGCATATTTACTATGGATGTAAAAATAAGAGTCCTCGAACCCAAGCCTATCCTCCCCTCCCTCCTGGTGCAGCCATGCCAAAAACAGGCATGCTGTATCCAGTGAGGGGCTAATGGTGGATTGGGAGAGTTCAGAAGCAAAAGGGGTTTAAATCCCCTTTCACTTCTGTAGGCTTTCTGACCACAATGGTCACAAAACAACGACAAAATCACTGGCACATGTCCAAGAAGTGAAAGGGGGCAGAGAATTTGCTGAAAAGGGGGATAGGATCCAGAATTCACCATCCTCCTGCAGCCTCCCCATCCCATCATGCCCTCTCCCTGCCCCGTTTTGCCCCATTCTGGCCCCTGCTTCTGCCTTACCTGCTTCAGAGGGTGACTGATGATCTGCTGGTAGACCGGGAGCACTGGCGCTTTGCACAACAGTGCTCCCAATGGTGCACTCCATGCACTGTTAGCGGCCATTTTGCGACAGCAGAAGTACCTTCCACTGCCGCAAAGGGCTCCACATGCCAGTCCAATCCTCAACGGGATTGGGCTTTTAATTGATATGAAAAGGCTTTTAGAATCTAATTAACCTCCCAGCTAGTCATTAGCTCTATGACCTTTAGAAATAATTGACAGGGTTCCCTCCTTCAGCTAATGCAGAACCACCTACCAAGTAACTAATCTTGGGTATGAAATAGGACCCATTGCATGCCTGGAAGACTTGAGACAATAATACAGAATAAGTGAATCAGCAAAATAGAGTTGTGTTGTTTCTTTCTGACATATCACTTATGTAGCAGGTCACACAAATGCTGTATCTGCTATCTGTGCAGCCTAAATAGCTTCGACCCACTAAACATTTCTGACTTTTCAGAACACTGAAACTGTAACAAAGTTTTCATTTTTAAGATCCTGGATGAATTATCCCTATCGCCCAACAGCTTACCTCTGCTGATACCCTCTTGTTGCTGGTTATAACTGTCTTGATTTTCAGCAACTTCAGTGTAAAGGAATTTATTACCCAGTGCAAAGAAAACAAACTGTGAAGAAATGTCAATTGTAAACTGACACCGGTTTCATATTCCTGGCAGAAAATATGGGTCACTCACCACTGCCAATGATTTTCTCAACAAATTTGCTTTATTTATGCATCATACGCACAAAGAATTTCTCACAGCAGTTACAATGTTGCTGTGACACACTAGTGGTGCACTTCACTTTGGTTGGGAGGATACACATAGAAGAATGCATACAAGTTTGTACATTATAGATTTTTTTAAAAAGCATAATTATTCGCATATGACTGATGGTATTTGTCATGTATATGGGATGAGAGACATTGTCTTTTATATAAAAATAGATGTAATGCAGCAGGTGCCAAACTCCAGTCCACATCCTGGAAAAAATGCCCCGTGTGCCAGGGGACAGATTTTTCTAAATGCAGCAGTCTGAGGTTTGGAGATGGTGGATATAGTGGTTCAGGAGTTGGACTTAGACCAGAAGGATCCAGGTTCGATTCCCTGCTCAGTCATGGAGATTCCTGGGTAGCCCTGGGCCCGCCACTTCCTCTCAACCTCAAAGGGTTCTCGGGAGGACAAAAGGAAGGGATGAACTACAGGTTGAGCCTAATTATCTGCAGATTTTTAATCTGCAGAGTTGGCTCAATGCAGGTCCCCTGGACCTCTGTTGGATTAAATTCAGCTCAACCTCAAGCCACCAAGGGCTACCAGAGTTGCTTTCCGGTTGCCTCTGGAGGCTCTTCTGAGGCCCACCAAGGTCATGAGCCTATGCACCCAGCCTCAGCAGGCCTCAGAATGACTGTTTAGGCAAAAAAAATGCATTATAAGGCATTAAAATACAATTTCTGGTTTTGCAGAAAATCCTACTTTTGTGGGTTTTTTTCTGGTTTTTCTTTTTTGCCTAAATGGCCATTCTGAGGCCCTCTGAACCCGAGGGTGGGAGTGGGGGTTAAAACCCATGGGTTTAATTACCTGTGGATTTCTTTTTATCCACAAGGGGTCTGGAACAGAACCGTCAGGGATAAAAAGTCCCCACCAGCATGTATACTACCCTGAGCTCCTTGGAGGAAGGGCGGTATAAAAATGGGAATAAATAAATAAATAATAAATATCAACACAAAAACAACAACACAAGAAGGGGGGATTGAGGCAGGGTAAGCAGAGGAAATTTACGTGAACTTATATACACTCATCTCCATACATCTAAATTGGTAGTTTCCAAACTGAATTCTGATTGAGGATTCCTCAGTGAGAAGATAACAAACAGTGGACAAGTTGGGCAGTGCAATCCCTCAGGTTGTGTTGTCAGGGACACTCTGGGTTCTTTTACGCCTTTGGTGAAGCAAAGTGACTGCATGCTTGAAGAACTCCCCAGAGTCTATAGAAGGTGGGCAGGTTCTTTGACAAACACATAGGACTTCTTCGTTAGATAAATCAAAATGGAAAAGGCAGGCCTGGCCCTCCTGAGGCCTGAGGCAACATGCTAAATTCCGCTGCCATTCACAATGGCTTTTGCATTCTGCTCCCCTCCATAGTTCCTTTTCTTTTCCCCTCTTATTTCTAAAATCCAGGCAGGAGGAGCAGTGGAGGCAAGTATGTGGACAGAGAGGGGGCCCACCCCACCAATTCGTTGCCTGAGGCAACAGCTTCAGTTAGCCTCATGGATGGGGAAGGGCCTAAAGATACAAAGTCTGAAAAGTAATTATCTAAATCAGAAGGCTATAGGGCATGTGGGGTAACCATCTCCATATGTTTACCATCTCCGATGCTCGCATGGACAATAAACACCCAGGTTCTAAGCATAATTAAGTACTTGAGAGAAAGCGCCACTCTTTTCAACAGATTTCAATACTATTCCTTTCCAAACAAGCCTACAAACAATACTATTCCTTTCTAAGACTAATAGTTTCAAAGAGTGCAGTAACTTGCCCTTCTTTCTCATTGGATATGCCTGGCAAGTGAACATAGTTCAGCTGAGCTGCACAACAACTGTCCTAGCAACAAATTCATTGGACAGTTATCAATGCTACTGAAAGAACACATACATTTTCATAGCAATACATAGTACGTTGCCCCTCCAAAGAGCATTTCTGGGTGGCACGAGGGAGGACGGGAGGGCATTTCCGGAAGGGAGGTGGGCAGGCTGGGAGGCATGCCAGCCCAGTGAGGGGTGTGGAGCTGGGATACAGCCTAATGGCTGCATCCAAGCTCCCTTCCTCAAGCTGTGTGGCCCTGATTCTCAAAGACTTTTACGTAGCTAAAAGAACGAGAAAATGATCCTATGCCCCAAACAGGCCACAATCTATAAAGAAAATATGCAAACAACAGGATGGATGGGTGGGGTGCAAGATGAATAGGATGACTGATTTCCCTCCGCTAAACAAAAGAAAGCCACCCCTTTGAAAGTTGCCTGTTTGCCCAGTTAGCGAGAAAAAACCAATGATATTTTCAGGCCTCATTCAAATGCGTATCCTTATGGGGAGAGCAAGATTATGCCCACCTGGTGCCATCAGCCCCACCCTTTTAGCCCTATTTGGCAGAGATGGCTGCCACCAAGAACCACCCTGTCTCCACCCTGAGCTGCACCCAATCCTTGCCCCCTCCCACAACTGATGGCTAGTCTGTATGGCTCCACTGTGCAACCCTTGCATCCGCCATCATGCTCCTCCGTAGACTGCCAGAGAGGCAGCCGTGATGGTGGACTGCAGGATACACTGGCAGACCTTGGATGGGAAAGGGACCTAAACTGCTAAGATTTAAGTAATGGTGATCTTAGGTAAGTTAGGAGAATGCACACTTTACAACTGAAGAATGGTAAGGAAAAACATGAAGAAGAAACTTTGACCAGTTAATATCCAAACTGTATTTGGAAAATATCACATCCAGTACTGTCGGTTGTGGGAGTAATCACTACATTGTTTAAAGTGAGAGCTGAAATTAAGGGAAGCAGTCCTGGGAGGCAGGACCCAGAAGACATGTGGATGGAAGATAATTTAAAAAGTTGGAATGAAGAAGGGAATCGGAAGTAGAACTAACAATCCATAGAAAAGAGTGGGCTGGAGAGGACAGGAAAGAGCAAGCCATTGTGTGAACGGTAGTGAAGTAAAAGATTGATGGACTGAAGCTAACAAAACGGGTGAGCGATGGACTGAAGGGCAGAGAGAAGTGTGATTTATGTGAGGAGAGAGATAGAATGGGAAATGCAGAATCCAAAAGACGGATGTTCCGGGGCTGTAAATGTCTTTGTGGCACAAGGGAAGGGAATTGAGGAGGTGGGCGTAATGATGGAAGAAAACACCAGTAAGATGCTAAAATGCAACAATTAAGTTAAGTTTTAATACGTATTTACAGCAAAATGCAAAGTAAAAAGGATAGTAAATAATACAGGCTGCAATCTTAAACACACTTAACTGACAGCAAGCCCCACTGCGTGACTTACTTCTGAGTACACATGAATTGGATTGCACTGACAGCGTTGTCCAGCATTCATGAAAAAGCCTACATAATTTCACACCAACTAGTAAGCCTTTGCAGACCCTGTACAAATTCATTTGGTAGGTAAAACTTCAAAAGCTGCCCAATGCTTTTATATTTTTGTCTACTTTAATAACACCGAATGGTCCCAAATGTACAATTTAATATGCTGTTAAGTAAGAGGGATGTTTCTGTATCTATTCTAATAAGTATTCTTATATAAAAGTTAACCTGCAGTGATGATTTGTTTTCTGTTTCTTATGTCTAATACATGAGAAATATGTGTCAACTGTACAGGACTGAGATAGCCTAGTTAGACAAGCAAAAAAAGCAGAGAGATATCTTAACTACAAGAAAAAACAGAAAGACAGTAAGCAAGATCATGCTTACTTTTCAAAACAACAACAACAAAACTTCTCTACCAGGGACATGTGGCATGGGGGCAGAAGACGAAGCACAACTGCCCCAATAGAGTCCTCTGAAAAACATTGCTGCTTTTGTCAAAGGCGTGAGTGTGAAAATGCTCAAAATGCAAGTGCTCCAGCCACTGTTCAGAACTGCGTGGGTTGGGAGTGCTTTGGTGGTGGCACTTTTTGAAGGACTTCAGTGGGGCACCCCCGTGCCATATGGCTCCACAATACATGTCCCTGTACCACTTGATAAAAAATGCTGCACGTAGTTAATTCTAGCCGAATCCCATTAAGTTGACTAATAAACAAAAAAAAAAACATTTATAATAAAAGGATGCACATGGTTAGAGTGAGTTGTAGGTAGCAGACATGTTTGGGTCTGGAAACCTGAGTGTGCAGTTGCTATCACAGATATTTAATCCCCATTATAGCCCAGATATCTGCATGCATATACCAAGGATGCAAGAATGAGTTACACACAAAAAAATCCTTTAATTAAGCCTTGCTCTCAATCAATTGTGGCTTGAACACTTCTTCCTCCTCCATTTATTTGATCCGATTCCCTCCTAGACTACCTGGTTTCTGACAAACCAAAGCTTGCTATTTCATCTAAATTGAACAAACAATGGTTCCCATTAAACACGCACGCACGCGCACGCGCGCGCGCGCACACACACACACACACACACACACACACACACACACACACACACAC
>JAJKFI010000001.1:46282225-46307277 GCA_029204185.1 Lerista edwardsae | reverse complement strand
CACACACACACACACACACACACACACACACACACACACACACACACACAGAGAGAGAGAGAGAGAGAGAGAGAGAGAGAGAGAATATCTCACCTTTTGGTCCTTAACCATTTCTGATACAAAAATTGTTTTAAATAACTGTATTAACAGGAAAGTAATAACTGCCAGCATGCAGCAGAAGCATATAATACATAGTGGGATTAATTTAGTTATCAAGGTGGCTAATGGGTAGCAACCACACCTTGCCAGCATTCTTACAGCCCAATCCTAAACTGCTGCATCCAATACAGCTTGGGAGGCTAAAGTGACAGCCTAACTCCAGGTTAGGATTGCGCCCTTAGACTCGTGACTCGAAGGACTTACAAATTCTGTTGGGTCGAGTCATGATGACCATGCGCTATGACCTGTGAGTCAAATCAAGTTGTGGGATCAGTTACTTGTGACTTGAGCTTAATTATTTAGAGCACAATCCTAAACTGCGTTGGAACAGTGAGGCTTGCGGGCTTGCGCTGTATCCAGGGCAGCTTTGGAGTGCTGAGGAATCTCCCCGGGGCAAGGTCACATACGCACCCTTCTCTCAGGGGAGGCTCTCGTCTCTCCTATGGGTTCCTCACATCTGCACCTGCTAAATAGCAGGCACAAAGCTGAGGAAGCTGTGCAGCCCGAATCAGGGCCACGCAGCCTGGTGACAGAGGATCGGAAGCGGCCTAACAGCCACCTCCCAACCCCAACCCCCTCCCCAAGCTGGCACGCCTCCCAGCATGCCCACTCCCACTCAGTTCCTCCGCCCGCCCTCCCTCCCCCCAGAACCACTCTTGCGCCAGCTGAGTTCAGCTGGCGCACGATCAGCCTTGGGCTGGTGCACTTGGGCCAGCACTGCTGCTAGTGTCGGCCCAATGGCACCAGTGCCCATGCGGGGGTGCCAGTTGGTGCCCTTGCGTTGTACTGGTGACACTGTGCTGATGCAAGTGGTTAGCATTGGCCTAAAGGTGCAGGTAGGATTGCGTCCTTAGGCACATTCCTGATAAGTATCATCTAAATCGGCCCACAATCCACATAAAAAGTGATAAAAAGGATGCTGGTGTGTGACAGAATGCATGGTAAAATGTCTGCATGGGCTCACAGAGTCATTGAAACAATCAGCGAACTGATTGATAATGACTATCAGATTATTGAGCCACTTTCTGAAACTACAAAAACCTGCAGTATGAAAAGGTAAACAGATTCTTGGGACCATTATGTCAAACAATGCCAGATGTCTTAAAAGAGTATGATTTTTAATGGAATAGGGTTTTCTTTCTAGTGTTTAACTGATGCGCTTAAATATTTCAAAGACGGAAATTCTTTATTCTACACCAACACACGTACTCAAGCTACTTTCTGTGTGCAAAGCTGCCTGCCTCTTCAGCTTTTGTTTTCTTGCTTCATTGTACTGGCAATAGAGATGCTAATTATCAAGTAAAACAATATAATTACACTGAAGATATTTTTTTTTTGGCTAATGTAAGGATTCTTCCCCCCCCCCAACACCCACACATTGCAGAACTATTTCCTCTGACCCTGAAACAGTGCTGAATTCAGAGTGACCTTTGCACTCCATACTTCGGTCTGAATATAGAAAATCACATCCTTTCAAGTTACTAAGCTATTTTAGCAGCTAGCGAGCCATATGGGAAGAAACAATATGCGAGGCACTTTGTCTCTCTTTTGTGTGATTATTGCTTAACAATTTAAATATTCTGAAATGGCTGCCAAATGTGTGACGACAGCTATTGCTTTCTTGGAAGAAAGAGTCTGAAACTTTTGTTGACACAAATGTGTATAAAGCCACAACTGCATACACAAAATTCATCTCAAAACATAGCTTAGTATATATCATCTCAAAACATAGCTTGTCGGGAAGTGATTTTCTTTCTTTTTTTGCGTGCTTATGGGTTTCTCTCTCTCTAAAATTCTGCAAATATTCTGGCCCTTTCCAAATGTACAGAATTTTTTTTTTATGAGAAGTCAAATGCCTGGGATCATTCATTTGAGAAGAGGGTCTGGAGGGCAGGAAATAAATGATGCATTGTAAGAAGTTAACACCCCAAGAGACCTAACAAAGAAGAATGTCCAATTTTGTCCCCCTAATTGGTCCCATTAGTCCAATAATGGGGATGAAGTAGCACTGTAACTACAGTAGATAACAAAATCTAACAATGCCACAATACACAGACATGAATATCTTGCTGTTAATGAATACCTGAATGCCTGATGCTACAGGGAAGCATGTATCACAAAGTAACAGGATCAGCAGAATCCCAAATAAAACAAGAGAGGAGGAGCATAGTACAACAACCATATCAACATCTAGGGAATAGGCCAAGTAGTAGGTGGGTTGGGGGAAAATAAAAGCTTTCAGGGAAAAAAATGTCTGTATTCCTTAAAAGAATACATTTAATTGACAATGGGAAAAAAACTGCTTCATGAGATGTTCCTGGGCAATTGGAACATATTAATACATAATACAATCAGACATGTCATGTAGCGGGTATGCGGGGATACGCGCGTATCCGTTCCTAGGATTAGGGCTGGCCCCGCCCATTCGCCTGCCCACTCGTCGACTCCATTGGTGCTCCACTCTGCCCCCTGCAACATTTGAATTGCCTGCACGTTTGAGTTGCCTGCACGTTCTCAGAGCCAGGCAGGCAGGCAGCGAAGCGAGGGAGATCGACGGCAGCAGCAGCGTGAGCAGGTAGGCTGCCTGGGGCTCCCTCCCGAGGAGGCGCGGCGGTTCCTGGGGGGGCAATTGGGCCTTCTCCTGGGCCGCTGCGTGGCCTACCAAGGAGGCGCGGCGGTTCCTGGGTTCCAGCTATGACCTCACTTCCAGTGGGCAGGCCCCGACACAAGTGCCAATCAAAAGTGAGTACCTGTTGCTAAATCATTTAGATACCATTACTGAATACAATACATAATTGCTGCTCTGTAGTTATTTTCATATGTTCCCAACATGTGTTGCTGAATGTGTGGAGGGGAAATTTATTTTTTTATTTTATTTACTGTGAATCAGAAAGAAAAAAATTGATTCATTATTTACTGTGACTCAATGTGAATCAGAAAGAAAAAAAAGGACTATCTACAACCTTGACGCAAGCAAAACAACCACACACAGCCCTTTCCCTTCCCAGCATTTCATCTTCCCATATTTTCAATGTGGCTGTTCTGGGTGCTTCACGACCCACCTGATTTTGGCTCGTGACCCACTGGTGGCTCCTGACTCACAGTCTGGGAACCACTGCTGTAGTAGAATCTTTTTTTCACTTGTCAGCCACAAAAGACAGAAATGTTTAAGATTACTTGGATCTTAAGACTGAGGTGAAGTGGCCTGTTGTATACTCCAAGAAAGAAAGATCGGCGTAGAGCTGTGGTTCCCAAGCTTTTTAGTAACCATGCACACCCTACAACAGGACCCTAGTTCTCCTGATAGCGTATCAAGGGAACTCAAGTGTCAGCATGGGTGGTGCAGTGCTCATAGGGAAGCTGTACACATCCTTCCCTGCCCTTCCCCCCCCTGCCCTATATAACCTCCACTTTTGAGGGATTGCTTTGTGCATTTCTAGTTTTGCATTAAAGCAGAGAACCAGGAGTGCAGGAAGCTATCAGCAGACAGGCACTTAACTTCTGGCTCCACTGAAATCAGCAGCAAAACTCCCTGAGATCGTTAGACTGAAATAAGAATTTGTCAAAGAACTTTAAGGCTGGCTAAGGCGACTCAACTATTAGTTTACATCTCTACTTAAGGCACTGTCATAGGACTACAGAGTAAATCAATGGCTGCAAAAAGAAAAAAAAAGGTAAAGCATTTGGGAATTAATGCTCTTCTGTTCCCTACAAAGCAGCAAGACATAAACTTCAAAATATACATCAAGATACATGTATGAGCCAAAAGTATAAAAGGGCTACTTTATTTTGAATGGCTTGACCAAGTTAATGATGATCAGCATGTGATCATAATGGATGGCAAAAAGGATGCCTTTTTATTTGAATCAAAGGTTTTAAGTCACTGAAGTCTTACTGTCACGCCTGATGGTGCGAACATTTGCATTCGAACAATTGCAGGAAAATTCTACACAAATCTAAAATGGAAGCAACATTAACTCATGAAAGCACATTGAAGTAGAGAGGTATGTTGTCCTGAATTGAATAATTTCTGAGCCGTAGAGAAAAGTGAGTAATAATTTCACTTGAATTTTTTTCACCTAGTTTCTATGTTGAAAATCAAGCCCACTTGTGTATTTAGCATAGATGCAGAAAGAGTCACATTCTTACCTCAACAATATCAGAATTCGTTCGACTCTCGTGTGGCTCGTTGTACTCTGTATACTTCAGCAACACCTTGTCCATATCAGTACTTGCATACTGGAACAGTTTGTTGGTACTATTGAAGATGATGAGAGCAATCTCACAGTCACACAGAACACTCAACTCATAAGCCTTCTTCATTAACCCAAATTTCCTCTTCGTAAAAGTCACCTAAAAATAAGAAGAAAGGCAGAAATGAGGTCTCTCCCCTTTATAGATCTGTTGCTTTTCATGAAATGTTACTTTGTAATTGCTAGACTCTCTAAACTTCAACAAGTTCAAGAGGGACGTGAACCAACAAGCTTAAATAGTTTCCCACATAGAATACAAATATATTTGAGGGCCAAAGAACCAAAGAATGAAATATGCACAAAATGTAATGTGCAAAAGGAAAGAAAGAATGACAGATACGTGAGAAGCATTTATCCGTCCAGGCTATATATATTTCTGGTCATAAATAATACTATACAGTAATAAGGCAGTTTTAACTTGGTATAATTGGCCATCTCTAAGCATTTCCATTTTTTTCCAGGATCATATACTTTTGCCTTTCGAATTTACCACTTGAACTGCAGTCCTAGCAATTTTTTTTTTAATTGCATTCCCATCAGAGTGCACATCTCTTTTGGCACATGAAGATGCCCCTGCCACTAAAATGACCCCTTGAGTTTGCAAAATTGCCACATACTTTAAAAATAACAGTTTAATTTTATTGCAATTCACTTTGTCCAGTGTCAGTGGGCTATTAATTAACATTAACATACAAGATGCCAATATAAACACCAACAAGCCCAGCATATATTTACACTTGCATGTTGATAAGGACAACATTTGATAATCGTGGACTAAAGGCTCATTTTTATCTCTTCTGACGCTACCTGCTAGGTTAGGAGAACCTAACTTTCCCCCTAAATTAATCAAAATTAGTCAGATAGTTATGATAAGGGCCAAGTAAAATACAGTATTCAACACTAGGTAAAATTATGTCAGCTGTTCCTAAATAATTTTGGAAAGATCTCCTTCTAATAGCTGCTCAGAAATGACAGCAGAGAAAATGCCTATTCACATTCAATTAATAAATAAATATAGGGAGACACAGTAAGAACCTTTTTTTTTTTTTTTGCATTTTGTACACAAGTGCAAAAGAGTGTGTATCATGGCCATGGAGAACTTCACCTGCACATTACTTGGTGAAAATACAAGTGTGGTGCCTGGCAAGAGCGTACAATAATAAACTGAAGTTATTTGTCTGTTAAGGCTCTGATATACATGCTTCCCATTTGTACTGGCTCATGTCAAAGAAAACCTTGGCTCATGGCAGCATAAAGTCTGATTTTTTTTCTTGCCCATTTTAAATGATATCTGCTCAACTTATAAAAATAAAATGCCTGAGAAAAGAGCCATTAACAAACGAAGTGTATGTCAAATCCAACAAGTATTATTTCAAATATTTATGTATTCGTTTTCAATTTAAAATATGCATTTACTGCTTTTCAGCAAAGAAATTTGCATAGCATAGTTGGATAGCAAAACCAATGGGGAAAAGATTGTTCCCTGTCCCAGAAGGGTTCATCATCAACATCATCATCATCATCAAATAAATAAATAAACGCTCGCAAGAAAGACACAAACCACTGAGAAAAACATGCTGTGGTGAACAGGGAAAATTGTTCTCCCCTGCTAAATACAAGAGAATCACCATTTAAAAGGTTTATGTTCGCAAATGACATTTGTTCACATTTTTCTTATATAGTAAAGAAGAATGCTGATCTCCAAAAGCACTTGGTAGCCAAATCAAAGTTACAGGTCAAGCACTGGCATACAAGGTATAAGGCTGCTTAATCAGATGCTAGTTACTATCAATTCTTTAATGCTATAAGTAAAAGTACCTCTGCACATGGATCACTCCTTGGCATAAAAGACTCCACTGTACATGGCTTACAAAGCTGTTGGTTTATCTTCTTACTTGCCTAATGCAGGCTAATGCTAACTACCATCCAAGCCTACCTTGAAATCTCATTTGGCCATGCCATGGAAAACGTGACAATAAATCCATCTAATCCCACCAGCTAGTCCATTTCAAAGAAATACAGCTAGGTGCCAACTCTATGCCCATTTATTTCCCATAAAGCAGACTGAGAGATGTCACACATCTCTATCTTCTCGCTTCCATTAAATACATATTTTTTTAACCAGAAGATTATATCCCAAAAACAGGCTTAAATAATGGAGCGTCATTCAAATCAATGTGTATATTGTGATTGCATTGTTCCATACTGCCCATGGTAAGGGGTATAGGATTGGGCTCTAACTGAAGTCAAAGGGAAACCCCTTTGAGGAACAACTTGATCAACTCACCAGTTAAACCTAAAGAGTTGGATATAAGTCAATCTATAGCCATCAGCTAAGTACACTGTCTTAACCAGCAAGCTTGGAGTATTGGATCATAATATATTATAACTATGTTCCACATGTAAACCTGTATACAATACCATGCAAGTCTAGTAGAATATGATGTGGGGAAACAGCCCAATCCTATGCTGCCTAACTGCCCAGGGAGTCCAATGCTAGCCAGGCAGCTACCACTACATCCTGTGGCAGACAGGCAGGTACGGGAGCAGCTTGTCCCCTTTCCCTGCAGGTTGCAGAGCGGGTGATGGGTCCACTAATTTCTGCTGTGGCTATTTAGCTGGTGTAGAAGCGAAGGCCTCTTAGTAAAACTGCCCAGCCTTACTTAGAGGTCAGAAACCAGTGGTGAGAATCATCGCCAGTCCAGCCCCGGCTCCACCCCTCCCTTCCATCCTGGAACACCCTCCCGCCCTGCCCCAAATGGCCGCATTGCCAACAAGCAGAAAACTCAGTGCTCACTGGCAAGAGGTGCTCCCTCCGAGGTGCACACAGTCAGCGTTGCCATGGCGCCGCTCCAGTGCCAGCAGTAATAGCTTACTACCCGCGTTGGAGGCCCTTTATGACACCATGTCCGACACTTGGCCGGGTGGTATGAGCGTACTGCCCGTGATAATGGGTATAGGATTGGGCTCTAACTGAAGCTATTGGGACTAAATAGGCTTAACTGTATTTTGGATTGGACCTGGTTTCAGCAAATCCCTATGGAAATGTGATGGATTTTAAGGAAGCCAAAAATTTATGTATTTCTACCCCCAAGTTCAGGCACTTTCAGTTATGTACTGCCCAGGGAGAGAAGAAGCTCACACCAATTCTTTCCTACTGGACAGTAGCTGCCTGTGTCACAATATCAGGCAGAATTTGCACCTGAAATATCCTTTCCTGCCATGATAGTTTGAATGCACTGGTTCCTTCAGATGCCCAAGAGTAGAATGAATTTCTGCAACGTCATAGGAGTGCATCAAAGAAAACAATACATGACATGTTCCCTTACTCTCCTCAAAATTACTCCAGCTTGCCATAAATCCATGGAGACCCACTTAGTCAGTCTAAAGTGAGCCAGTCAGTCTAAAGTGAGGTTAGTAAAAAGGCTTTGTACTTAACGGGCCATCTGGTCACCTCCCCACCATAACATGTAGCATGCACGCCATCAGAGGCGCTGCATGCTTTGGGCTGTCAGGAGACAGAATTGGGCCTTCAAATTACGTACAGGTTGTGTTCCGGAAGTTTTTCTAGAAGTTGGAATGTACAAGAGCTGAAACAGCAGGCTCCTGCTGGCTCAGCACTATCGCACCTGCATGAAAGCATTACGATGGACAGACTCCCTATGCCAAAGCACTGATATAGTTGTCCATAATACAGACATCAGTAACTCAGACGTCTGTAAATCAGGAACCTAGTATATTCAAGTGAAAACAAAAAATGTGCATGAACTTGCTCATGTATCTGTACTAATATACCCCTAAGTACCTGAACTTGTAAAATCAAATTGCAGTCCTATATTGACTTGCCTGGGCATAAGCTCCACTTATCAATGTGGGACTTAATTCTTAGTAAACATGCATAGGGTTACACTGAAAATTATTTTTCCTACTGGAAGCAATCTAGAACACAAGGGAGGAGAAAAGTCAAACCATATGCAAGTTTTGAAACTATTGGATTATTTAATGCTCTTTCAAGACTGTCTCTGCTTTGCAGCAAAGAGCAATACGTTTTTTCAAACGATAGGAGTACCTCTGTGATTTTATTTGTTAAAAAAAGTTTAAACAACCCAAGACATGGAATGAGTAGGATGCACGAACCTCACATACTGTGTCGCGTCTAAGCTATTTTCAATCAGGTTTGCAGACCACAGTACTGGTAGAGGAGTGTCTGTATATAGTATGGTTTCTGTTACAGAGAAACCTCAGAATTTAACATGTTGCAGCTTCTCACCATCAAAGTATACTTTGGGACAGAAATATCTTTAAGGCTACTGTTTGTGTTTACAGTTAGGTGCTCCTGGACATTTAGGGAGACCACATAACTGTGCTACGCAGCACATACTAATTTTCATATATCTTGTCACAGACCATTGCATTTGATTTCTATTCATTACATTACCAATTAAAATGACAAAACAAGACGTTTTATTTAATTTTTTCTTCAAAATGTATTCTTAATTGTTCAGAATTTGCTCCATTAGCATCTTCTCCAAATGTATTATATAATGATGCTACCATTGTTCATGAGAGAGAAAACTGTTTTTATGCATCACTGTTTCTAACATGAAAGGGAAATTTCACTATTCTTTTAAAATATGCCACTCATTTACAGTGAATTTTTCTGCATGTAATACAATATCACTATATATCATTAATAACTCATACTTTTACAATAACTTGTCATATGAATAAATCTATTCTTTTAGTAATGGTTGAAGGTTCAAGAACTTCAGAAACTATTAAGAACAATTTGAAAGGTATTTAAGAATGAATTTTCTTTTTGCACTATTCATATGTTAAAACAAAAGCATATTAACTACTTAATGCATGCAATAAAACCAATACATATTTTTTAACTTATGTAACTCATCTCCAGTCTGCTATATTAGATATTCACCTAATTAAAATTAGCCAGTAAGCATTGATCAATGGCAGACATAGTATTCAGTCTAACAAACGTCTGTAGAATTAATAGTTTATTATAAATAATGAATCATTCAAACATATCGCCTCTCTGTCTCAGTGCAACTCATCTTGATTCCTGAATATACGAGCTTATAACTGCTTATGACTCTATGCTCTGCTCAAGACAGAAATTTTAACTGATGGGACGAATCTGCACACATGAGCATGTTATCATAGCCTCCTGGCTTTAGAGGATTTTCTGAAAGATTCATTCACACAAGTTTGCACAACATGGGCCCGTATGCAACATGAAGAGAGTACTGCTTAGGGCAGCAGTTTTCAACCTTTTAACTCTAATGGCACTCTGACAAAGTGCTAAAATTGTCAAGGACACCACTGGTTTTTTGACAATTGACAAAGCACACCATATTGCCGGTGGGAGGTTCACATCCCCCAAAGAAATGACCCTCTCCCAAATTCCCATGGCACACATGTGTACCATTCATGACACCTTAATGTGCTGTGGCATGGTGGTTGAAAATAGCTGGTCTAGGGAGTGGCTTGGGCATGTTACTCCTTAAATACTGAAATGGCAACCTTTTGCAAAACAGACTGGAATGAAAGACTAGTCAGTAAAACTAGGACTTACTGATTGTATGGCAAGTGGTTTCTGAATAGCAGATGACCTATAAGTAAATACAAACACTTCTGCAATTAGACTTTGTAAGGACTCTCTGGAAGATGCTGTCTGTGTGCACAAATGGGAGCCTTATTTAGGTGTTCAGGTGAATGTAGGTTGATCAGGGGGTGACATTTCCTTCTTCATGTACATTCAGTATCCATATAATTTGAGCACAGGGCCAGAACTACCATATTTGCCTATATAACTGGGGGGGGGGGCAGGCACATGCTAATCTCCCATGCAAATTGGAAGCATTGCATGATGGTCTCTGCTCACATGTGGCTTTTTCAGACACTGACTCAGATTTTTGAAAGTGGAGACACAGGGATTTCAAACTGAAGTCAGAAAACGTTAAGAACCAACTACAAAAAAAAACTAAGGCTAAGCTCACCGTGACCTTAAAAGTTATGAGGAAAGATGCCTTGGCACTGGAAATATATTTTGAATGGGTGGGGGAAGGTCTGCACTATGGATGCCTTCCTGACCTGTGGAGCACTGGTCTACCCGTGGCTGGTCCTAATGGGTAGATCTGGGATCTGCTGTTTCTAATGCTGTTGTTTCCCTATAGGGAGCCCAGTCTACCCATGGCCGTTTCTAGTGTAGCCCAGGTCTACCCGTGGCTGCTTCTGGTGGGTAGACCTGGGCTCCCTTGGGGGCGCACTTCTATTGGGTGCCCCGGGTGCCATTTTGACTAGGTCCGCCCCTGTTGACAAGTCACTTGAGCTTCTGAGGATGGAGCCTAGGAACATAAGGGGGTACCCTTTCGCAGAAGGGAGCAGAGCCTGGCTATACAACTTTTAACTAACATTCAGCGCAAATCATCGTAAGATACTGACGAATGCCTCTCCATTACTTTTGGCAACAAGAGAGAAACACCAACTGTAGAAGAAGATGCTGCTTAATGTTTAGGATGGTGGGAAATGGTGGAGATTGATATGGTGGAAAAAACAGCTTACCTCCCTTGATTCTAGCTCACTGCCTCAAGACTAAATTCCTTCATGTGGAAAATGGTGAGAAGGAGACTAAAACTCCCAGAAACTGGGTCACATTCTGATACCCTATCAGTTAAGAAGGAACTATGGAATTGATACATCAGTACAGAAGATGACTGAAGCTTCCCAGGGATTAATGCCTGAGTAGACCAAAAGAAGATGATTGTAGATTGCAGTGGATTTTTTTTTTCTGAATAGCAGTACAAAACCATGTATCACCCAAACTGTATCTGTCATTGTCATTCTCTGAGTCAGCCCCCACCCATCGCCAGGAAGAGTAATGAGTGCAGTACGCTTACATGCACACCTACTGTGGCCAAATCCAAGGCCCTCCTCCCTCCCGGGCCGGCACGCCTGCTGGCCCACCCATGTCCTCCCCATGCCCCTCCCACACACCACCCATGCCCCACCCAGAACAACCCATCCCCACCACTCCCTCCCCCGTCCAGCAATGGTGCCTCCTTTACGCCGAGCGGCTTCAGCCAACGCAAAGGAGGCGAGCTGCAGGTGCAAGGGGGCCGGTGCTGCCTGCAGTGCTGGTCCCGTTGCTCGAGCGCTGACACAGGGGTGCCGATCGGCATCCCTACGTCAGCGCTAAGGCCATTGCGTCAACGCAACGGGCAGCGTTGGATTGTGCTGTCACACACCCTGCTCAAAGCAAGACAAAGGGAAGGAGGAAGGTGGGGTTTGCAAATCTTTCGATCTGACATATGGGCACTGACATTGTAAACATTGAGACACTTGCCCAGTGCTGTGCAGACACCCAATGGGCAAAGTTACTTCTCTGCCAATGGTCCAATGAGGGAAGGTGAGCACAAAGTAACAATACTACAGTACCACAGTACCAAACCTCACATCCAACATCCCTTAAAGCATGTATGGTTCCCCTTCTCTCCACCTGCCATTTCTCTACTCCTAATCTCATTCCAGCCACTTTTCTGCCTTTTGGGTGATTTCAAATCCATATTTGCCTTTACAAATGCACATTTAGAATTCTGCAGAGGGGAGTAGCTGGAGTGGAAGGGACTCTGGAGTGCAGAAGCTGTGGGCGACAACTGAGAGTTAAGCACAGCATGCCTCCCTTCCAACATTTGGCACTGCTTCGCACCTCCACAATTCTACTCTGAAACTTCGTTGGTAAAAGCAAAATGAAACAAAACCTGTCACTGGGAGTCTATCACACATATTGACATGTACAGTGTGCATTTCCCTTTGCAGCTGAATGGGTTTTAACTGAAACTCAGATAATCTCACTTCTCTCATTTAAGGGCACATATAGGTTATATTTGTGCAGGCCCATGTCTGCATAAGCAGGTGAATTGGAAAAGTTAGAAAGATGGGCATATAATGTCTGTGTTACAATGTACACTATGCATTTTATTGTCATCCTCCTTATTACCTTTAATAGGACTATTTGTGATGGGATCGAGAGGGTCAGAACGCCTATGCACCTGTACAAGACTCTGAATTCCAAGTTACATATACCAAACTAATAGACATCTCAAGAACTACCAAATATTCACTTGAAACACATTTTGCAATGAATGGATGAATAACTGCACATAGTTAACATATACAGGCATGCCCCAGTATCTGCTGGGGTTCTGTTCTGCCCCCCCCTCCTGGATACCAGAAACCGCATATACTGGGGATGCCTTTTTTAAGATAGGGGAGCATCAGTGGTTTTGCAGCAACAAGGTAGAAAAAAGAGATTTGCTTAATGTTGCCCTATTCTTTTAATAGGTGCCCCAGTATCCATGGTATCCTTGGATAACTGAAACTGTGGCTACTGAATCAATGGATACTGGGGCACACCTGTACTTAACAATGATTGTAAGATACAGTTGAACGTGTGAACAGCTGTTTTAGAAACATAGCATTAGTGAAAGTGAACAGGACCAAAGCTTGTTGAAACTTAAATGTGCGTGCTAACAGCAAAATGATCCTATTTGTATGGTACTTGGAAACAGAGCCAAACTAGAGTTTTGCTGCATAGTGAATGAAACTTGCTTGTTTCACTGGCAGGTCCTCTCATATATCACAGAACTTTGTAAAACATGATAAAAATTGACTTCTTCCACCCAGAAGTCATCCCAACAATTTGTGGTGGCAAAAAAGGAACAGCAAGTTGGCCATTGTTTATGTTTATCCAAAATTATAGCTGAAATACTGTGCCACTCCTTGCTGTAAATGGCTCAGTGTAGGAGCAAAAATTACTGGTGAAAAGTCGAAGCCACAAATCTACCAACTGCGTCATCCACTTTTGTGGTGATAGGGATGATTCAGGGGTGTGTTGTTGTCATCGTTGTCGCCCTCCCCTTGGACTATTCCTGTCTTTTGCTTCAAAATTTGGTAAGCTGACAGAATAATTTTGATCCTCATATAACAGTCGCGGTGTCCATCAGGGGTGTGGAAGGAGACTGGACTCTGTGCGACCTTTTAAACTATACAAGAAGGCCTCTGTTTTTATTGTTTAGATGATTCTGTCTGTCTGTCTGTCTGTCTGTGTTGCAGCCATTATACTATGGCATTTATATAAAGAAACAACCCCACAGTAAGCATGCAGGAATTATATTTGTTGACTGCTTCATATATTTAAATAAATATGCTTCATTTTAAAATAATAATTTATAATCGACTTTACAAAGGACTGAAAGTCTGAAGGGAAGGTTCAACAAGGCTATGCTCAACACTGATAAGAACATTATTTCTGGTTCTCAACAATGCATTATTTTCTATTCTTAATATATTTCCAATATTTCCTATCTAGAGTGTGTCCTTATTCTAACCCATTACATTTCTGCATGTCTTTGCCAGAATGTATACAAAGCAGTTCATTACTATTAGCACAACTCATACAGTGCATAACTTCCCTTATAATCTAAAAATCTTCAAATTTGCATCTCTGTTTTTAAAAATATTTTTTTCTGTAGCTAAGGCCATCTTGTAAGAAAGGCTCTGTTGCATCCTACTTTATGATTACACAGCACCAGTCATCAACTGCAGCTTCATTGAAGGATTCTCCTTAAACAAATCTTCCTTTGTGTAATGCCTGGGCAGGCCCCATTGCAATGAAAGGACCTTTAAAAAGAGCAGCCCGGGACACTTCCATCAGCCTGCTGCTGCCATGTTCTTGTAATTGTGCAGCATAATTCATGGGGACAAGACAGTGCAGAGATAGTCCGCAAAGGGAACCATTGTCCTTGACGCAAGCATGCTGATCTACAACAGGCTGAAATTGAGCTGAAAGACAAATGCTCTAAGATTGAAGCTGCAATAAATACTGTAATGTGCCCCACCCTCACCTCAGGCCAACCGGCATATTGGTTAAGTTGAAGTAGTAAGATATACAGGTACTCTGATTTAGCATCCCCAGCCAAAGAAACTGAATGGGCTTTAAAACCCAAGTGTGCCAAACTAACTGTGTGGTGGGTTGGGCAGGATGTAATAAAGTAGCAGAGCTTTCTACAGGAGAGGCTTTCTACAGGAGCTCACAGAGAGTAAACCAAACTCTTCAAAGTACACTTTTTGACACTGTACATGTCCTAAATTTGCAGATCCAGGCTGGCTGATCTTTGCTACCACTTCTAGAGGAACAGGAGAAGGAATAGCAAACGATTGTTAATAAATAGGTGTTCAAAAATCTCACAAATTATAAGGTTCAGCAATATTTGGAATCTCACATATTCTAAAAGAGTGCTCTTTCTCTCAATCTCCCACCCCACCCCCACCCCCGTATCCTAGCAATGTTGGCTAGATGAGTTTCAACCAGAACAGCATCTGCATTTTGGGGTAGTACACAACATGACAAAAGTACTGAGGGTTGGTGTTGTCAATTTGTTTCATCTTTTTTACACATTTACTAATGTGCCATTGCATGCTGGTAACTGGTATAATTTTATATATGTGAATAGTTTCATGGTCAGGATGAATGCTAGACCGGTCATTGGATGTCAGTCCTGTGCTAATTTTAAGTGTGGCTATGCTTAAAATAGCATCTTAAAGTACTGTACAATATGAAAATACTCTATTTTTATCAAACGTAGCCTACATGAAGTTACATTTGTACCACCAATCAGTTTGTACAAAGCACAGTAATATACAGTAGGGTTAACATTTTAGCCATGCAATATGCAGCCATTTTACAAATACAAATAAATGTTTGGGGTGGAAAAAAAACATGTTTACTAGCTAAGCAAAGCTAAAATGTTCATGAGGTAAAGGTCAAAGAATATTTCATTCCCTACTGAGCAAATGGTCAGGAAGCACATTTGTCTCCATTTCCTGTCAAAACAGGAAGAGTGCAACTTCTTCCTCTACACAATGACTTCAGTTTTCTTCCCACCTCGAGCTCTTACTCCCTCAGGGCCTTCCAAACAAATCCTTCGAAGACAGAAACTATCATTCCCTTTGCTTGTGTTTGTTCTAGTGTTTGCCAATTACTGACATGGCCTGCTTCTTTCTTAGTCTACTTGATTGCATGGGATCTTCATAATTCCCTGATGCTAGCTCATTCTAAACCATATTCCAACAGTTCAGAACTGCAAACAGCACAGCCTTAAATCTAAGAGCCTTGACATTTATCATCAAGCATCTACCTTCAAGAACCTTTTTCAGCACGAATAACTATACCATGAAGGACACTTTGAGTTAGTCAGATGAGCACAAATTGAGACACTCAAACTCTTATCCCAGACAATAAACTATATCTTCTATACATATTTTCCATTGTAACTACCACTGAAATCATCTGGATTTTTTCCCAGGTACATGTCTTTCAATGAGAGGCACAAATACTGGAACCCCTTTTCCAAAGACTGCCGTGTGGACTGCAAAGTTAAACACAACTGAGATACTAGTTTCTTAAGTCTCGGTTTGAGGCAGGAAATTATTGCTGAAATTCTCAAGACTGCAACCAGTGCTGGCACCAGCCTGATGAGGTGTGCTAGCCAGGGCAAAGTCTAGCACTGGCACTGGGCCACTCTCTGATGGTGCCCTCACTGCTACCACTGCCATGGGTAGTGAGGGTTCAGGGTTTGGGAGTGCTCTGATGGCTGCTGGTCTTCAGTTAACGCCTGACCCAGCTGACTTGATTCTACTCCTGACTGCAATTATATGGTCAATTATACAATGATACTGACTGCGATTATATTCTGCTAAATTAACCAGGCTCTTATGGTACCTAAGCATGGAACAAATTTATTACAAGATGAGTTTTCATAGGAAGCGCCTACATCGCCAGATGCATGAATTGGACAGTGAAGATAACAGCTACTTATACACATCAGTGCAATGTGGTGTTTCAAGATGAGATTTAAAAGAAATGCATGAATGCACACTAAAAACAGGAACACCTTACACAAATCAATCCATTAAAGAAAATAAGATTCCATCACAAGGGGTTAACAGACCCATCAATGAATGGATGCAAGCACACCCAGCCTTTGCAGGCTTGGTCTCAATTTGAATAATGTAACACATGTGAAACATTTTCTGTTTGTAGCGACTTGACAATCTAGTGCATGACTCAAACTAGAAGAAACGGTGTCCATGAACTCTAGTTCAGCACACTCAAGCTGCTGCTTAAACATTATTGCTTAAGTGCAAGGAAATTGAAATAAAAAAATGGAATATCAAGAGAGACAGAACTACTGTGCCTAATCTGTATCCTATTCACTTACATAGGCTGATCTCTGTGTTCTATTCAAACCACAGAAGGGCACTGATGGTAGGTGAAGGCACCTATAACACCAAAGTTGGTCATGTGCGTGTAACTAGCGTTGACACATAATCACAGAAATTCAACAGCATAATCCTAATTAAGCCGAATGAGACTCTCAACCTTGGTGTGTTTAGGATTGCAGCTGAAGGGCCCAATCCTATCCAACTTTCCATGGTCAATGCAGCAGCAATGCAGCCCTGAGGTAAGGGAACAAATGTTTCCTTACCTCAAAGAGGCCACCATGACTGACACCCCCTTTGCAGGATGCAGTGCAAGCCTCACTGGTATAGCTGCATTGGTGTTGGAAAATGGGATAGGCATAGGGCCCCTAGTTAGTCAATTAATCGATCAAGTAGGCATACATTTGTGTATGAATAAACAGTTCTGAAGAAAACAGTTCCTTTTTAGACGGTGCTCACATGCATTGCCCTCAGCTCCATCTGCCAAGAGGCATTTTTGTGTGTGTGGGAGAGAAGAGGAAATGCCCTTCTAAGATGGCAGCTGCCTCCCACAGGCTTTTGAAGTCCTTATATTAAAAACAATGGAAAAATCTTTAAAAATGACTAACCAAGAGTCTCTTTCCAGTCAATTAAAAGGTTCTAACTGAGTAATCAACTAATCAACAGTCCTAAATGTTGTGTATTTGTGTAAATAGTAGCAGAGTTGGGGGCTTGGAGACCCATTCTAGCGCTTGCCTTAGCGCTCCGGAGCGAAGGATTGAAGCAATCGCCACATTTCCATAACAAAGTCTCTTTATTGTAGCGAAAGTAAGAAAGGTACAAAGGTTCAATCTGCCGGCTAGGAAGCCGGTGAAGTCTGGGCCGCTCGCAGGCGGCGTTTCAGTGCAGCTTTACATCTTAAGCACACACAGTGAAAAACTCCTTCTAACAACAGAACAAAGGGATGCAGCCAGAGTATATCTGGTAGGTGGATACCTGAAGACCCCTTGTGCCCCATCTTACCCAATGGGGTGACCCTTAGAACACTATGAGCTCATGGGAATGAGCAGTGTTTGCAGCCAGGACTTCCCGTGTGAAACTGCCTGCTTATTCTACACTATCTTAAAAGGGAGTACAACTACTATCCCTAACAAGCTGGGAAGCTGCCTGCTGAAGGACACACAGGTGTACTATCTGATCCTGAGACGGAGAGACGGAATGCCAGTTTCAGCCAGTTCTGGACTGTGAGATGTGAAACTGCAACACCCCCCCATTTCGTCTCGGAAGTCTTCCTTTGGCGCCAGGTCCAGCATTTGAACTGCTTCTTTGAACTGTGGCGCAGGAAGAGCTTTGGTTAGAATGTCCGCGATGTTCTCCTGCGATGGGCAGTAAAGCACTTCAATGTCCCCATTTTGGACTGCCTCTCTGACATGTTTGTGCTTTATGTCCACATGCTTGGAGTGCATCCGGACTCGTTCTGACCCAGCAACCTGGATGGCAGACTGGTTGTCCATCCAGATTCGGATTGGATTTACCTGTGGAGCATCCAAATCCGACATCAATTGCCTGAGCGTATGTAGGTAGTTGGTCACAAGACTCAAGGCTGTGTATTCACTCTCCAGTGTCGAACAAGCAACAGTCTTTTGTTTTTGTGAACCCCAATCTATCACGCAATCCCCAAGACGTATGGCATAGCCAGTTGTAGATTTCCTGGTGTCATCTCCCCCAAAGTCACTGTCTGCAAAAACCTCCAATTGCAATGCTCCTTTTGGGGCGATGTGGTACCTGTGGGTGCTTGTCCCTTTCAAGTACCGGAGAATACGCTTTAAGGCTACCCAATCTGCCTGAGTTGGGTTTGCAGCTTTCCTGCTCAGGTGATTGACTGCAGCGCCAATGTCTGGACGCGTCCAGCACGCAAGGTGTGTAAGTGAACCCAATAGTGAGAGGTACATATTCTGGTTTGGAAATGGTGCAGACTCTTCTGCTTTCTCCCCCCTTCCAACCACCATTGGAGTTGCAACACTCTTGCTGTCCTGCATGCCCCATTCTTGAAGCAGGGCATGGATTTTACTCTCCTGGCTGAGGAGAAAACCAGTACTGTCAGCTGTGCGTTCAACCTCCACTCCCAGGTAACGATTGACAGGACCAAGACACTTTAGGGTGAATGCTTTTTTCAGCTGTTGTGTGATCTGATTGATCTGTTGTTCCGTTTGTGCAAGAACTAGCAGGTCATCAACGAAACACAGAAGAACACACAATTTTTCCCCTTTTCCCTTCTTGAAAAGGCATGGATCAGCTGTGGAGGGTGTGAACCCCAACTTTTGCAGCTGCTCCTTAAGGCATAAGTACCAATTTCTTCCACTTTGCTTCAACCCATAAATCGATTTCCTGAGGCGAAAATGTGAATTGTCACATTGCACCCCTGGTGGAATTGTGATGTACACTTCTTCCTGCAGTTTTGCATGCAGGTACGCTGTTCCCACATCAAAATGATGCACTTGAAAACCTTTGCTGGCTGCTACAGCAAGCGCTGCTCGTAGCGTTGTGGCTGAGAGCGTGGGGGAGTAGATTTCCTCAAAATCTACACCTGGAATTTGCTTACAGCCACGAACTACCAAACGTGCTTTCTTTAAGGGCTCAGCACCTTCCTGATCCTTTAGAACAAACACCCATCTGGAATCAATTGCATGCTTTCCAGCTGGTAATTTTGCTGGTTCAAAAACCTCCAGGTTGTGCATTGCCCTCAATTCAGTTTGAATAGCTTGGAGCCATCCTTCCTTCTCGGGTTGCGGTAACTCTAAGACATCTTGGTATGTCTGGGGTACCTTTCCCACCTCCACCTGATAGGTTAATCTCTGAGGTGGTACTCCACGCAAAGCCCTTGGAGGAAGGATGCGTCTGGTCGGAACAGTTTGTTCTGGAGTGGTTCCCTCTGAGGAAGTGCTTGTGTCCAAGCCTGGACTGGCTTCCCCCGCTCCCCCCCCTTCCAGCAGCCTGTTAGAGCTTGCTGGTGTGGCAGGAATCTCTGGAGTTCTCTGAGGTGATGCTGCCGGCTGATCAGGACTGCTTTCTAATCTTGCGTCCCCCCCATCTTCTCCAGCTTGACTGGGGATGCTGACGCTCCTGTCAGCATGATCTGACAGCATACTTTGCTCAGAGAAATCATAAGAGTTGGAAATGGTGACCGTTCTGTGGTCAGGATTGAGAAATTTGAGCGCTTTGCAATTTGGTTCTACTCCAATGAATTGCAGCCTCTTGGCTCGCGGTGCGCCTTTCCTGCGTGTCTCCCGATCTGCATGGACGAAAGCATGTGACCCAAACGTCTTTAGGAATGCAAGATCGGGTGGTTTACCGTATAGCTTGGTGTAGGGGACCCCTTCAATTGTACGGTGATACACACGATTAGAAATGAACACAGCATATCTCATCGCTTCTCCCCACAATCCTTTGGGCAGTTTTGATTGCTCCATCAGCGCTCTGACCATGCTTTGGAGCTCCCCATTTTTTCTCTCCGCCACCCCATTGTGTTCTGGGGTGCGAGGAGCGGTGAGTCTGTGAGTGATGCCCTGCCTTTCCAACCATTGAGACATCTCCCCACTGAGAAATTCACCTCCCCGGTCGGTTTGAATTGCCACTACGGGATGCTCAAACCGTCTCTCCACCCACCTGACCCAATTGCGAATTTTATTAAACGCCTCAGACTTTTGACGCATCAAAAATGCAAAACTGTACCTTGTAGCATCATCCACAATAGTAAGAACGTACTGCGCCCCCCCAGCTGTCTTTTTCAATGGCCCAATCAAGTCCATATGCACCAGCTGGAAGGGAGTCTGGGTCTGGCGGCTGCTGAACTTCGGGATGCTTGCGCGATGCGATTTAGTGATTTTGCACACCTCACAATCCACAAATGCGTCGCAATCTTTCAAGTCCATTCCGCGCACAAGTTCAGCTGTCTTCTTTACGTAGTCATGGTTCAGATGTGCTAATCGCAGATGCCACAAATGCGGGCAGAGTCCGTGCTTCGGTTGATTGAAGTACGCACTTGCCTGCTGCTTCTCCTTCGCCTGCGTTCCAAGCACAAACAGCCGGTACACTCGGGGGACAGACACGCAGAGATTCCCCCTTTTAAGAGTGCAGGTATTGTCTTGGAAAGTTATTGTAAATCCTTCTTCCTGGAGGGTGCCAAGGCTGAGCAGATTCCTGGACATCGTTGGCACGCACAGCACATTTTTCAAGGTGGTCTGCAGTTGAGGCAGAAACACATCTCCAGCGCAGCTCACAGGAGCTGTTTTCCCATTTGCGAGAGCAACAGTTTCACGGTCTGTCGCGCGCTTACTCGTGAGTAAGTCTGCAGAAGTCACAATGTGATGGCTTGCTCCCGAGTCGAGCAACCAGGATTCTCGCGTGCGCACCCCTTCCGCTGAACTCACAAACGCGATGCTCGCTTTGGGTTGCTGTGCATGGGGCTTTCCTTGCCCTGTGCTCTGCTCATCATGGGGCTTTTTCTTCTTCTTGGTTCCTCCTTTCTTCTTGGGACATTGGAGGGCAAGATGATGGATGGAACCACACACGTAACACTGGCGCACACTGGAGCATACCTGTGCCTGGGACTCATTTCTGGGTTGCTGCTGCTGCTGCTGCTTTTTCCCAGAATTGTTGTTTTTTCCTTTTCTGAATTCACGCTCTCTTTGATTGTCTTTCCTTTTGTCTGCTTCCTCGAGAAGCCGTGCGACCACAAAGGTGACAGTCAATTGCACTGCTGGGATGCTTTCCAAAGTTAGGGTAAACATGTCCCACGTTTCATCCAGGGAATTTAGGATCGCAAACACTTTGAGGCGCTCCTCCACATGTTCCCCGACTGCTTCTAGGTCTTTGAGGTTCTGCTGCATCGCTCTCAGGTGGACTCGTAAGTCGCCTCCCGGTTCTAGACGCGCCCTCCACAGTTTGCGTGTCAGAACCATGCTGGAGGTGAGGGATGCCCTGGCAAACAGCTCCTTCAAAGTGTCCCAATAGTGCTTAGCGTGTGCAAGGCCCCTCACGTAAACCAAAAGATCTTCAGAGATTGCAAGCCCGATAGTGGCTTTCGCCTTCCTGTCAGCTGCCACTTCTGCAGGATTTGCGGCTGCAGGAAGCGCTTGAGTGCGTTGCCACAAGTCCTCTCGTTCCAACAGCAATTGCATTTTATGGGCCCACTGCACATAATTGCTGTCGTTGAGGAGTGGAACTTGAACGCCAAAGGGCGCCGTCGCGGCGGCGGCGGCGGGGGGTTGCTGCGCCATCACAATCCCGGGCGCAGCGGGCTGCAACGGTGGTATTTGAGGCGGTGGCAGAGGATGGAAAGCGCCCTGCCCGGGAACGAGCGGCGGCGGCTGCGGGGCGGGCGCTTGGCCGTCGGGAGGCCCCGCTGGGGGAAGGAGAGGTCCGAGATCGTCGTCTTCCGACTCGCCCTCTCCGCTTTCCTCGCTTTGCTCGGGTTCCCCTCGGACGCCAACGTCCTCTCCCTCGGATCCGTTCTCGAGGTCTTCCTCCTCCTTCACTCCACCGGTCGCTCCCTCCTCATCCGACATCTGTCAGGGTGTCGGCGAGTTGGAGGATGCAGCCGCATTCACAGTTCAGTCTTCGCTCCGCTCTGCTCCGCGGATCGGGTCCTCGGCGAGCCCCTGCAGGGTTACGGCTGACTCTTCCGCAGCGCGGCGTGCGCTGGAAACCATAACCTGTTGTGTATTTGTGTAAATAGTAGCAGAGTTGGGGGCTTGGAGACCCATTCTAGCGCTTGCCTTAGCGCTCCGGAGCGAAGGATTGAAGCAATCGCCACATTTCCATAACAAAGTCTCTTTATTGTAGCGAAAGTAAGAAAGGTACAAAGGTTCAATCTGCCGGCTAGGAAGCCGGTGAAGTCTGGGCCGCTCGCAGGCGGCGTTTCAGTGCAGCTTTACATCTTAAGCACACACAGTGAAAAACTCCTTCTAACAACAGAACAAAGGGATGCAGCCAGAGTATATCTGGTAGGTGGATACCTGAAGACCCCTTGTGCCCCATTTTACCCAATGGGGTGACCCTTAGAACACTATGAGCTCATGGGAATGAGCAGTGTTTGCAGCCAGGACTTCCCGTGTGAAACTGCCTGCTTATTCTACACTATCTTAAAAGGGAGTACAACTACTATCCCTAACAAGCTGGGAAGCTGCCTGCTGAAGGACACACAGGTGTACTATCTGATCCTGAGACGGAGAGACGGAATGCCAGTTTCAGCCAGTTCTGGACTGTGAGATGTGAAACTGCAACACTAAAATGAGCCCATCATAGTGCAACTGAAAATTTCAGACTTACAAGAATGATGTCCGTACAGACATGGGGATAACACTGGCACCAGGATTTGTGACGGGGCTGTTTCTGGGTCAGAATATCAGTCTGGTGCTCTAGTGTTGCTGAGTAGTTGTTTCCAATTTGGGTAAGCTACAACCAAATTGTGAATTTTTAAACGTATGGCTGTGCCACTAGGATCCTTGCAGGGTTTTTTTTTTTTTTTCCAGCAGTTGACAATGAGGCTACTCTTCTAGAATTTATCTAATATAAATACAGTACATTAGTTGTGCATTAACTCAACAGACCTGCACCAATAATGTTTGGTAGAAAGGTCTACGTTGTGTGTTTTCCTTCTTCACAAAGCTATGCCACAGAACTTAAAAAGAGACAATGGGAATGATTAAATTTTAATTGTGTGATCTCGAAAGTTGTTGGGTACTGGCTTCTAATGTTATATTTTTTTTTTTTGGAATGATGAGCTTGAGGTGAAAGGAATAGCCAGTACCTTGACTATGGCAGAACATAACATACAACAATTCTGCAGGTCCCAAGGCCAGTTAAAAAGGAAAGAACAATCTCCTTCCCCAGGTTGTAAATAATCAAAGTCAGATGAAGAATCCTAAATCTTGTTTTTTTTTCCTCCAGGGTATTATAAAAGAACATGATCATGGCATCATGGCATTCTGGGTTTGCAGAGATAACAAGAATATGGGCCCCATCCTATCCAACTTTTCAGCACTGATGCAACCATGTCAATGGAGCATGCACTGCATCCTGAGGTAGGAGGGAATCATGGAGGCATCCTCAAGTTAAGGGAACACCAACACCGGAAAACTGGATAGGACTGGGCCCTATAGTGTGTGGGATGTTTTCAGAGAGGATCAGTAAGTAGAAGCATTGCTTAATCAATCCCATCCTCATGGAGGACTAAACTAGAATTTGGTGGTTAAATCAATATTAATAATAAATTTAATAAAAATGCACTAAATTTAGTATTATTTAGTTAAATCATTTTTTTTAAAGCTACAGAGGTAAATGAGAACAAACCTGACAGGTTTCATTTTTCTTTAATCAAAAGCTGCCAGGCTGCATTCCTTATAGATTGGGATTTCAGTAGAGGGTGTAGAGGCTTCAGCCCTATCCCCCTGCCACAGTCTCCAGCAGTAATTCTGGTGGAGCAGAAACACTAATGGAGGGGCAGCATTTGACATTTTCATATAGCATTTAGGATGTGAATGCCAGATTGGCTTCTCCTACTAAGAACGTAGCACTCTACTTCCAACTACTTCCAACACTCAATTTTACTGGATGCCCCCTGGTTCTGGCATCATGAGGGAGGGAAAATAGCATCCTTCTGTCTACTCCATTCATCCCATGCATAATTTTGTATGTCTCAATCATGTTCCCCCCCTCAGGTGCCTTTTTTCTAGATTGAACAGCCCCAAATGCTGCAGCCTTTCCACATAATGGAGGTGCCCCAGCCCAGTAATCATTTTAGTTGCTCTTTTCTGGGCTGGGGCACCTTCTTTATGAGGAAAGACTGCAGCGTTTGAGGCTCTTCAGTGACTTTAAGTCTTCATATAGCAAAGATTCCTTCCGTCATACACTGACACAAAGAGCTAAGAACTATAGCAACTTTTGCATTACCAAGAGTTTTGTTCAACTGCATGTTCAATGCCCAGGAGTGGTAATACAGTTTGCATCAGAAGCAGATTACAAGGGCTGAGAGGGGAGTGAATTTGGGGTGTCCTTCACCCCAAGTCGGCTGCCACCATTAACTCCCTCCAACCTTCTGTGGATGCAGCCCACACTGATCCACTTTCTGTCTGCTGATGGAGAGTGGATCACCTGCCTCCTTACCTAGTTGCAGGAGAACTTCCAGCTTGATTTAAAGGATCACCTTCATTCATGCAATTCTTCTAAATCAAACATGGAAGTCCTGCACTTCCGCAATCAAAGACGCCATGTGAGAAGCATGGTAAGCGGCTCCTTAAACACACACACACACACACACACACACACACACACACACACACACACACACACACACACACA
>JAJKFI010000001.1:46258128-46282215 GCA_029204185.1 Lerista edwardsae | reverse complement strand
GAGAGAGAGAGAGAGAGAGAGAGAGAGAGAGAGAGAGAGAGAGAGAGGTGGAATCAGGCAGCATTCAGGGTCACACCACCGCTGCAAAGAGCCTATAATATTGTTGCAGAATCCTGTTACCTATATAATTTGAAAACTACTGGCCGCTCTCAAAACTGCATACAGTATTTTTAGCAAGACTTGAAGTATTTTAGAGAGAACATGATTTTAGGGTTTTTGAAATACTTCTGAGTCTTGAGAATCTAAGCTTCTATTTAAAAACTGGTCAAACAATTGTAATGTTTATGTCAAAAGACTGAAAACTAAAAAAAACAGTTTTGTGACTCTGGAAGCTCAAAAAAAGGGGGGAAAGTATTAATTTTTTGATGCTAAACCAGTTTAATGAGCTGCAGTGAAAAAAAGCAGCCAATATTTCTTTTGTGAAAACTGGGATTTCCCCCACCCCCAGGCTGCAGGGCTAAATTCATAAAGAACAAATTATCTTTTTCTGGAAAGTATAAAATTTTAAAATTGTTCTATGAGCAGAGTATTACTAAGTTACATTCAAATGGCACTAGTTTGGGTATCAAGTATGTATGTTTAGTGAAGAGTCCAATCCTATCCAAGTTTATGGTGCCGATGCAGCCACAATGCAGCTGCAACTAATGTTTCTTTACTTTGAGGATGCTTCATGATCCCCCCACCCAATGCAGGATGTAGCACAAGCCCCATTGGCACAACTCATTGGCATTTGAAAGTTGGACAGGATTGAGGCCAAAGTATGTGTGTTGAAACCCCACTGATTTCATTCAAGAGAGGCCAGGACTCATTTTCCCTCAAAAGTCAAAGACAGCCCAGTCCAATGTGCTTTGGCCATCAGTGGAATGCGGGTTCCACTGCTGTAGTCATAACAGTGTCTACTAGCAGCAGATTGAGTAGCGTGCTGCTGAGATGCCGCAGGAAAGGCTGAAGCCTTCCTGCCCAGGTCATTGGCCGTCTCTTCCAGAACAGGTACAACAGCAGGAGAGGTGGGAGGGATGGGGGAGGCTGAACAGGGGCAGGGAACAGACAAAATTGATCAGGGAGGGAGGCTACGGGAGAGGATGGATCTGGTGACAATGGCATGCTCTAGATCAGTGATGGTGAACCTATGACACACGTGTCAAAAGTGACACACCATAATGTTTGGGCTGACACACCAGCGTTCACAACGTCTAATAAAAACAGAGTTTATTTTACTCATGTTTCATTTCTGTAATTATTTGATGCTTCTTTATATAATACATAGCACCACACATGATTGGACTATATTTTTTTGTTTAAATAAATGAATATAAAGACCTGTTTCTCTTTTGTTTGGGAGGGCGATTGACACACCAGCAGAGTCAAGTTATGCATATTCCGAAGTTTTGACACGCCAAGCCCAAAAGCTTCGCCATCACTGCTCTAGATCCTATCTCCAATTTTCACTGCCTCCCTATCCCCTTTCTTTCCTTAGTCTTCTGCTAGCATAAGTTTGAGGGGGCCCATTTTAAGTTGGAGGCTTATGTAGGAGTAATGGGATTTAAATCCCCTTTACCTGCTAAAGCCTCTCAATCCACTTCCTACTGGATAGAGCATATGCAATTTTGGCTTGGCTGTACCAGCTGGGGCAGAGAGAAGAATAGGATTGGGCTCAGACTTCAAAATGCCTAACTCTGGATGAATTGTGTCCTACACATATTATTTGTACAGAAGATAGAGGAAGACTAAGGACTTAAGGATGTAGATATTTTCCCCTGGTCCTCCTCGTTTAATTCTTTCTGTCTACTCTGTACAGAAACTGAAATCCTTCCTTATGATGCCTAAAGAATGAGAGTCTATATACTTATTTACTTTTTTTTATAAAACTAGTAGAATTATAGTCATCTGCCTCATAACCTCTAACCATTAATACAGTCTACAGGCTAATAAAACAGACCATAGTATGGTAACATCTATAATAAAAAATTATATCCTTAAGATTTGATGTGTGCGTGTGCAGAAGTGCAGTTTATGGAGAGTTTAATAGGCTCCTTTGCTTTTCCATACAGAAGCGACAGTATCATTCAACAAGGAGAAAATTCTATTTACACTCTTTTACAAACAGGCTAGCAAACAAGATGCCAGAGACACCATCAGCTGACAGGACATATTTCATGTTTATAAGTTAGATATAACTGCTCTGAAAATGGATACAGCACAATATAAAATCCTATACAATCTAATCTGCCCTGGAAAGATAATGTTGCTAGCAGAAATTAATTCACTAATGGCCCAAATTTATGATGAGCATTTACGGTAGCAGATCTCGCAACCCGCTGTCAGAAGTCTCCCAGCAATGGCACAAACATTGCACCGCCATCGCGCACAATAGGGCCATCAGGGGAAACTGCCAGAGGCTCCATACATGCGACTGCACATACAATTGACTGCACAGATCCAGGTAAGGTGGTGAAGAGTGTGGTTTGTTGGCAGTTCAGGGAAGGAGAGGGCCAACAGGGAGCAGTTCAAAGGGGTACAGGAGGGAAAAGATCTCAGCAGTAGTTGTACAGACTGGATCCTATCCCTCTGTCCCAGCCAAGACTCACTCCCTTCCTCTGCTTGGACTTATGCTAGCGAAATCAGTGATTTGGGTCCAAGGAGACTCACTGGCAATCAGGTGTCCTACCTACTTGCCATCTGATTGGTCTCCCACCCTAGCATGCAACACACACTTCTTTGGCATGCTTGCATGCTAATGGGCCATAAGACTGAAATCCTATACGCATCTGGTGAGTAAGTCCCAGTGAAATACATGGGGCTTCTGAGCAGACATGCATAGGACTTGGCTATAACTCAATTTTGATTTGGGTCGTAAGTGTAAAAATTCTACAGAGTAAAAATTCTAACAGAGGTTTAAAAAATAGGATTTTCCTGCATTATAGCAAGGACATGCTTCTTTTAAATTACTAGGACAAAAGAGGTAGCTTTTCCAATAAAAACATTTAAGATATGATTAAATCAAAGTTAAGCTCTTATATACTTGTGGACACATTCTGACTTCTTGATGAAACAACACTTGAATCAAACAACTTTAAAAATGATTTTTCCCATTTTTAATATCTAGAAAATGTCTCATGAATTCTTAAATAACTGCTTTGATTTAAAAAAATAAAGGATCATTAAATGTGGAAGACTGACAATACTAGAAACAGGAGTTATCAGAACATAAAAGTTCCATTATGTATTGCAAATATTACAATAACTTTTTATCAATAGTAATATTAACCCCTTGCTCCAGTGCTCAAAATTAGGCATATTTTTCAATAAACTGGGAATATGTTATTAGCAAAAACTATCCATGTAGACATGCTTAAAGATAAAATGCTGTTTGCTATTTAATATTTAAGCTCAAAGTTATAAAAAATTAAATGCGGTGATTTGATATTGATAGAATTATTGTTTTCTGGCTTGACAATGAGTAACCGAGAGGAAAAATCAGAAAGCATCTCTCATAAAGGTTATCATTATTTGCTTTATTTGAAACTTGATTTTCTGCCATGTACAGGCCAAGGTAGGCTTGAACTATAGTGCTTTCGTATTTCACATACGGCACATTTGAAAATAACAAAATGTTAAATTATTTCTAGATTGGGTTATTTTTTTAGAAGAGACCTGCCTATCTACTGACCAGAAAGAGTAATGCATGGAAGCAGGCTTCTAGGTGCTCTTGGTGGACTTGGTGGACACACGGACACACACACACACACACACACACGCACACGGTGATATGTGCAAGATGATATGTGATATGTGCAAGGATAATCTCCTGCCCTGTACCCTGTAGATGCCTACTGTCTGCAACTGGGGTCTCACGTATGGTTTCCAATGCAGAACTGAGACCTGTTCAACAACAGCTAGCGCAGAGTGGATGCGGATGCCCTCTGTGGTGTATGTGGAATCATCACCACTGCTGTTCAGAGCAGGTGGGGAGTGGGTGGTATGCCTTTTATCAGTCTTGTCACACAGGTGGGAATGTACAGCCCTAACGTGCTATCTGGGAATCACGCCTGTGATTATTATCTATCTGTTGAAACAACAGCAAGTAATTTAAAAATTAATCAGATTATTTTCAGCATACTGTACGTTTTTTGTAGCATACTGTACGTTTTTGTGGACTACAGTCCACTTCATCATATGCATGTAGTGAAATCCACATTAGGCAGGCACATATATACATGAATGCAGACCACATAAACAAAAAGTGAAAGGAGAGGTCAAAGGGCCAATGGGGTGAAATATGTGTAATCGTGTGTGTATGCCTGCCTACTGAGGATTTCCTTCATGCATCAGATGAAGTGAAGTCCACAAAGATTTTCTGAAATACATTGGTTTCTCTTTAAGATGCTACAATCCTCTTTTATTTTTGCAAACAAGCCTTTGCAACCTACCAACACAACTACCACTTTGGAGGCACCTACCCGTTGCTAGTGTTTTTAGTTGTGTTCATACATGTGGGTTTTTTTATGTCTGTACATGTCTGGTCTATTCTAAGCAGACGTCTTTTTACTGCAAGGAGGATTCTAAGTTAAAAAAAACAGTAATTGAAATCTGAATGTTCTTAAGGTCCTGCAACATCATTTTAGCTTATGGTTACTAGGAGCATCAGATTTATAGTGAGCATTACAGGGTTGCCAGATATTCTAAGTAAACTCTTTATTACAAACAACAGTTTGTAACAGATTTGCACACAAATATAAATATAGCAGGTTGCAATAGGAGATTAGTTTTGGAAATATGGCTGCAATAGGAGATTAGTTTTGGAACTGAAGCAACATACAAGTAAAGGGGTAACAAGGGGTCTGTCCGACAGAATGCTTTAACTTGAATGGTGTGAGTGATATCAAGGTCACTGGGATAACCCCTTTAGCTAAAGTTGTTATGTAGTGACAGGGATCAGGACATCAGGTGTGAAGCTTGTCCCACAGTTGATCCTATGCATGTCTACTCAGAAGTAATACTAGGTTCCTAAGTAAGTGCATACAATATTGCAAAAACACAGGCTGGCATTGAGACCTTTCACAGAGTGGAGCTCAATCCTTGGAAATTATCTTTGTGGTAGGAAAGATTGTTCTGTTTACCTGAGAGGCCCTTGTATGACTTGGAAGGGAACAATGCACAGGCAGAACACTCTTTCCAGTCTTGGAGGGAGCTTTGAATGGCACAACCCCACTCTGTGGAAGGTCTGGATCCTGCCCATTGCACTCAGGAAAACAATCATACATATATAAGGTTTTGTATTATATCACGAATAGAAGGCAAACTATTAAAAATAATTATAAAACATGCAAATAAGCATGCCAGATGTTTTCCAAGCAACAGCATGTGAACAGAGACGGGACATCATATAGCCCTCAGAAAATAGTTCATGTAATCTAATTTATGCTATGAGACTCTAAAATACCAAGTGGATGCAAGTTGTGATACTTACCTGCCTGTTACGTTCATCCATAATCCTCGTGATCTGAATCTTTTTTCTCCCCATAGTCCCCGTTTTTCTTCTCTCTTTCGTTCCTACACTTATGTATTATCTTCTTCTCTTTCCTTCCTCTTTCCCGTTTCCTCAAACCAAGACTCCTTCTTCAGCACTTACACGATTCAATTCACAGACCCCGGCATCCGTTCCTGCTAAGTATGCAAAAGAAGTGAGTGGTTAGGAGTTATGCAGGGGGAAAAAAAAGCTTAACACAACAATGTCACTCCAACTATCTTTCAAGTTGGTCTAAGTGCAACTCAATGTGTAGAGCAGCTAGATAAACAACCACATTAGGAATACAGTCAATAGGAGGCAGGGCAGTTTATAATTTTCCCAAACTGAGCATTTTTTTGGAGGTAGCCACGGCACTCCAATCCTCTACAATTATACATTTGGCATGTTCATTCTGGGGGGGGGGGAACATACATCTACATAAGAAGCTTAGGCTCAGGGTGAAAAGGGCTGAAGAAACCTTTTTAAGTTATCCCTAAAACCAGTAAAGTACATGGTCTCATATGCCTTATAGATGTCAATTTCTCTATTCTCTACTACTTACATGGAAAATATGAAAAATTACCCAAATCAGGGAGTTAATGAACCTTTCCATACCTGTGCAAGCTAAGTAATCAAGCTAATTCACTTTTGAAGGAAAACAGAAGAGGTGATAATGTTTCTTATTATGCAAATAGAGTAGACCATTATTAAAGTACTATTTGATATATGGGAAATGTCAGCTGAAATCTAAATCCTTTAATCTTATATTCCTGTCTTTTTAAAATGGAAAGTATTGTACGACTGCCATTAAAATACTTTAAGAGAAAAATATCACCATACTTCTATTCCTTTTCAAAGATTGTTCTATCATATAAGCATATTTGTATATATTCCCCTCCACAATTAACAGAATTATAGGAATGGTTGTTAATAAATTCCATACAACAGTCCCTCCACACATTGCAAAAAAACTAGTTGCATCATAAAAAGTCATAATTGCAAAAGAAAGCTCATAAACACATTACAATGTGTTTCTAATAATTTTCCACAGAGACACCATAAACCGCAGGATTAATTCTAAACTGTTGCAAACCATTTTACACATGACAAATAAAAAGGTGAAAAATCTTTACAAAAGGACATAAATGGAAATGCTCTGACAACTACATATTAAAGGATAAAGGCAAGCACTTTCTTGAACAATTTCGTAATTTTCATTATGAACGTCAACTAAGCAGGACAGTACTGAAAGGTCTTAACAGGACAGTCAAGCTCTTCCGAGAATTGCCTTTATATTTATTAGTAACTTATTGATCCCATACAATTTTACCAGAATAAAATTATTTCTTGCAAGATAATGCTCAGCTTTTACAATGCAACTTCAGTAACTCTGATAAATTCTCTTCAAACTTATTATACCATGCTGAAATTCAGCTACTGAACTGGCTAAGAAATTCAGATTAAACATGACACTATTGCAGCAGAAAGGCTGACCCTCACTCTCAATCTTTGGGATTAAAAAAAAGGAGCATATTATCACACAAAAGAAGCAATGAATTCCACATTTCATACACCTTATCTACTACTTTGCACCACAAAGTTTTGCTCTTATCCTGTGCTGGCATTATCACTACATAGTGATAGTTATCGGGATATACAGGTTAGCCATCCCATGTTACAATGATGCATTTCTACAATTTTCTCATTTAAAATAGTTTTTTGGCCCCCTTTAGTTGACTCAACCCCATCAGACTGTATTACTCCAAAAACAAAAAAAGTGCAAGCATGAAAAGAAAGAAAGCTATTTACACTGTATTTTTCACAGCCTATTCACAGCTTGGGAATGCTATATTCTCCAATATTCCCTGGTGGCGAGGACAATACGCCAGTTTTCCATTCTTCTTTGGGCTGGACTGTTTCCTCGGGAGCTCTCCCTCCGCCCCTATAGTCAGGCTTACCTCTGATATAAAAAGCCAGGTAATTCCCATGTACGTGCAGGACCCAAAGGAGTCTAACAGGCTTGCTTCACAACAGTAAGCCAATAGACTAATCCACAGCAAATGCATATGGGACAATTTCCTTCCCTTTCATTCACGTGGAGCCCGAGGCACTATCGGCTTACAGCCCTATGCCTGCCTAAGCTCTTACACTGTCAAGGGTGGAAGGTCAGAGTGGACAGATTAGAGAACTGGTGACAGGGTTAGCCAGGATGAGAGTCGCTTTGCAGAGAAAGATTCTGAAGCCGAATGAGAAGATGGGAGGGGAAAAAAAAACACTGAATGCTGCTGACACTCTTGTCTGTTAGGACGAACATGTGGAGCCCCTGATGAAGTAACAGCATGCTGAGTCCCTCCCACACAGCAATCAGTTCCACATTTCATATTGAGTCTTCAGAATTTTTTAAAAAAGAGATTATGAACAGCCCAGTGTCAGGCATGCTAAGTATTCGGCAGCTACATAAAATATTCTTAAAATAGTCCCACAAACACTTCTTGGATCCAGCCCGCATAAATCGAGGGTACACTGGGAAAACTCCGAATTTATATCATTGTAACCGAAGAGATGAATTTGAACCATTGTTTCCATTCTCAGCCACAGCCTGTTGACAAGTTGAGGCTGGGGGTGGGGGAGAGAAGCCCAAATGATTTAGAAAAGAAGTATTAATTGCAATTATTAGGGTCTTGTTTCTTATATATAGGATCGCCGAGGAACAGAAACAGTGGGTTCACTGTTTTCATCCATAAACACGCTAACTTATACACATGCATCTACAACACAGTACAGAAACAGATTGGTAGATTGGTAATGTATACCTTTGCAAGATCTTCCTCTCCCCCCACCCCCCCAAAAAACTGAAGCTGAATCCCTATTATTGTGATTGTTTAATTATTTGTTTTTATTATCCTGCACTATAGTATTCATAATCAGAAACATCCAAATCTTTTTAATTGTGTACAGCTATGTACACGCAAACATGTAGCAGGCCTCTTATTTCATATCCACGGGCAAACACAACAAGACTAGCAGCTACATATGAAAGCACACTGAAAAGCAGTTAGCCCAAAAGTAATTAGTCAAGCAAATCATGGGTGAATTAAATAGTCAAGAGTCAAAGAGTCTTCAGTGCAATGTGCCAAAGGGCCTCAAAGCCTTTTAAGTACTAGGTGAATCAGAATGCAAAGATAAAGAGATCCACAATTTCCCATCACCTACCCAGAAAACTTTGAAATGGCAACGCTTGTTACGGCAAAGTGCTTAAATTTATCTCCAGGTATGCACGTTAAATTTGATAGGAAGACTGCAAAACAACAGACACTCCAGACTGTCCTGAAGATGTGCAGGAGGCAAAACCAGCGACATGGAAAGTTAAAATTATTCCAGAAGCCCTGTCAAAATGTGTCCACATTAAAGAAACCTTCCAAGATAATGACAGAGCTACATGTAAACAAATGCATTTGTTAAAAAAAAATGTCAGTGTTACATTCTGTAGAATTACAGTCTTCAGCATTTTTCCCCTTTTGGAAACCCAAACACTGAGGAGGAAAAAAAAATCAGATGGCTTACTAAAAAGAGGAACTTCATTTTGGCGGGCTTCTGTTCACTTTATGATTTGGCAAAGGGACAGATAGTTGAGGGAAGAGTGATTTGAGTTCCAGAGGGCAGATATAGCACAGCAGTCATCCCTTCTCTGCTCTCTCTCTCTCTCTCTCTCTCTCTTTCTCCCTCACACACACATTCTCTCTCTCTCTCTCTCCCTCAGTAACACAGAAGAGTCTTGACAGAATGGCAGGAAACACGCACTGAGTGGTCAGGGAAGGAGATGATGTCAGCAACCACGAACAATAAAAGGTGTAAAGGTGCTTCCTTCCTTAAACTGTTCCAGAAGTGCAAAATGGGAACCAAAACTCTTCACTTCCTTCTCCGAACAGAACTTTTTGAAACTGCTCTGCAGCAACACCCCAGACAGAGAGCCCTTTGAACAAGTCACCCAAGGGGCAAGAAGACGTATCAAAACGGAGGAGTCTAAATATTTAATTTCTAAACAAGGCGGCCGCCGGAGGAAAACATATTGAATACGTGTCCGTGATGTAAGCTTTCGTTACAAAAGCAACCACAGGCACACCATAAAGATTTTTTCTGTTCTTCAAGGACAGTATGTATCTGCACAGACACTGTATTTTAAAAATCCCTCAAGCTTGAACATGAGAGGAAGTTTTTCCCAAAAAAAGAAGTCTGTCCAATTTTGAGGGATAAATTAGTGACCATCTTTCTGTGCTTTTCAATGGGCTACTCAGAAAGAACTACATGAGCATCTGATGCTCAAAAAAATTCCCCACGGAAGATGAAAGAAAACAAATAGCGGCCAGTCTGGCTGCTGGCTACTCAGAGAAAGCTTCCAATGAAGTTCTGCAGCAGAAAGTACTTGGCTCAATACATGAAGAAGAAAAAAACTGTAGCTGTGCAATAATTATAGACAGAGTGGTTGAAATAAGGATGCTGATCATCTTTAATCCACTACAATCGACTATTTGATATGGCAATTTAATTTACATTTGCTTGTTATGCAAATATTCTGCCTTCCCTCCAAAGGGCTTAGCAAAGCATTGTGCACAGCCGATCCTCTTAATGTTTACTTAGGAGCAAGTCTTTCTGATTTCACAGCATGTATAGGACTGCAGCCTTGGCCTCAAAGACACAACACACACACACACACACACACACACACACACACACACACACACACATACCAAAAAGGCACCCCTGAAGCCACCCATCAGTTTTAACTTGGAATGCCCAAATCTCTAGCTGCTGCACCAGTGCAAACTGATCCAGAGGAAGTTTCAGTTCCTCCTGTACCAGTGATCTGTTTGATATTTGAGGGCAAGTATAGATATTTTACAAAGCACATTTTCCCCTGGCACCCCTCACAGATGGATATATCAATAATCTGGCCCTTTGGTAGCAACTCTTTCCATTATACAATTATACACTAGATGTCATTACCGCTGCACTAAATCTGCCACACATAAACATCATGCTGTACTTACTATACTAATCGCATTTGGGCGGAAAGCCATTATTTAAAACAAACGGGGAAAAATAAAAATAAAAAAAGAAGGATGAATCTGAATCACTTGAAGATTTCAAACATCTGTCCCAAACATTCCAATTTGGAAATGTAACATAAGCTACATTTTTGCATTTTGATCTTATGCTCGGACTGCCACATTAAAAGATGTGCTAAGGGATTTCATTTTAATCTGCTGCATTCATCTCAGGACAGCATGCCTTTTACAAACACCGCAGTCTCCCAGAAGCAGTAACCTAGCCTACAAGTATGAATGACATGAAAGAAAACTTTAACATGAGCCTGTGGTGGGCAAGGATTTGTTTGATTTTAGCTATGTATAGTACCTACTACACTGCAGGACCTCTAGAAATATGAAGTCATGGTGGGAAAGACATAAAAGAGTTAAGCTTTATTAGAATGCATTTTTGTATGTTCTTCTAGTGAAGTATGTTTACATCTTCTATTTTCATGTATTGGAAATTAGACATCTTACGATGCAAAACCCAATTCCACTGGTTCCCAAACTTGTCCTCGGAAGTTGGGAACCAGGTAAGTCGTTGCGTGGGAGGGGTAAAGAGAAGCAGCAGCATCTCCATGATCATGCTCCTGCCAGGCAAGGAGGAGATTTTTCTACTTACCAGAGGGTCGCTATGGCTCTCCGGAGGTCTGGGGAGCCTGTTACCCCCCCCCCCCGCCACAGCCCTCCCAGAGGCCTGAAAATCTTGTAAAAAGTTTTTTAAAACCTACTTGTGTTCTTTTTTTAAAACTTTTTACAAGATTTGTGAGGGTTGCAGAGGGGGTCACAGGCTCACCAGAACCTCTGGCGAGTCATAGCAACTGCTTAAGGATAAGTCAAACCTTAAAGGGTAATTGCCGTTTTGCTGTTCCCCTGGTGGGTCATGACCATGTTCCCCTGGTGGGTCAGCATTGGAAACCAATGCTGTATTCTATTCCATTCCATCTGAGTGACAAAGCACAGTTGCATCTTGACATATTGTCTTACCAAAAGGCAGCTTCATATTGATTTATAACACAAAAAGGGTTGCATGATAATGTTTAACACTGCATGTCTTTCAGTTTATAACCAAACTGAAGTCAGTTTATAATCAAAACCGTGCATCTGACCAACAAAAATGAACACAATGCTTACTAGGGTAAGCTGGCAAAAAAGTAGTGTTTGCTGCCCCCCCCCCCCCCAAAAAAACCATTAAGGGCAAATTCTACCCAAATTTCCAGCACTGATGCAGCTGTGCCAAGGTGGGGGGGGACTGCATCCTGCGGTGGGGGGAACAGTCACAGAAATTTCCTGAAGGTAAGGGAACAAGAGCAATGCAGCTCTTGGGGCTGCATTGTGGCTTCATCGGTGCTGAAAAGCTGGATAGGATTCAGCCCTAATTCTATTACATCATGAGTAATCATAGCCTAAAATTGTTCCAGAGCTTCACAATGGCACTTATTATTGGATAAGTTTCCAATAAGTCAATGAGTGGATAATCTCCATTCAAAGTATTGGGAAGTCCAGTGGCACCCTCTGACCTGCCACTCCTCAGCCATCTAAGCCCTTTCCACCATGTTAAGTTAAAAGTGTCCACAATATTATGAATAGGGTATCAATGACTGGATATAAGAAGCTACAGGAAGCAACAAACCAAGTTGCGGAGGCAACAGGAGAAGAACAAAAGGATCTACGTTCTGCAAGTTCAGACCACAGGCCTATCTAGTTGAACTTACTGTTTCCCACAGTGGCCAACCAGATGCCCCTGGCAAGCCCACAAAAAGAAGATGAAGATAAGAGTGGAGGAGACTTGGTAAGGTGGTCACACAGAACAAGTGCGGTTGACGTAGCCAACAGCTTGTTAAGGAACCGCCTGATTCTGTGTTCTGGGGTTCAGGAAAGCTGAGAAAACATTAGGAAAACCAGGAACTATTTGCCTAGGACAGCAGTTCCCAATGTTTTTTTGAATGGTGGCTTCCTTGACCTACTGGGCCATTGGCTGTGGCTCCCCATTAGGTGTATAATCCTATACAATGTACAGGGTGGCAGGTTTTCGGGAGGATTCCACAGCTCCCCGGGGAGCCACACCACACAGTTTGGGAACCACTGGCCTAGGAGCCCAATGCAAAGATACTTACATGAAAGTACAATATTTTGGACATTGCACAGAAGGCCTGATACTTAGTTTGTCAGTGTCTGTTCTGGAAGGTCAGTATCAATTTAACACAAAAATACAAATACACTTCATTTACATGGGTGAAATATTGCTGTCACACTGATTTTTGCTTTTAGTAACCAAATGCCATTTGCTTAACAATCTTTGTTCCAGTGGGAAAGATATGCTCTTTTTTCCACTTCAGGGATTATTGTCAATAGTTTTCATTTTATTATTGTCATAAGGACTAAGCCAGAAAAAAAATAACAAAATCAATTGAAAGATACATTAGCTAATCTTTTCTGTGGCCTTCAGTGTACATTATGTTTTCTCAGAAATGGCTCTTTATTGCTGGCATACGGAAAGATCCCTGGCAAAAGGATCTTAAAAGCTGCAGTCTGTGATAAAATGGCAAAAAGTGCTCTTCTGCTACCACCCTGAATTATGCTGGCATGTCATTGATTAAAATTAATGAGAATTGCACCAAAAGGATAGTGTGAAAGCCTTGCCCGGCTGGGATTTTAGAAATGGGGAATCTTCCTGCTTTTAAGAGCCGTTCCAAAGTGAGCTACTGTTCCAATCTGGCACTCTACCCAGCTCAGCTCCACCAAACAGCAATAGAAAGGTTTAGCTGAACCTGTAATCGTAGACGTATTTACAAGAGTGTGGACTCCACTGAATGCACAGGAGCCTACCTTTGAGTAAGCATGCATTTTTATCATTATTACCCACACCCTTCCTCTAAGTAACACAGGGATTCTATGCTTCTCCTCTCCATTTATCCTCCAACATCCTGTCAGGTCGCAGACTGAGAGATTATTACCCCAAACTCATCCAACGATAGCTAAAGGCCAGTCTGAACCCAGGTCCAGCATCCCCAGGACAACACTTAAACCACAGCACCAGACAAACTACTGTAGATGGCTGCTAGTGAACTGCACATGTCTTAAAATGGCAAGATAGTTAATGCAAAATGAGGAGGTTTATACAGTGCAAATATGGATCAGGCTGGCCATATGCTATTAAACTTGAAACGAGCTAATTAACTTCCTGCTCCATTTTTATCATCTATGGGATATGGATTACTTCTTTTCTATTTGCCTCACAGGTCTCAACATCTTAAAGAAGATGGATGTGAAGTGAATTCTACATACTGTGAACACTAAATTTAGTAGGTTAATAGGGGGAAGGGGTGTCTGTTGTTGTCTAAAGTCTGTTAAATCGCATTCCTGACAATGCTCATGCACAAAATATAAGAGAAGCAGACATATACCAAAGTCTGTTAAACTGAAGTCCGTAACATTGGAGGTTCGCTAAACATCACATAAGTGCTTACCAGGGACACCCAAGCTGATATGTACAGCTATATGCTAAGAGTTTCAAGTAGATAGGGATCAGGAACACAGAAGACCTGGCACAATGCACCGAAAGGGTTTTCTAGACAAAAATAAGATCATTGTCTCCTACAGCCCAATCCCACAGCTGTTGCACACAGTGGCGTTTCTACAGGGATGGCAACGCTCTAAGTTTTGCAAGAAGCCTTACCTTGCAGAGGAAATCACTCCTCTCCTGCACCATTTTAGCCAATCTTGGCGTTGCTTACTGGCTACAGCAGCAAGGGAGAGGAGGGATTTACATGACAGGGTAAGGCTTCTTGCAAAACTTAGAGCTTTGCCATCCCTCTAGAAACGTCTCTGGTTGCACACAAACATTTGCAATAGAAGAACAGATGAATGTTGTCACAAAATGGCTGCCGACAGTGCATGGACAGCCATATTCGGAGCACTGCTGTAAGAGGTGGCAGCATTCCCGTTCATTGCCAGACTCTGCTGTGGCAATTGGAGCAGGTAAGGCAACGGCAGCAGTGGGGAGGGGCAGAAATGGGGCAGGGGGAAAGGAGGAATGGGGCAGGGGTAGGAATGGGGAACAGGAATCTGAGGGAGGGGGTATAGAAGCCAGTCTGAGCAGGCTCCCTGCCCTCTTTCTGTTCAGCTAAGGTATTGGCGCAGGTCCCAGTAGATCCATTGCAAGGGAGGAGGTTTACAAAGAGGTAAGGGGGAGTTGCCTATGAAGCCTCTCAATCCCACCTCCCCCCAGAAACAACACATTCCCTTTTGGCGCGGCTACACCAGAGCGGGAGGGGGGGCTGGGTGGGAAGGTAGGATTGGGTTTTTAGGCTCTCTTTGGGTGTAAACTGGTCTTCACTAAACAAGTTTAAAATCTAAGATCCCTCACCCAGCTACATAAAGATATTGTTAACATGTAGCTACTAGTATAATGTCTTATTCTGATGTGATCAGAAAACTAAGCAACTATTGTTCTGAAAATCTGCAGTGGTACTAGTTAAAATATTTCAGTTCTCTAAAGTTTATAATGCTCTGTGTATAAAAACATACAAAGGCAAGTCTAACAATTAATTTGTGCCACAATGAAATAAAGATATTTGATACTACTGTCATATATGGCCCATATACCGCTCACAGTAGATTCAACCATTTTCTACTTCTTTCTTCTCCTGTACACTAGGCTAATCAACCTAATTAAAGCTTTGTTCATTTGAAACCCTGAATGACAATTTGCTTAACTGTATCCCACTGTGGTATTTTTATAAAGAGAATTAAATCTGATCTTCTGACAGCAATTATTAAATGATCCCAACTGGCCCCAATTAAGATGCATGGCTCACAGGGTCTCAGAATCCAATAAAGTGACAAATCCTCTCACTTGTACATCTTTCTTTACCTTGGTCTATTTTCTTAATGCCAATTAAGCTCATCTGATCAAGTGCAATCGAATGCTATTGTGAAGGCTAATTCAAGATACAATGTATCAATTTACTACACAGACATACTGAAGCATTGGGCAAAGTCTTCTCGAAGTCATTCCTTTCAAGCTGTTCCCTATTACAAAGTACATAATAGCTAATGAAATACAACATATACAGTATACCATAGGTATAATGAGTGCACATGAGAAATATGCATTTATGTTGCACATAACCTGAATTATATACCTTCAAAATACTGAGAACAAGAATACCATCTCCATAATTAAGAATAATGAATTGTAGTCCTTTTTGCTTGTATCCCTTATGTTTGACCCCGCAGCACTTTAATCATTACCTAGTTTTAATTTAGTTTTGCAAACATGAGTGCTAGAAATGTGCTGTTTAAACATATAATTCATTTTCTAGTGGCAGAATATTTTATATTTTCATAAACTATTCATAATCACGGTGCACGGTCTCCCATAAGACTGAAGGTATTATGAAGGTAGCTCACAATGCAGTCCTATGCATGTCTTCTCAAAAGGAACTCCTGTTGACTTTAATAGAACTCAGAGCGCAATCTAAAGTGCTAGATGAACTGGCACAAGTGCTGGCCTAGTGTCGTTGCAAATGCACCTTAAAGTGTGTTTGTGCCGACACAGACCAGAGAAGCCCAGCTGGCTTACACATGCCCATGACTAGGCCCGGTAGCACAAATGCAAGGCCGGCCAAGGAGTTGGGGAGGATGGGGGGAGGTGGAACAGTGTGTGTGTGGGGGGGGGGGTAGGTGGAACCTGGCAGGGGGAAGTCTGGGCCCGTGGGGGGTCTGACCCGAAGAGGGGGTAGAGACAGGATCCAGCATGTAACCTCATGTAACCTCTGCCCCTGGTCCTGCTTGCCCTGATCTGGTCTGCTTGGAGTTGTGCCAGCGATTTTGCTGGCACAGCTCCGAGTTGTCCCATTTGGGCCTCTGCCTCTTACCTAATACAACTCTATTTTGCCATCAGGCACAGTGATCTTACCACATTTTAGTCTCATGTAAGCACACATCCACTCACAAGCATAACACTGAACCCATATCCTCCCAGCTTCCCTGTCAATGGGGCTCAAGACAGTGTTTTTGCCCAGGAGTATTTTAATATAAGAGCACCTCAACATTTGGATAGCATGCATGCATTTTCACCCAAATGCTGTGACAAAATGATTTCCTTTGTGCAAGTACTGAAAGCATTCTTTTAATAAAGAGAGGAGGACAAGGAGAAGCAAAATATGAAATTTTCTGAACAGAGTCTAGCTTTCGAGATGAGTTTAAACAAAACATTGAAAATTGTAACACACAAACGTATTCTATTTATCAATAAATACATGTAATCAATGGGACAGCCTGAGGATAGTACTTTACATACAAAGGGCAATCACACGTGACCATTAGTGTTGCCAACTTCTGAACTGGCAGCGGGTTCAGTGCCTTTGACAGTGGTTTGATTTGCAACCTGGTGGTATTGTTTATCTTCATGCCTTGAAAAGCTAGTCTGGCTACTTGTTGCAGAATTTAACGCACTGAAAAAACAAAAACCTAGAACAAAATTAATGGTGTGTTCTCATCATCCCATCCACATACACTCCCCCATATGTCTTAGTCTTTTTATGTGTTCTCCCTCTCCATTAATCATTTGTACCAGTCTTCATTTAACATTGCCTTATAATGAAAAGAGGTTTTCCGGTCACACATAGCCTCTATAGTTGCTGAATGACCAGCAAACCACTGTTCTGGCCTGCTCCTGAGCCTTTAAACTAGTTTAATTGATCTGAAGTAATTATCAGGCAAGAATGTTTATCTCCAAGCCCTGGAAAATCTTCACCTGCTAATTGCTGCAGATCAAATCACTGTTAAGGAACAAAGACATATGGGCAAGTGAACTTCAATGCTATGGGGAGAAGACACTCATAATTTCATCTCTGCTCTAATTTTTTTTCACACATGTTCAGCATGAAGCTTTTGGAGTGATCTCCCATGCCTTGCTTGAAGTGCAGGTAGCCTGAGGATTTGGAACTCATTGATTGGGAAGTCTCTAGGGAAATGGATGAATGAAAACCATCCTCCTGAGACTGAAGTAGTTTCTATACACATCTGGCTCTTCTTAATCTAAACTCTAACACCTGCCTGGGAATTTAAATGCAGTCTTCTCCTTTGAAGAACAAACAGGAAAGATTTATCTACTGTACAGTCATATTCCTTAGATCATATGACATTGCACTAAATTTATGGCAGTATAACTGATACCCCTTTTGTTCATTCAAAGGATGCAAGAACTACATGAGTCTTAAAAAGTAGATCGGTATAGATAACAGCCATCAGGTTAGTTCCAGAGAACAAAAGAGATAATTTAGGCATATCTGTTATTGGACTACATCTGAATTATCATTCATACTGTAGGGTAGGTATAAGCATATCTAACAGCCCAGTCCCATACTGGGCCAGCCTAGAGCCTAGAGGTGGTGCTGGTGCAGCCTTCACTGCATACCGGATGGGAATCAGGCAGCAATAGAGAGGTCAGTAACCACTGCCTGATTCCCAATGGGCGTACTTTTTTGCTGGTGCAAATCTGAGAGGCTGGTGCAAATCTGAGTGTGTTTAGCCCAGACTGGGGCACCAGATATCACAATCGCTGCCAATCCGTGCCCCGAGCCTGCCCTTGACATGCCCCTGGCTTGGCCTATTCCCCATCCCAGTCCTCCCCCCCAAATGCCCACTCTGCTGACCTACTTGCTCTGGTGGGAGCTTGGCACTCCACTGGCACATGCATGGCGCTGCCAGCTGGAGGCCCTGGCCCACGTACCATCGCAGCAGCTGCTGCACGAACACCCCGGGCCTCACACTGGCAAAGCATGAATTCTGTTAGCACAAGGCCCAGGAAGGCTAGGGTCATAAGTCTTGCCATTTGGCAACAACCATCCCCATCACGCACCCTTTCAGCTGTGGTGAAGGTGAAGGCATTCATATTTTTCAAATTACACACAACTCTTAATATGATTTCAGCAAAAAGGTAGATACTCTTTATTTTGCCACCTGGAGTACAGCAAAATTTGTTACTTATGCAAATATTAAAGGATGCTTTAGGAAAAGGTTTAATGCCAACATTTTGTTCAAAGTTCTAAGAGTCAAGAACAAAACATCAACTCCAAAAAATTTATTTCTACACATATGTTGTATCTACTCTTAAGAGTCTGAAGTCTTACATTTCCATATACGTAGCCTCAGTATGACTGTCACTACAGACAGTACAGCTGTCAACAATAACACATAAAGTACACTGCCATATTTTTAACCAATGGCTCATTAAACAGAGAAGAATTATTCACACGTTCTCATCAAAATGGTACATTAAAAATGGCAGCCAAAAGAATGCTACTTATATTTCTTTAAAGTGATTAACACTGTAGAGTGAAAAGAAAAAAAATGCCTTCTGTTTCATATTCTCTCTATTGCGTGCATAAAACAGTCAAATATAATGGTGTTCAGAACTGAAGGAACTACAAAATACCAGACAGTGCTATGCAATCCTTGCAATGGTAGAAAAAAAGATAAAGTGTTTTTTGTTGCTGTTGTCAAAATGCACTTCCCTTCAGTTTTATGAAGGTTAAAATGTGTGAGCCAATTAGGACACTCTGAGTAATCCGTCTAATCAAGGGTGGCGTCAGAGGTCAGTCCGACTGAGTACTATCCATCAGAGTAGGCCAACACCTAAACCCCTAGTACTGATGGCAGTGGTATGTTCCACTGAGATGCTGATGGGGGACACCAGTGGGGGTTTTGTACACCAGTACAGGGTTTTGCCCCAAGGCCTCCCACCAACCTGGAGCCAACAATGTATCCAGGATTTGTTCCTAATGCAACACTCCAATATTGAACTCTTTAATAATGAGTTATGCTACCTAGGATTGCACAAGTGGAGACGAAGTCTCAAGCTAGGAGTCTCCAATGCACCAACCACTCTCTGCATAGTAAACATGCTTCTCATAGATATTAAGAACCATGCTCCTTGTTACACAAAACACGAAAAGTGGCTCAGTGGGTTGTTAGGTTTTTCTTAATAGTAACTGGGGAGGAAGCTGAGAAACCAGGGCCCGGCCCTGGTTGTTATCTGAATGGGCAGACAGTGAAGCTAGGGGGCGGTGTTAGCGGTGACGTAAATATACCCAAAACAATGCTGATTCTAAGCATTTCAAATGGGTTTTCGCATGATGTTTAGGACTTATTTGTTTACTCCTGAAGTAAAAACTTACGAAAATAACAACGTGTGATCGTGGAGAAACATCATTGGTAACCTAATTATGAGTTAATATGCAATTCCAAGGTTTAATTCCGCGTAATTATATTACTGAACACACCGGACGAAATGCCGCTTGCTGTCTATTTAAACTCGGATTGCACTGCTTTGACAGACTTATTTTTTGAAATCTACACAACCAAAAATAAAGTGTGAACGGGAAGGAAAGAAAAAAAGGGGAGGGTGGGCAAAAATTAGATAAATATGTAGGAAAATTACATTAAAATCTCTCAATGTATAACACAAGTAGTTGTCAATAGGAGAGTAGTTCTTTTTCACTTCTAGGCTATTAAGAGTATTTTTTTAAACTTCTACACTCACCCCCCCCATAAAACAAACTCTGTTAATGTTCAGAATTTCAAAAATATTACATATTTTTATTTTTACTTTATTTCTTCATATCTACTTCAGTTTGTGAAGGGCTGCATACTTTATGAAGTAATGTTTTATTTTTATTTTTATTCTTCATATCTACTTCAGTTTGTGAAGGGCTGCATACTTTATGAAGTAATATTTGTCTGTAGCAACGAATCACAATGATTTTAAGTACCTGTGCAAAGTAATCCCATTTTTCGTCCAGCGATTCGTGCACCTGTATGCAGAACACGCAGGCATGCTTAAAGACGTTGAGATTAACTTTACCACACGGGCAGGGAGATTTTTATTCGTGATGCCGCGGCGGCAATCCTCCTTCGCGGCAATGATCTGAGCTTACACCCATGGCTTCAAGTCTGTGATGTCATGGCTCCTCCATGTAAATAATAACTCCATGTGAGAAACAGAGTTAAACTATGGTAGGAGGACTTGGGACCTTTAAGCATTACCCCCACTGCAGTTTTGCTCTCAACTGTGCCTCCCTATGCCCAGTTTTAAAGAGATAGAAAAGCTTCCATTTGCTTTCAATTTTTTTTCTCTTTAAAATGACGTGCAAGGCAAGGAAAAAATCAGGAACAGAATTTTGATGGGGCTTTGTATGCAGCCTCCTTCCCCATCACAATTTTTTTTTAAAAGAACACTCACACTGGTTGTGTTACACATTTAGGATAAGGTGTAACTTGGCCTTAACTGAACTCTACCATGGTTACAGTTGGTTATTTCTAATTTTGAACACGTGTCCCAGTTTCAGGAGAATCGAAGTCAATACAGATGCTACTTTAAACATGTGATTACTACTCATGTGCTTGTTTTTTCCTGAGCAAATAGCAGCCCAATTGGGCTCCTTGCAATTCAGGATCATGGCATGGAGGAAAGGGGTTTGACTTTCTGCTCCCAACATAGTCTTGATGTAGACCTCCCCTTCTGGTTTTTATTTGCTCTGGAGAAAAAAACAACAACAACTCCCATGTCTTCCAGGACAAATAGGGGAGGAGGACAAATTGGGGAAATATCTGTATCAGAAACATGATTACGGCAAACAGTCAAATCCTCCCCCCCCCCTACACACACACACACACACACACACACACTGTCTTCCCAGATTGGGAGGGGGGGAAATCTGGTTGCTACTTACTGCATTAAAGACACCATGCATGTTAGCCCTGATCACATGCTTAAAATAACATTTGCCTTGAATACCAGTTGGAGGGCAACAATGGCAGAAAAAAAAGGTATGCCTTTCTTGCCTACTTGTTACCTTCCCGGAGGCAACTGGTGGACCACTGTGGAAAATAGGGAGATTGACTAGATGGCAATTTGGACTGATGCAGGAGGGTTTTGCTTAAGTAACATCTAGTCAAAGGACCTGATCCTATCCAACTTTCTAGCACCAATGCAGCCTCCCTTGAGGAGGTCTCTGTGACTGCCCACCGCCACCACAGGGTGTAGTCCATGTCCCATTGTCACAGCTGCATTGGTGCTGGAAAGTTGGATAGGGTTGGGCCCTAATCAGGTTTAGACATATTTTGACTGCCAAGTTCAATTAAAACCATCACCTTGACACTGTGCCATTGCAAATTCTTGATGTTCTTTTGTTTTTGCAATACCCCAGGCATGCAGCAGAAACAGGAAGTTTATTTAACCCTCAGTGCATTGCCATTCATGGCAAATGCTCACTTTGGCAGATCACGAACTGCACATGCCTGGTCCCAATTGATTCTTTCTGTACATCATTTCTGATTGTATTCTAGCAATAGGAAAAGGTTGATGATTTTAAGAGCATGCTTCAGCTATGAAGGGCAAACCCAGAAAAAGATTAAGTACAAAGAGCAGAAAGCATCCACTCTGTGTGTGTGAGAAGAGGAAATCTCTAGAGAAATTAGACCAACACAAATCTTACCATTACTCAGCACTGCAGTGACATGCAGATGTTTGTAGTGGTTTGAGATGCAAGCAAAGGATGGAAACTCTACATACCCAACTCTAAAATGATTGCAACTGAACCTCATCAAAGTAAGAGCCCATAATTTGTCACAGAAAACAGCTAATTAACATATGCTGGGGAGGGGGAAAGCGCCAGAATTAATAATATATGATTAAAGAGCCAAGGCAAATAAAATATTTTGCATTTTAAGAAACGAAGATCAGCACTTCAGAATTCAAACTAATAATGTCCGCTAAGGGCAAGGTAAGCCAGGAATTTCTTTTTTGGCTTGTAGTTATAGGCTCTGGAGATCTGGATGTATTAAGATGGTACAGGCATGCCCTGGTATCCACTGATTCGGTGTCCGCAGTTTCAGTTATCCACAGATGCCATGGATACTGGGACACCTATTAAAAAGATAGGGGAACATTAAACAAAGTTCTTTAAAAAAAAAAAAAAGAACCACCTTGCTGCAGCAAAACCACTGATGATCCCCTAAAAAGGCACCCCCAGTATCCACGGTTTCAGGTATCCATAGTGGGGTGCGGAAGAGAACCCTAGTGGATACCGGGACATGCCTATATTTAAATTACAAAGTAGGGATTGTAGTAAGACCTTCACTTAAACCACATTTTATATGTTGCATGTGGAGGCCTTCAGCAGGCATTAATCAGGAAGCACAACCTTTCTTCAACTTTGGAGTAGCAGGAAATCCAGTTTTCTTCTTCACTTCCGTGGGAAGGAAATAGAAAAATCGATGAACCATCACTCAGGTACAAATCTGACTGAAAATCAGTTGGGTTCACTAGGAAGAAAAAATGCTGACCACCACTAAATAAAGGCTGAGATCAGAATTTTTTTTTTTTAATACACAGGATTGTACCTTAACCTTTGTGTGCAGTGTGAGGCAGCATCAGAAAATCCTCCCACTCCTGGAAGGAACCTTTCACTTGCGCAATGACTCCTTGCATAAGCAGAACACCACCTCTGTTCTGAGAAAGAGATTTCAACAACACTCATGTTCCACAAAAAGGTTAGGATAGGATACAGCCCATGACTTGGTACACAGCTCTGCTGGCCCTGTAGGTCTTCTACAGCCACAGAACGGAGATTCAAATCCCAGCAAATCTGAAATCGCAACCTACCCAGTAAGTCGGAATATTACTCAGACCAACAGTTATGATGAAACAACCACTAATGATCCTTGTGATTTATTGCAGGAGTCATAATAGCTCCTAGAATGGAACTGGATGCCATAGGCCTTGAAGGTCTGACATGACTGCTCCATGCAAGCATAGCGCTGCTGACTACGGTTGCTCGGGGAGGGGGTCAACTGGGGGCAACACTGGGCAGAGAGAGGCAGGGAGGCAGTGGATCCAGCGGGAATGGAGCATACTGGATCCTCTCCTCTCCACTGAGGAGCTCCTGGCCCTTTTTCTTTCCACAGACATATGCCACCGAAAATGGTGGAATATGTCCAAGACAACCCGTAGGCAGGGTAAGACCCAGGGATTATTGGTATTGCCCTCCAGGCACTCTCTACACTAGATGTTGTACACATGTTTTTGGTACAGCTGCATCAAGGGGAAGAGGGCCCTGTGAGGATACCCCCCCCCCAACGCCATCTTTGGACACAGGACAGAATATAAATATGAGAAATATGAATAATAAAAGAGCACCAAATACAAAAGGGAACAATCCCATTAAACATCATGCAATTTAAAGTGTAGCAGCCTTACTGTGGGCAGAAGACACCTTCTGTATTGGGATCCTACTCATGATCTGCATTAATCGGGATTTCAAGCTTAATATAAATAGTTTTATTGCATGAACAGAACTTTTGATTTTCAATTGTCACGCAAACTGACTTTATGACCTCTGTATATTTTTAGAACCCTATCTGACCTTCTGTTTGTGCATTTGTGTGTGTGTGTGTGTGTGTGTGTGTGTGTGTGTGTGT
>JAJKFI010000001.1:46222931-46258118 GCA_029204185.1 Lerista edwardsae | reverse complement strand
TGAAAGTTTACTGCTCAAGGACACTCCCACCCCCCCAAAAAATGTAAAAAATTTAAAAAGCCAAAGGCTCCAACCCCCAAAAAATTCCCCCCCCCACTTGCATTTCAGGATCTGAGCAAATGTATAGGAAAGTTTTCAGTTAAAGCAATGTCCCTTTTATGCCAATTAAATGTTTTTACAATTCTAACAGTTGCACCCCTGCTAACTATGCAAGAGGCACTTTTTCAAGTGGTGCTCCTCTTATATTTAGCAGGGGAAGAGTAATTGTCCCTCTTCACCCCTGAGCAGTGTTTTTCTAGTGGCTGTTGCTGGTGGTGTTCTGCATTTTTTTTTTTAGATTGTGAGCCCTTTGGGAGAGGGAGCCATTTAACTTTATTATTACTATTTGTCTGTAAACCACTTTGTGAACTTTTTGTTGAAAAGCAGTATATAAATACTGTTTGATGATGATGATGATCCCACTGTAAATAATTTAAAAAGTGGGTCCTTACTGCAAAGTTGCTTTTGAAATCAAAGGAGTAGCATTTTTCAAATCACATTTTCCTTTACATGCGACCCTCCAAATTTGTTACTAAACACTGCTATCAAATTATCAAATTAGGGAAATCATAATATCTGTGTTGTGCACCATTTTGCCTTCAATTGTAACCGTAGGTTGGGAAGTCTTGGTAGTGAGTGCACAGAAAAGCCTTGGGAGTGAGCACGTAAGATAGCATACAGCTGTCACCTCAGCAACCTTCTGGAACTTGGGCTAATCCACAACAAAGAAAGCAGTCTACCTGGTCAATGGCAAACAAGAGAATTGGAAACCTAGGCAAGGGAAAAGAGGAATGAAAAAGTGCCCTGCTTCACACATCCTTCACCTCACACTTCTTTCCCTACAACAGATTCTGCGTACATTCTATAGGTGCCTTTCATATAAACTATACCCAGCAATACCTACCTCTAGAATGAAGGTGAAGCTCCCTTTGAGCTTTGCCCCCCCCCTTTACCTGATACTCTGCAGCAACGGGCAGAGGTGGGAAAATGGAGGCAGCTGATTGGCTGCCGCTTGGTGGGAGCTGGGTAGGCTGTCATCCGAGGGATGCGTTTCCTCGGCTAACACAGTTCCGAGGCAGCAAGATTATGGGATGGGTCAGGACCACTCAGACGACGCTTGACTGGGTCGTTGAGCTTGGCTGGCGTGTCCCCTGGCTGACTCAGGCAGAATCCACTGCTGGAGTGTAGCCTTGGTGGGCTCTGTCAGACACTGCTGCCTTGACCCTGTGTCTAAAGTCTTTATTCAGAGTTGTAAGGGTACCATTCTCCACCGTCTAAGCGCTATCCTATGAAAGCCTATCTTCTGCATTAAGAAAATTCAAAGGTATCAACAAGAGGGTTTTGGCAATAACGACAGATAATACAGGTTTAGCATTTGAAAGAAAGGTGCTCAGTTTTTACAATGGTGGAGATATTCAGGGAGAGAAATGAAGCAACAGGTTTTCCTGTGCAAACTGCAGGAGTTCAAGTTGTGTAATGCCACACCACAAAACCTCTTAGGAGATTGGATTTGTGTGTAAGGCCACAGACTACAGTTCCAATTAATTTAGCCACCGTGGGGATCTTTTGAGACCTTTTAAGTGTGGTGTCTTAAATGCCATAATAAATAAATACGATACATTTAGAATGCCAAATGCAAAAAAAACCCTTAAATTTCAGCTATTTGGAAACAAGATCTCTTTGCTAGGAAGTCACAACTGAAACACTACAAATGAGGGAAGAATGTACAAGGAAAGATTAATTGTGACAAGGCCAGCCTATAGATTTGTCCATTTAAAGACCTGTCAGCCTCAATTAAAAGGCTGCACATACTACTTAAACTGTGTGACATATGGCCAGACCTTGTTAATGAGAGACACTTTCTGCCTCCCTGAATCCACATGAACTCCTGACGTGATCCAATCAGGTCCAGGCCAGGTCAGTTACTGTGTGTGTGTTGTCAGGAGGAAGGGAGATGAGTGAATGACTGCTTAGGCTGGAATAATCCCATTGACTTTAGTAGAACTTTACAACAGTGTAAGTGGTTGGGCAATTGCTTTCTGGGAACGTTCCTTCTCCTTCAAGACTATCTTTGTGGTGTGTCCCATTTCTATAGCACCAACATGGCTCTGCGTCCTGATTCTATAAAAAACAAGCTCCATAAATTGCAGTAGAAAGATATAACCCTAATTTAGAGACCCTTAACTGAGAGGTTGTTTTCAGGCCAAAACATCACCCTTGCTCAATTAATCCTGAGTAATATACACATACATTAACTCAAACAAGGAATGAAAAAAATGCTTTGTAGTAAAAGTGCACTCTAGCACTCTGGGCGCAATCATTCATATCTTCTCATTTTGAAAGATTTTATTAAAATAATTACTACTATTCAAAAAATTGTTTTCGTGATGGTATTCGAGGAATTGCTGATAGAAGTTACAAATGAGTTTGTATGGCTCAGTTTGCTCATGGAGTTTTTCTCTTAGTAATGCCATAATCACCCTGCACTTCATCTGACTTCTGCTCAGCCCAAACAAAGTCAATTCACACAGCCTTTTCAACACAGAGAACATGGTATGTGCTCCATCCATGCTGCAGTTTAAATAGCCTCAAGGCTGCTTCAATGTGCATCCTGATCACACATGCTCAAATAGAAAAAAAGTTGAATTTACTACAAAAACAAACTGTTCCCTTAAAAGTGTCCAGTTCAGTTCAGTTGTATTTTCTGTTTCAAAATCACATATTGATGTTAGATTCTCTGGGAAGACTATTGCTGAATACGAAGGAATGCCTATATCAAAAGGAGAGGCATAAACTAAGAGGAAGCAAAAGTTCACCCTACACAACGGGCTTGAACATCATTCAGAGGACAAAGTGCTAATCTTATCACTAATTCCAAGATAAAGAATGAAGAAACATTAAGCTGCATTTAAACTTTGTAACAAATTATCTAAAGCCGTATTCATGTTCAGTATTTAAGAGGAAAGTGAGTGAATGTTCTCGGCCATCACTAAGACAGATGTATCTCAGAAAGTTGCACTGTTGTACTTTGTAGGAACTTCAGAAATCCATTGGTTAAGAGGCAAAATAACAAGCAGGCAGCATCTAGGCCAGTGATGGCAAACCTTTTGGGTTTGCTGTGTCAAAACTGCCTAACTTGACTCTGCTGGGGTGTCACTCTCTGCCCCAACAAAAAAGAAACAATGATTTACACACTCATTTAGTTTTTAAAAAATACAGTCCACGCATGTGTGGGGCTAGCCATTATATAAAGAACATCAAATCATTTCAAAAAAATCAAATCATTTCAAAAAAACCCACAACCCTCAATTGTTGGGTGTTGACGAATGCTGGCGTGTCACCCAAAACATCATGACATGTCACCTTTGACATGCATGTCATAGGTTCGCCATCACTTATCTAGGCGTATCTAGGCGTATTTGTTAAAAAACCAACAATACATGTATTATCCTTCCAGAGTACTTGCCTAAGAGATCATTAAACTACATTACTTACAAAAATATGCTTCCATTGTACAGCAATCCTGCAACCATTTTTAAAATAAAACTATCTATCTTTCTCTTCCAAGTCTGACACATAATATTGCAGACTAAACTAGACTAGACTTTATTATTTTCCAGACTAGGCAGCCCTTTGTATTTTGAAGCATTCATAGCCATTGTATAGATTACTGTTTGAACATAACCACAGGCAGCTAGCAGACAGCTAACACTCTTGGGATCATGCCAGTTCGAACCTCCAATTCATTGTATGAATGCTCTCTCATTAATCTGATGCACAAGGATATAGTGGTGGATATATAAATATTGTGAACAAAATATTGTGAACAAAACCTACACCATGTTGTTTCAAACATGGACAATGAATGCTGGAAGGTGTACTTTTTTGGTTAGGTAAAATGAAGGATTTCTAAGGATAGCCAGTTCAGGAAACCTAACTATATAAAGCAGGGATTTATGTTTCTTAATAAAAATCACTTGAGTTGCAAAAATATATTGGATCAATGTTAACACTGAGTTCATTGGCTGCCCAATGTGATATTGCATTTGGATAAAAAAGATTCTGAAGATGAAAAGTGGAAAATAAACCCATTTCATGCAGATAAGGTGCATAATACTGCTTAATATCTTTTTTGCTGCTGGTATCTCCTTATTTACATATGTGCTTTTACTGATTGTTTCCATTTTTAATTGACTCGTGGAGCTTTTTTTTCCTTTCCTTTTTTACAAATTGTTGTTAACCATTCTGATAATCTCTACAGAAGGACAGCATAAAAATTAAATACGTTTTGCTTTGATTCATAAATCTGCAAGAAAATTAGCATTCATGGATCAATCTTCTTTCTCCCCACACATGTAATGCAGCAAGAGGAAAAGATGCCACAGGAACCAGGCCCTCCACAATCCAACAAGAAAAGAGAGGTACTTCTCCAGCAGCTGAGTTTCATCCTGGTACTATTCAAGCAGATCTTTTCATCAGTGCTAGAATGACCCAGGTAAGTTAGACGGCTGGATGAAGGTAAGTAATGCTGCATTTCTATTTGGGTATGTTGTGAGACTAATTTGTTCATGGAAACTTGTTTACACGCATTTATTGTGCTTATGCCAATAACTAGATAGCATTTAATGGGGAAGACCACACCAATCAATGCATACACATACCTATTGTGTGTATGAACTTGCTGAATAGGAGAATTTTGCCACAGATCAGGTACAAATGTTTGGTAAAAATGGTTAACTATATGAGCTTTGCATGTTGGGGTGTCCTCTGTATGTTGCCCCGACCTCTGAACACATGCACAGAGTTATGATCATAGATCTAACTGAAGACACAGAAAACAATGTAGTTAAAAAAAGGCAAGACTTGATCAAAAACACGCGCTTCATGCTGTTTACAACAATTTCAAGGGCAAATTCTCTTCCAAGGCTGAGAATCAAACAACTCTTGCCAAATGCTGACATCATCCTGAAACTGATTATTTAATGCTTGTGCCAATGATAAGATTTTTTTCCTTCCAACCTGATTCCTATCAGCTTCTAATGTTCTATGATAGTATACAGTAGTGCACCAAAAGCACACTGGTTTGGCTTTCAGACCATTTTAAAACTGCAAAGGTGTTCAGGACAGATGGATAATCAAAAACCAAGACACGAATATGTAGTGTGCTCACTGTTTCAGTCACTGCTTAGTCCTGCCCTCTTTGCAATTCCACAAAGTTTTTTTGAGCAGAAACTGGATTAGCCACCAAGTGATATTCTCTACCATGTACACAAGCAATGGAAGTTTCCTGGGATTACACAGAGCCTGATAATATTTACTGAATTACATTTATTCTCAATATTACAAGGGAAGATCAACATAAATATTACATACTGTACTTTAGCTGCAGTTCTCCTATCTCAAGTGAAGTAGCCAGATTCTCCGGCACCAATAATTGTTATTTTCAGGATATTGGCAATATATATTCTTTCTTATATTACAGCTGCGTAATACAAATATTTTTTGACGGGTGCAGCTTCTAAGCTTCAGCAATATGTTCAGGATGGAATCTGGTTAACCCCTTCAAAGAAATTCAGTGAGGGTGAAATCCAATGAACACTGTTCAAAATGTAACCTTGACAGACTGATAAAAACTAAAACACTAAGCACTAAGTCAATGCATACTAATAAAATTAACAGCTGCAGATTACACCTATTCTCTAGAGTAAGGTCATTTAGGGACTAATCTTTTCAGGCTTAGCACAGGCGGTATGAGCATACCGCCTGCGCTTCTGTCGTGAAAGTGCTGTAAAGCACCTTCACCTCCAGCAGGGAGGTCTTGAGAAGGTGGTAAGGCCACCACTGGCTTTGAACAAATTCCAGGCATGGAGGGAAGGCATTCCTGAGTTGGGTGATGGTGGAGGGGTAAGAGTGGTGGTGGTGGAGGAGGCGACTCTTGCCGCCAATCCTGACCTCTGGGTAGAACTCCCGGCTAATTAGCCAGCACAGAGGCGAGTAGACCGCTCACCTACCCTGCTCTTTTACTACAGGGAAAGGGAATGAGTGCCCCCCTCTCTCGCGAAGCCTCCTGTGGCTGCCTGGCTACCACAAGATGCAGAAGTAGCCACCTAGCTACCACTGCGCTTTCGGGAGGTCGGGCACCAATCCTATGTGGGCCTTACTGGGTGGGTTGCAGCCAGCGGCGTCATTCAGCCGGAACGCTGGGCGGGAGGAACGGGTGAGTGGCAGCCTTCCCATTGCGTACCGCTCCGTTTCGCATGGGGCGGGGAAGATGGTGAAATGGAGCAGTACGCAATGGGCGGGCTGCCGCTCACCCGTTCCTCCCGCCCAGCGTTCTGGCTGAATGACACCTGGTTGCAACCTGGTTTGTGGTAGGTCGCAACTCCATGTGCTATGGGCTATAATGCGATGCTCTGTTTAGCACTGCAATGCCTTACTGGGAGCTGCTGGGGGCCACTTCTGGGTTGCACTAGGCTGATAACCCACTCCATTGGCCTCCGTAGTCCCCAGAATGCCCCGCGGAAGTGAAGTAACTTCCAGCTTACAGATGCAACATCCACGAAAGATGAGGTAGGTCTCAGGGCTAAAAGGTTTGTGCATCACTGACCTATGGCATCTTTACTGTACCTCTTGATGAGCTCACCCTTAAGACACAGAATCCTTCCTTAAATATGTGTATCAAATTTAATTCAAATATACCAGTCTTTAAGGCACATATCATAAGAAGAATTTTCCTCCCTGCGTCTCTGAAAATGAGTGGAAGGGTCCAACTGGTATTCAAACTGGAAAATAGAATTGTTCTCTGAAGGAGCACACTGAATTTTGTATCAATACCTCAATATATAGTATCATTATTGTGTTATGAACTGAAAAATAAACTGGCAAATGGAATGCCAAATGGCTCAGTGAAGTCCTCATTTCGCTCAACCAATGACATGCAAGCAATAGGAGGGAACACATCCGGATACTGTCCTCACCAATAAACCTAACATATGTTTTTAATATCTCCTTAAGCATAACCCTTGAGTAAATATGTTGCTAAGGGCTACAATTCATTCCCAGCCTCAGCTGCTGATTATGAACCACTCAGTCTGAGATTATGATAGCAGCAGATCCTCTTGATTGGATTATGGCATTAAAGGCTGTGTTCTGACTTTTGCATTTAAGCACGTGTACTCTCCCAAAACTGTATGCAGTCACATGAATGGGTGAGCTGCCAAGCATTTGGCTCCCAAAAAGAACACGTTGCATACAAAATATACACGATTGCTTCACCATTTGCACTGGTGGGATAAAAGTACATCAGAAAGGAAATGTCTTGTAAACAACCCTATCAATAGCCTATCAATGCTCAGTGCTTTCCATGAACACCAAGATTTCTGTCACTGGTTGATCTGACAGAACACTATTACTCATAGAGGGCAAGGTAGCCGACGGTGGTGCCAGGGGACTCCTGCTCTATGCCATGACCTTCAGCCTGTGGCATTCCACAGGGTTCACTATTGCCCTTCATGCTGTTTCATAATGGCATGAAACCATTGAGGGAAATCTGCGTGAGGTCTGACCACTGTGCTGATGATACACAGCTCTACATCTTTTTGCCATCCCCAGCTAGAGAAGCTGTCTGTACCTTGGACCAATGTTTGAGTTAATGAGGGGCTGAATGTAGGCAAACAAGCTGAAATTAAATTCAGACAAGTCAGAGGTCTTTCTGATCAGGAGATGTGTTGATACACAGTGACAGCAAGGTTGCCTGTCCTGGAGAGGATTGCACACTCCATAATCAGGTTCACAGTCCAAGGATACTCTTGGACATGGGTTCTCATGTTGGCTGTGAATGGGGCGTGGCGGGGGGGGGGTACTCAGCATTGGATAGGCAGCTTTGCCTAACTCACTCAGTCCAGATTTGGTTGTCCATGCCACAGAGCGGAATCCTAACCTGAAATTAGGCTGGCACAGTTAGGCCAGCAAAGTTTGGCTGGCACAAGGAGCACCGTAAAGCGCACTTGGACCACTCTTGGAGTCAGGAGGGATGGTGCACATCTGTGTGCTGGCCTCTTTGACTCCAAGAATCGTCCAAACATACTTTATGGTGTCCCTTGGGCAGGCCAAATTTTGCTGTGCTAGCTGGACCGCCTAACTCCAGATTAAGATTATGCCCCCAGTCACATCTTGTTTGCAACACAGTGTATGTGGGGTTGCCTCTGAAGATGATATGGTGCAAAATGCAGCCATGAGAATGTTAATAGGCCTGAGATACTATACTTGAATCCTGCTCCCGTAGTTCCAGCTGCTTTGACTGCCAATCCACTTCTGGGTGCAGTTCTGGAGCAAGTGGTATTGTCTAGAGCTGTCTCTTTGCCTGAAAAAGTTAAGCAGGATCAGCTGCCTTGGATGGGAGACTGAAGCTGCTGATAGATCTCTGTGGAGGAGTATGGAGGAGTCTGCTGGATAACGTCTTGAGAAGTAGCCTGAGGCGGGATTTGCAGCTGCCTGTCAAAGTTTAGAATGCACAAGAGGTGACAGCATGCACTATGAAGGGAAACGTTTGAAGAAATGGAGGATTCTATGAGTTTCTCTTATGGAATAACATGTTTAAAAAACATTTGAAAAAATGGGGTTTATGCAAACCACCTTGAGCCTATGAAAAGGGAGTATATAAATGCTGTAATAAATCATGTCAAGGCATTAGTTATACTTAAACAGCTGGGGACAAGAACACCTGAAAGACCCTCCCCCACATGAATCTACATGACATTCAGAGGGCTCTTTTTCTTGCTATCGACTCACCGGAACCTTGGTTTTCCTTGTATTGTATAAACAAATGATTGCACACAGGATTGTAATAAGGTATGGCTACAATTTAAGCCATTGATAGAGCAACTAGAGGTGATACCTATTTTCAAAATGGAGCTGCTAAAATATTCTCTGCACAAACATTCTTTCTCCATGGAAGTGCAAGACAAGAGAAAAGGAGAGAAAGAAGAAGCATCATTTCTCGAAGCTTGTTTGAGAGAAAAACACAGGAACAAAAGAATAAGCTGTGTATTAAAGGGAAAGTCTTTTGCATATGAGACATTAGAAACTGTTCTTGAACAGTTCATCACTACGCAAAGATTACTCATGTAAAGCTATCAAGGCCAGGTCATATAGCGTAAGTGCTAAACATTGTAAGTCAAAGCTGCTTTTATTCCCTTCCCACCACTGAATACTGCTAAGCTCTTGAATATACCTTAATACAATACCGTGAAGTTCAGGTAAGAGAATATAATTTCACCCTCATTTTAAAAGAAAGTCAACTAGTTCTCTTCTGACACAAAAGTACTTGTTTACACATTCAAGCATTTATAGGGCACATAAAAACATTTCAAGAATGTCAAAGACATAAATGAAAGACTTGGAGCCCAATATTATGGGCTTTAGCCCTGGTCGTACATTTGTACCACCAACACTACATGTCGTAAAAGTGCCATAAAGCACAACAATGTTGCATCAACGCTACATCTGGGGCAGGATTGTGTTGTCATAATCTGTCTGACCTCCTGAGACACATAGGTTTAATCTGGCCAAAACCAGGAGAAAAGGGTTTTTTTTTTTTTAGACAGTGGTGGTCTTGGCCACTCTGTTTCATACATACGATCCCATCATTCCTACTGATTAGAGAAAGACCCTATTTCCTGTTATTGGTTCCTGGTAAATCACTGCCCCAATCAGGGCCATCCCACTAACTGGACCTGGTGGTTCTCTAGGCCAGGGTATCCACCATGTCAGGCAGTTGCCCCCCCAGACCACTGCCACTGCCCTCTTCCTCCTACTAGTTCTCTGGCTTTTAAAACAGCAAAGAGTGTGGGGGAAAGTGGAAGTGTGAAGGGAACTGTGCTAACTGTCTTATCTTGCCTGCTCCCTCGTTTCCTGTCTCTCAAAATGACAGGAGGGGGAGGAGGAGGAGGAGGGAGGAGGAGGAGGAGGAGGTGGTGGTGGTGGTGGTGAGGAGGTGGAGGTAAGCTTGATGCATCAGCAGAGATACAGAGAGAAATGCCAGGGTAATGTGAGCGGTAGAGAAGCAAATGTAGATATGTGTGGGGGAAAGCAGATGGGATGATGAGAGTGATGAGGGGCAGCGTGTGGGAGAAGATGCATCTCAGTGCTGTGAACATGCATGTGAGTTCTTGACATGGAATACAAGTGTACTTCTTGCCTGTGTCCCCCCCTTCCCACAATTCAGATTATTGGGTTTTTTTCAGTTGTGATGATTATACACATCCAACCAGATCCATTGCAAAATAAAGCATTCTGTTAAACATTCTTAAATTTGAAAACAAAAAACAAAAAAACACATTACAGTAAGTTTACTAATACACTTGAAATCAGAACAGAATCAGAACAGGTGATTGCTTCCCAAAAGAATAAATACAGTTTACAGCAAGCAAAAAATTAGGTTTCGGGCCAATCCTATTCAACATTCCAGCGCTGACGTAGCCACTGCATTCTGCAGTGGAGGGACAGTCACAGAGGCCACCACAAGGGAGCACTTTTTCCATTACCTCTGGGCTTCATTGCAGCTGCATCAATACTGGAAAATTGGATAGGATTGGGTCCTATATGCGTGTAATGGGAGAGGCAAAGGAACGTGAAGGGCAAAGTTCCATGTTCCAAATGGTTATTCTGAAAAATGATATGAGGTTTAGAACAGTGAAACCATTTGGTTCAATGTATGACCCTGTTAGTTTGGTGCAGGAAAAAAAAATTCCTTTAAGACTTAAAGTGGCAAAAGCTTTCATGGACTAGGCCCCACTTCAACAGATGTTTGAGGATGGCACCACTGTTCATCAACCCCACTGTCTCCCTCTGTTGTTCAGCTTGGTGATGACCTACATCACCAGACTGCCATTGCTGAGCATGGTGAGGTAGGGAGAGAAAAACAAGGAATGGCATAATTTGTGTTCTATGTTGCAAGTACTTAATTTATTTTAAAAAAAAAGATTGCGGTTTCAGTATTTTAGAATTAGTTTGGTTCATTGCAATAATGGATGCACCTGCAATAAATTTAGTCAAAATGTCCACATTCACAATTAAGAAGCATCGCTCTTTTGCAACTGCGAGTCAAAACAGATGAGCACATTTCTTTATTGACTTGGGTACAAAGATGATATAGTATCATGGCAAAGAAAATGTTACAGGGTGTCACAATGAAGCTTATACCTATAAGCCACTGTGATTTTAAAAAATGCACCATGTTTTGTCTGGATGCTCAGTACAAAGATGAACAATACGATACACCAAAGACTGGTAACATAATGTGACAAATCCAGCACCTGATTTAACCCAACATTGGAGAAGTCCAAAGCAAAGCAGGCATATCTATCTTTTCCACAGTACCAGAAATTTCATCAGTTGGCAGCTAGCTTTCTCACTCCTTGAAATTTAGCAAGACAAAACAGCAAATAATAGAAAGATAACTAAAATTCCCTCTGCATTCATTGTCCAACTCATGTGACCTGACCAACCAGAACAGTATACATTTTGTAGAGACTAAATATAGTGCAGTAGAATTTAGGTATTTACGTCAACTTCCTCTGTTTTCCTCATTTTGTCTTTAAATAGCTCTATTGTAACACATGGTGTTCATAACAATAAGAGAACTTGGCTGTGCAAAGGGCATCATGCTGTCTGTACAGGAGTTGTGCATTAATATACAGGTTTCCAACACTCTCACAATGATTCAAATTCAGTTATGACAAATAGGTAAGATGTAATCTAAGAACAATGCAATCCAAGAACAACTTTATAGTTGGAGCAGATCCTTTAAAAAAAGAACATTTCTACACCTCTGTATTGATTACTGTACTCCTAGCATACAGAGAAAACACATTCACATGGATGTATAATAATTGGCCCCTTGAAATTTGAGGATCCCAACTCTCCTCCAACCCCAAAGCCTCCTAGATTGTTTTCATTATCCTGGCTGGCCAAATAGGGATTTGCCCACCACACAACAGGACTTCCTTAATTTCATGATTGATGACATTGGGATGAAAACTAATGGAAAAACTCTGAGCACTTGAAAGGCTCAGCGTCCCTGACAATGTTTCATCTTGAGACATTAACACACATGACAGTCCCCCAATTTCCACCAATTTGCTGATCTTGCTTAGGTCAGGTTGCATGCAACACTGGCTTCAACGCATCTGCTGCTAACCTGTGAGCTTGGGTGCATGTTCTAACTCAAGGCAGTGAGCATTCTCCACAGCCTGCAAGTGACAGAGGAGCTACTGCTGGAAGCCCTTCCAGGGAGAATTACAATAATCCTTTCCCCACTCCTAAAAGGCCATGGTGAGGTCACTGCAGGATAAGTAAGGACACAATCTGCATGAACTGCCGAACGATTAAAGACACCTTTCTAACCCATTCAGCTTCAGATGGTCTCGGATTAAAATGGATACAAAAACTGGGGTGGGGTGGTAGATTTTGTTTGTTTCTGAAGTCTCATTTACGAACTGATAGAGACCCAATTCTCGCAGAGGTGGCAAGCCTGTGTCTGGACTAGTAAATTTCAGAATGCAAGTGGAGGCTTACATAATGTAAATGCTCCTACATAAAACAGCAAATCAGGGAGAAGACTAAGCTCAAACCCTTTTGCTTGACTCTTCATTTCCCTTGTGCAGTGTGTGTTTTTTTTATGTACAAGTGTACAATGAGGTGAATAAGAAGTGGTACAGCTCAGAAGGTTTTTCATCTGAGTGACAGTTCATCTGAAAACTTCTATCCCATATGCAGAGTAATGAAGGGGAAGAAAAGCCTTAATTGTCTTCATGATTTGGTGCTTTGAAATAGCACAACTGACTATGCATTCATTCAGAGGGCGAAATGGTACTTGGGAGTACCCACACAGCAAGGGTGACTCATGCTGATGCACCACCTGAAAATCCCCAAATTCAACACATTATGCCCACCTCCACCACAAGCAAGCACCTTGCCTGTCCACATCCTCCTGCTCTGCTGCTGCTTTTCAAAAAGTGGCTCTGCAGGGAGAATCCAGGAAACAGAAACGCCCCACTACTAGCATTTCTTTGCTGGTTGTTTTCCAAGAAGCGGTGGTGGAGCTGGAGATCACCAAGCCTTCCCACCCCTATCTAAAAAGCTCTCATGTAAGAAGAAGATGGAACAGACAGAGTAGCTGGACAAGAGGTGGGAGGGTATGTGGGGAGGGGCGTTGCTACTTCCCTGATATGAGGGGTTCCCTCCCAGCCTGGGCCACCCCACCACAAGTTAAGACATGCACATGTATGTATCATCAGTAGGATCACCAAGTGACCATCAAAAAAATGGCCTGGCCTGATTTGATCCCTTTAACAGTGGATTCATCAGCAGAAATCATCAAGTGATCCTTTTTTTTAAAGCGGAACGGAGATAAAGATGGGCACCAGCTAGCGACAAAACCGCCAAGGCACAGCTACAGGAGCTCGTTCAAAAGCTGGCAAGTCAGTTCCCCAGTGACTGGCTTACAGCCTTTGCTTCTTACATCTCTTACAGTATGTAACTTCTGGTGATGAAGCTGTTATTTGCAAAGCTAATTTCAGCACGGCTGTGAAACTTCAAATAGAGCTGTTATTCATTTGATACTCAACATAATAAAATATCGTTGGCTAATAATTTCAGTATAAAGGCAGGAAGCCAGTCATGTGTGTCGGGCACTTTGATTTATATCTGCTTGAGTTCACATTTGTATGACCGTTCAAACTTTTCTGCAGTAAGCTTAGGTGGTCAAGTGATTAGAGAGGACTGAACTCTGACCCAAGAGAATGGAGATCAAATCCCAGCTACGGCTTCGCTGGGAAGCCTCCTTGGCAAATCCCTCTCAGTCAGCCTTCATCTTGTATCTGTAAAATGGGAAGTAAAACTCTGTTCATGCAGTTGTTGTGAGGATCACTACGAAAAGAATTCTAGCCTACGTTGCACAGTAAAAGAACAAAAAAACACAAAAGAACAAAAAAAAAGCCTGCCAAATATGTTCGTCCCTTTAAATATTCTGGTAGTACTTTTACTAGACATTAGGGTGCAGCAGGGTTTTTTGTATTAAAAACGCATAAAAACACAAAACGCTGCCTTTTTTGTGTTAAAACACCTGAATAAAAAACACAAAACCCTTTTGGTGTTCAAGACATTTTCCAGAAATTAAAATAGATCATGTTTCCAATTAGAAATACTGCACCGGCTGCATCTCTTAGATCCACGATTCAAAGGTATTAAGGGAAGTGATGGTGGCATTGCTACTGCGCTTGCTGAGATTGCTAAATATGCAACAGCCTTATGACTTGCGATTGCTACCCTTACTTTCCAATGCTGCAAAATACAGAACATCTTCAGGTGTTTGGCCCAGTCTGAGTCTGAAAAGCATACGATTCCTGAAAAAAATGGTGGCAAGGCCTTTGTGCGTGACTGCTTCTCACATGTCTTCCATCTTCTGCCTCAGGTAAACTTCCTCCTCCCCAACACCCCCTGCTCTGCAGCCTCCTCAGATCTGCACCTATTATTTAGCAGGCACAGATCCAAGGAGAGCACTAGGGAAGCTGGTGTCTCCCCTATCCTGCGCTGAATATGGCGCAGGCCCGTTGGCCTCACCATTCCAGGGCAGTATAGGATTGCGCTCTAAGGATATTTTGATTGGGAAAATGGTGCAAAGGGTTAGGGTTAACCACATGCACCCCATTACTGCTGTAAGCAAGTTACCTCTCCCCGCAGCTGCATTTCTGTCAGGAAATCCAAGCGTGGATCTTCTACCTAACGTGAAATTTGGCGCTCGGTTCATTTTGTGATTCTGAAACCACAAGGTTAAAAACCACCTGCCACGATAAACGAGTTACTGCACTTCTCGGCACAAGTAATTTGAGAGCACTGACTAACACGAATGTACTTCATCAACAATGGTTTATGAAATTACATTTGGTACAGTTTGCCCCATTTGCAATGTTCAGTTTAAACATAAGAATGTAAGAAAAGCCTTGCTAGATCAGGCCAAGGCCCATCTAATCCAGCTTCCTGTATCTCACAATGGCCCACCTCAGGGAGCACACAAGACAACAAGATACTTGAATCTCTGAATACTTTCAGAGAATTCAGAGTATCGGCTTTCAGATAGATTGAAACTTTGACGTTCCCTCAAAATAAGACAATTTCAGGTTTGATGGAAGCATTAAGAGGAAAGTAAAAACTATATATTAAAAAAATCAAATCTTTGATCTTAATGGCTAAACTTCAGTGGGACGTGGACTACACCCTATAGGCTGTGTTTTTCCTTTGAAAATTAACTCATACATGGCAAAATCTGAAGTTTCTCAACATAGTTAAAAAAGGAGGGCATCTCACTGAATTTGCTGAATAATGTGTAAATGTAACGATGGGTTTCAAACAAGACCACACACTAAGTTACTTTCCCTGGCTGCTCTGTTGCTCAAGGCAGCTGACTGCAGAGCCCAGGTCAACACATGGGTGATCATCTTCAGAAGGACACACACAAAAATCAAGCAACCATCTGAGTGACTTCCGTAGGTTCTCCCTGGTGAACACCATGTAGGTAACACATGTTGATGTGGACAGAGAAATTACAAGATAAATGCTTTCCCCACCCCAATCCAAACAAGAGGCCCAAGAAAAATGCATACTGGACTGGCCTGAAAGTTTGAACCTATCATTACAAGTGCAACGAGTCTCTTTGGTAGGCTACAGTCCATGAATAATACATATTTTGAGACAGTTCCACAAAACAAGCTGTCTGTACCCAAGGAAGGGCATGACTAAGCCAGCAGAGAGAAAGAATTGCACTTCACCACTGAAGAGGGTGGTCCCTCCACATCGGAAACAGAGGCTGCTGGCAAGCCTCTGCAAAGTATTTTTAAGCACAGTGCCCATACGCGCCATATCTTGTGTGCAGGGAGGCTGTTTTATTTGTTCTCTATTGCCATTTCCTATGGTATAACCACAGGGAATAAATTGTGTGTTTTTGTTCTTCTCTGACATTTGCACATTTTCAAAAAGCTGTCTTAGTTTACATTGAAGTTATGGAGAAAAATGGTAAGATGATCCTTAAAAAACTACTGGGACTCAATCCAAGTATTGGGCTCTTCTGAGTTGTACAATGGCATCTAATGGCATTGAAAGAGGCGGCTTAACAAAATTATGCCAAGGGCATGTGCATGGCTGATGGAAGCCTCCTGCAGAGCCGTAGGTTGAAATTTAAAAAAGAAGAAGCATAAGGTCACCAACATGCACAGTGAGCCTATTCCAATCACATCAGTGCCCTATTGGGAATGGGAAAAAACAAGGAAAGAAAGTCGGTTTGCAGGGGAGGTGATGGGGAGAAAGAGTATATGCAGAAAAGAAGGAAGACATTATAAGCATCTGAGAAAATTTTTCCCCTGCTTGTAGTTTAAAACCATCCCATATTTTAACTTATTACAGGCAAGTCAATGTATCGATATTCCTGAAGCATGTTCTAATACTGGACAATTAAGTAGCCAGAACAAGCATAAAGACTTGGGTAGGCAAGTGTTTCCACCCTACTTTGTGACTTGTCTATTTTCCAACTCCAGAATTTGTTATAAAATCTGGTCTCTCAAAAAGATATCAAAAGGATGGAGAGGTGACAAAATCCATTGCGGATTCTGAGACAATAGCAGCGTTACATGTATTAATGATGATAGTGGACAAAAACCAATCAGTTTTAACACTGGTGTCCAGTGAGGCGCAGGGCACCACTGGCTGCTGCAGGGCAAGTGAGTCAGGAGGGGAAAGCATACGCTTTGTGGTTACATTCATGGAGCAGCAGAGAAGGCATCTCAGCTCCATACATGCAGAGGCTGCCAATCAGCTAGCAGGCCCTTGTCCCCTCCTGTTCACCGAACTTGGTAATGATGCAGTTCACAAGGAGTTGTAATTCCAAGAGTGAAAAGCTGCCACTGGATGACATTAAACCAAAGTAACCGTGAGAGCAGAACGATTCAAGGTTTAGACCTAAATGCATTTACTTGGATGTGACTATTCCTGGGATTTCAGTGGGGCTTCTGTACAGGTAGGACCTCGTTATACGTGGGGGATCCCTTGCAGATACTGAAACCCATGGGTCTGGGTTCAAGAAGACCTTTGGACATGAGTGGGAGTGCCTTCTCGTTGCATCCAGAGGGCTTTTTGAGGTCCGCAAAAACTGGAAATTCCCTTCTGGCACCCCTGGTTGCATTTCTGAAGCCTGTAGAGGCTACACTCAGCATCGCTGGGCCTCAAAAAGGCTCCCAGACATCCAGCTCTGGGTTCAGAACCACGGTGGTTCTGAATCTGTGGATAAAGAGGACCCACTGTATGTTTAAGATTCCATCAACAAAGACAATGCTCCATATGAGGGGTTGATTGGTGGGCAGGACTGTTTCAGATTGCTGGTGGGATACTGAGTGTTTGAACACTCTCCAAAATAAACTACTTCCTACACCAAGGAGACCAATGTGTCAGGGAAAGGACTAGCCTAGGCCTTTCCCCTTGACATGCTAGTTCTGTGCATGGAGAAAGTATTTAGTGTGAAAGAGCGTTTTCCCCAACATTAGACACCCCCCCTCCTGCAGTCTAAAATGGCACAGTCCAGCAACAAAAACATCATGTGGCACTTTGGCTCCTCTGTATTAGATCTTGGTCTTTAGTTGTCAGTCTGTTCAAACTCTTCACAGAGACTCCAGAGGGTACCAATTAGTGGAGTTTCTTTAATGATATTTTAATGCATCCATGAGAACCAGGGCCAAGATTTCCAACTCATTTTCCACAGGCCTAGCACATAATGCCCAAACTATTACGGAATAGCATTCACTGCCTAACGTAAGCATTTATCACAAATCTTTGAACAGCCCTTTTCAAAAACAGCACCCTACTTAACCTGGAGTTAGGCCAGCAAAGCTTGGCCGGCATAAGGGCCACCATAAAGCATGTTTGGACCACTTTCTGAATCAGGGAATACGGCGCACGTCTGCGTTCTGGCCTCTCTGACTCCAAGAGTGGTTTAAACATACTTTACGGTGTCCCTTGTACCAGCCAAACCTTGCTGGCCTAACTGCAGGCTTTGACTGGGCTCATAGTGACATTTGTAGTATATGTTTGTCAACTGAGTATTCTTATTCCCATTAGTTTTGTCCTAAAGGGTTTTTTCTGATGTTCACAAACGCCAATTGAGAAATCCTATCAAGCGAAGATACTGAGACGAATCATAATCGTGAGCATAAATATCCAAAAATAACAGAAGTGTCATACAGGCTTTTTGACCACTGGTGGTTGAAAATACCACTCTCCCTCCTACATATCTCCACTTCCTCAGTGGAGGAGGGAATTAATTTGACTCTGGAAGGTTGGGGAAAGGATGTCAGAGTTATTTTGTTGGGTGTCACTCGGCTGCAGGCCCAGCCTTCTTTGGCTTTCAAGAGATTAGCAGCACACTTCAGAGTGTGGACAGCAGCAGCAACTCAGGGAAATAATAATAATAAAAATTCTGCTACCACTGGAAGCCCTCCAGGAACAGTGGTATTGCTTGCTTGCTTGCTTTATTGGGACCAGAAATGGATTTTCTTACTTGACTTGCCGAGCTTCAGAGTTGTACTTGGTCTCTCAGACTGCAATGCTGTGCGTGGTTAAGCTGCTTAAATTCCAGTGAGGTTTAAACAGCCTACATATGCCAAGGATTGCAGCATGAGTGTGGAAAACTACAATCTGAACTGCTAATTGTCATATTAAAAAAAATATTACTATGTCAAGGAGCAACTTTACAGCTAGTCGACTTTCAAGTGGAACCTGGAATGCTACAGGCACCAGCATCCAGCAATTCTGGTGAAAGGGAGAGAGGCTCTAGTGGTGGCATGTGTTACAGATGGCACGAGGATGGATCTTGGCTCAAGACTTAGCAAGTTCTACTTGTCACAGTATCTTAAACTAGCCCTAAGCCGATGGTCATGGCTGAGGGATATTTGCAGCCTGTGGGAAGAATGGAAATCTGCAAATTTCAATAATGGGCTGTTAACCAGATGGAAAGCACACCTAGATAGGACAAAGGAAGATAAGAGCTCTCCTAAGACAGATCCATACAAGGCAGATCACACTGTGATAGAATAACCAAATTAGTATGTGATTACTTGCGTGGAAACTCCAACATGATTTTGACCAAACTAGATGCAAACTGAAGACAAATTGTCTCTGTGGGCTGGGAATATGAACCCAGGGGTGGGCCTAGCAGTGGGTTCAAGGGGTCACCGCCACCCTCTTGCCGGAGCTGCCGGTGTCGAGGCCCTCTCAAGGGTCAGGCACATAGAGTTATTATACATAGAGAGGGCATGACGTCACATACTTGAAGCTTCCGGGTATAACCCCGCCCCTTTTCCCCCCTTCCCGTTTACACTTTTTTTTCCCGCCTTCCATTTTCTACTGTAATATTTTCAAAATTCCGAACATTAATAGGGTTTGTTTTGGGGGGGGGGGTGAGTGTAGAAGTTTAAAAAAATACTCTTAATAGCCTAGAAGTGAAAAAGAACTACTCTCCTATTGACAACTGCTTGTGTTATACATTGAGAGATTTTAATGTAATTTTCCTACATATTTATCTAATTTTTGCCCACCCTCCCCCTTTTTTTCTTTCCTTCCCGTTCACACTTTATTTCTGCTTGTGTAGATTTCAAAAAATAAGCCTGTCAAAGCAGTGCAATCCGAGTTTACATAGGCAGCAAGGGGCATTTCGTCCGGTATGTTCAGTAATATAATTATGCGGAATTAAACCTTGGAATTGCATATTAACTCATAATTAGGTTACCACTGATGTTTCTCCACAATCACACGTTGTTATTTTGGTAAGTTTTTACTTCTGGAGTACACAAATAAGCCCTAAACATCATGCGAAAACCCATTGGAAATAATTGGAATCAGAATTGTTTTGAGTATATTTACGTCACCGCTAGCCCCGCCCCCTGGATTCACTCGCTGCCCTATCTAGATAATAAGGATGGCCACCCCTTGGTCAGGCAGGCCATACGCAGTATCTGTGGGCCCTTTGGAGGCTTACTGCAGCTTCAGAAAGGCTTTTAGCATTACTTCCAGTTTTCGTCGAAAACCTAAAATCTTACACCTTTGAGTAATATGAGGCTTCAGGTGAGTCAGGGGGAGGGAGGGAGGGCAGTGGCGGGCGACAGCCCGTGATCCTGGCCTGGGGCAGCACATGGGCCAGGGCCACAACTGTATGAAGCCATGATTTGGCACCAACAGTCTTATCCTATCCCTCTGTATCCTGCAGGCCAGGAGGGGGCCACGCTGGTGATCAGAAAAACACGATCAGAAAAACTTCCTGATCACATAAGGGCTGCCTAGATCTATGCCAGTTCCTTTGCATAGACCTGGAGCACTGCAGGGGGTGTATCTGGGCTGGAAAAGGGCTCATGTTGTAGTGGATGCTGGGGCTGACATGAATTGCCTCATTCCTGATCCATCCCTAACATTAGCAGAAACCCACTGGCAGCACACTACCTTCTGGGCTTTCACAGAGGATAGGATGCTGCAACAATGTACCATGAGGACAGGCTCAGGCTGTAAGAGTTAAACTTTGATTAACCCTGTGGTCACAGGTTGGCTGCTCTCTTGTCCCCAAGTGTGCAGATATTTCCTCTCTCCTTTTTCGGTTTTAGGCAAACCATAGTTTACCCATTTGTCCTCACCAGCAAGCTATGATTTGATTCTGGTTCCAGTCTTAGTTTGCAGGGCAAGTACAAATGTTCATTTGCCAGTTTAGATGAAATGGCAAACTATTGTCTGCCTCAGGCCAGGGAAGGACAAAGCGTATTTCTTTATGCACTGGATAGAACAAGGAAGAGAAGGGAGGATGAGTGCCTAAAACTCCTTGAATTCATCTGTTCTTACAGCATCAAACTTTGGTCTTAAATTTGAACCGGTTTGTTCAACGGAAATGGTGGAATTGTTAACATTGCTTGTGTCATTATTCCTATTAGGCTATAGAAGTTACAGAAGAATGTTATCTAAGTAGAAGTGATTCAATCAAAGCATAGCCAACAGGCTATATTTTTGAGTGAATGTACATATATGAGAAGTAAAAGTTGTAACAGTATATAGCTAGACCACCCCATATCAAGCCAAATTCATTTGCTATAGTCCTTTCATAAGGTGTTTATAAACACTAGAGTAACCATTACAAGGTTGTGTGGACTAGATAAAATCCTGGGATTCTTCACGTTTCTTTAAGCTGTCTTACAGAACTAAAAACTATCAGGAACACAGCAGAAGGGAACAAATACCTACAAAGCAGCAGTAAGCGAGGGAAGCCATTCTGTGATATCTGAAGAGGAGCAGAAAATAAGGACAGTAGGGATTGTGGGAGAATGGAAGAGGTGATGAAACTGGCAGGTGAAAACATGCAGCCAATGGAAGCATTCAGGCACCCAGAGTATCGTAGTTTTAAGTAACAATAATGGTGTTCAGAGGTCTATTTACAGATCTTCTGTATAACGTGCCGTTGGATTCTAAATGGGAGATCAAACCATCCACACAGCCAAGTTCCTTTCAGTCTTTTATACATAAAAGATTGAAACATCTGGGGATTCATTACTTTTTATGTTACTTAACTATGCTAAAGCAGCATGCAGACACTTATATGCTTTTCAGAGCGCAAGACTGACATAGCAAAGTAGTTACGGCTAGAAACATAAACCTGTGTTCCGAGGAGTGAGCCCCATGGAACACAAGGGAACTTACCTCTGAGTCAACGTGCATAGACTTGCACTTTTACTCCGCTTACAGGGTTGTTGTAAGGACAACATCAAGACAAAGTATTGTTATTCACATGCCATTTTACATCTTGTAATCAATCAATCAATCAATCAACCAACCAACCAACAAACAGGTACTTTTATACCGCTTTTCAACACGAAGTTCACAAAGCGGTTTACAGGCAAATAGTAATAATAATAAAAAAGTTAAATGGCTCCCTGTCCCAAAGGGCTCACAATCTAAAGAAAAGGCAGACCACCAGCAACAGCCACTAGAAAGACTGCACAGGGGTGAAGAGGGACAATTACTCTCTCCCTGCTAAATATAAGAGGAACTCCACTTGAAGAAGTGCCTCTTGCCCAGTTAGAAGGGGTGTAATGTCATTCCTGTTCCTGTCTCCGTGAATTCAGCAAGTTACTGTTACAGGCGGCTTGTGTCACCAACACTACAGATGTGACTGCTCTCACTGAATACTTTTGTTTTAATATATCACCTGAGTTTGCTTGAAGAAACACGTAGTAGTTTTTTTGTCTGGATAGCCATGAGTAATTTGGGTTTTAAATTCAAGACAACCAAACTTAAAGTAGAACAGTATTTAAAACCCCTCTAAAAATAGAGATCAAATTCTTTAAATATATTTAATTTATGTAAATGTATATTGCAGCTACTTTAAATTCAGTCAAGTCACTAAGCTCATTAAAACAGTCTTTGATTTTGGGAATTAATGGAGCTTTCCTCTGTTGAAGAATTAATTTTTTAGCTATCGAAAAAGCCCAAAGAAATCAACTCCTCTGAAAAGAGGGCAATTCAAAGATAGAAGTTTTATCATTAAGAATGAGAATAATAGGATTATGGATGACATTAACTTGTAACACAAATTTTGTTCTTCAGTATGCATGCATTGTGATTACACATTTTTAACGTTAACAGTTCTTTAAAAACAAAAGGCTAGGCGTGTTCTGCTAATTCAGCTCAAGACCTGTAGATAGCGTTGCATACATGTATATATTTAAAGGGCATCTTGTAGCTATAATTGCTGGAAAAGACAGCATTGTTGCATACACTGGATTTGCCTACAAGGTGTTGGAGAAGACTCTTAAGAGTCCGCTGGACTGCAAGGAGATCCAATCGGTCAATCCTCTAGGAAGTCAAGCCTGTTTGCTCCCTGGAAAGACAAATCCTGAAGCTGAAGCTCAAATACTTTGGCCACCTTGTGAGAAGAGAGGACTCTTTAGAAAAGACCCTCATGCTGGGAAAGATTGAAAGCAAAAGGAGAAGAGGGCAGCAGAGGATGAGATGGTTAGGTGGTGTCACCGAAGCAATGAACATGAAATTGGGCGAACTCCAGAAGCTAGTGGAGGACAGGGAGGCCTGGCGTGCTGTCGTCTATGGAGTCGCGAAGAGTCGGTCACGATTTAGCGACTGAACAACAGCAACTTAATGCAATTGGCTATCCTCAGCACAAGTTCCATTCCCAGTTCCGAGCTAAGGTGGGACTGCTGGAAAGGAAGGAGAGCACTTCCTTTCCTATTAGGCTCTGGAAAAAAGAGAAAAGGAAAAAAGGAAGGGCCATGACTATGATAAAGAAGTTTGGGTAGGTAAAATATGCCTTTCACAGATTTCCAATAAGGATGAAGGTGTAGCTCTTTTCAGGTGTGAAGCCTAGGGTGATGGGTAACAGAGTTCCCCTTCCCTATATACATTATGTCACATGTTTGCAATGGAGAGCAGCCATGGGGTCTGTGCTGCAATGCCATGGAAGCACCGAACAGCCGAAGAGAGCTCCAGCTTAGGTGTGGGTGTGCGTATTACCGCCTGCCACTGCGTGCAAAGATTTGCAGAGCAGGGGAGCAATTCAAAGCACTGGCATTCGAACAGAATAGGATTGGTCAGATCCCTTCTAAACCCCTGCAGGGGGAAGGGGAAGCAGCAGCAGCTCTGAATGCTCATCTTCTCATATCACAATGGCGTGATGGGCCAGTAAAGGTGCCGTCACCTTACCAAATGCAGTGTATTTTGGTGAGGTCTACGTACAAAAAGCATTCCATAGATGCAGGTCTTGCTTGGGGGAAATGGAGAGAAGGCATTGATGCCTCCCTCCCATTCCTCCCTGGAACTCTCTCTGCCTCCACTCCAGGTGCTCTGCCCAAGGGTGGCCGTCACCACACGTTGACATCGACATCTAAAGCTAAATTTCTAGATTTAGGTGCACTAAAGCAACATACGTACAGCAAAATTCACCGTATAATTAAAAAGCATTCCTTTACTGCAGAGAAATTAACTGGTGCAAATCCAGCTGTGTCACTATTACTAAGGGTTAGTGTCAGAATTGGTTGTCCACAGGGCTGTAGCCAGCCTTCCTTGCAACTTTTTCAACATGCACAGTGGGCTATGTAAACGTCAATAGGGCAAGCGATGCAACTCTAGAGATGCTTGAAGCTCGGGTAACAAAAAAGGGCTGTCACCATGACAAAATGACAGTCATCAATGTAGTTTTGTGTAATTTTCCCCATTCACTGTAGTTTCTTAAAATGAAAACATTACACTTAAATTTTAGTTTTAAAAAACTCAAAAAAAAAAAAAAGGATAGGGAGAAATAGATTAGAATCTCTGAATGCATCCTGAGACAAATTGCTTGAATTGCCCAAATGAACCAACCAGGAGCTTCACAATGAACAAGATTCTGAAACAAAAATGTTCTGCTTGACTGAGACAAATTACATCAGATTTTGTCACATTCTCACTCTCTTTCAGCAGCGGTAATGTCTGCCTCACAGTACAGTCATATACACTTTTACTTAGGAGTAAATCCCACTATATTCAATGTGCACATAGGATTACACCTTTAGTGAGCAGGGCCATCATAGTAAATTATGAGATCTTCACCTTTCACCAAAGGCATCGTAGTGGGCGAGTTGGGGAGCAAGGGAAAAGAGAGACATTTTCCTACATCACAATTCCATTCCCGTCCATTGCATGCAAAGCATGTGAAGGAAAAGAGGCTAAAGCTCTATTGCTTCTCACTAAGAACAGAGGTAATATAATCTCCCCGCCCCTTCCTTTATGTGGTTAACATCTTCATCTCCCACAGCTTAGCAAACATCCTATAGGTTTCAATGGAACTTCTATGAGTTTCAGGAAGTCTACCCAATTACAGAGTAACAAGCATTATTTGGGCCTTGAAGCAATGCACACAAGCCCAGAAAAAAACAAAACATTCACAATTACAAGGTTGCTACTAGAATTTTCTTCTTCACTAAGGAACGGGAAGCACATTGTACCCGCAAAGGGGTGAATGTGCCAGATAGGCCTGCAGACCTCCAGGAAATTTTCTTCTACCTTGAGTATTCATTAGAACAGTTGGCTCTGTGCCCTTTGCAATATAAGCCATTGCATTGCCTTATAGGCACAATAAAGACCTAAGACTGAATCAGAAAGGACTGGTAGCTCAAGAGATAAGGCTCTACCCCATCTTCCAGAAGGTCCTTGGGTCAAAACCTCCCCACAGCAATGAGATTTTAAAAGGTTGCTGCACTTTAAACTATTGCTGCACTTTAAACCACGGCATTTCAATGAAGTAGTGGATAGCTCTTATTATTTTACAGTTCTAAAAGAGATTTGTGCATTACCCACAGCAGCATATTCTAACATCTTCTTCATAAACTTAACCCTGTTATTGACAGCAGAACAGATTGTGAGCATCTGCTGGGAATGAGACAGGTGACAACAAAAGAAACACACATGGATCCTTTGGCACAAACATTGAAAAAGCAGCACGGACCTCCCTCCCTGCAAAAAAGTGAAGAAACTTGTTAACATTCTAATTAAATTCAACAGCATATTGTCGACGGAATGCCTTACTTCACATACACATATATTCGGAAGTTTGTCTTGTAAGGAAAAAATAACTTTATAATATTTTGTTGTTGCTGTTGCTTTTGCTAACTATTCAATCTGAATGTGGAACAAAATGCCAGGCTGTTCGTATGCATATTTTAAAGGTTTGCTCAAATTGACTCTGACACAGTATCCATTTTTTCTTCCTGCGTTTCAAAATTGCTTGTACAGAAAAAGAATTTTTCTTTCCTAGGCAGCAGATAAAACTGAAGACAAAGTTTTGCAGTGCGTTTGCCTGCCCAAAACAGCTGCAGCAGAAAGGGGAAACATTACAACTGGTGATTAAGATCCATTTCCCACTAATCATAACCTTGCAACAAGGTTACTGAACGGGAGTAGCAGAAGGACAGATGGGAATAATTCTCTGAGCCACATGGGCTTTAGAAGAAGACTACAACTCTCAAGTAAGGCCTTTTTACATAACAAGTTTTAAAGGACTGCGAAATGATGCATTTTTTTAATTCGGCACGTAAGACTATAATGTTTAAATATATCTAAAGATATCTGAAAAAGAATAATTCCATTTTATTCACTGCCACTCTTTTTGCTCACAGGGAAATACTGCACACCAGAGAAAGAAGCAATGGCCACGGGAGATATTATTTAGGATTTCACTCCCTGAGTTTCTAAACATCCATGTTTGGAAACTAGGAAGCTCAATCTTCTTCTCAGGTACAAAACATTCTGCGGCAACACCAGAAATGCCAGGCCCATCAGCTTGCAGTGATCCAAACATTCTGTTTTGTATGTTTCAAAGATGTTTTCTGGTTGGGTGATTGGGGAACATCACACATTTTTATCATTCAGCACATGGAATTCGCTGAAGTTTATCCCACATGCCATTCCTAAGGGCCAAGTTCTATGCTGGGATGTGTTGCAGACGAGAGATGGGCAGCCCAATCCTGAGCGAGCAGAAGTAGCCAGACGGCTACTACAGCATCCCATAGCAGCTAGGCAGCCCCGGGAGGCTCCACAGGAGAAAGGGATGTTCAACCCTTTCCCCATGGTAAGGGCACAGGCAGGCAAGCTGTCTACTCACCTCTGTACCGGCAAAGCTCACCGTCAGTCCTACCCCTGCTCCACTTCTCCCAGGAACGCCCTCCTGCCCCGCCCAAAAAGGCTGCAACAGCAGCAAGCTCGCCAGCTTGTGGTACTGCCTCTGGGTGGCGCAGGGCTGCTGTTGGTCTGTCTGTTGCCCTGCACCAGCAGAAATGGCTTATAGCCAGCAGTGGAGGTGCCTTTTAGCACCTTTTGTGACACTAGCGCAGGCAGTACACCCAGTGGTGTCATTCTATAATGAAGTGCCAGAACGGTGGGCGGGACTTACCGCGTGATTGGCTGCGCGGTTCTGACGCGTCGCCACCGTTCCGAGCCCCGCGCAGGCACCCCTGGCTTCGGAGGGGGTGCCCGCTTGCCTGGGTGGCGCGCTGGGTGCTGCGGAGAGCCGCGGAGGGGCGCGCCACCCGGAAGAAGCCCTCCGCGGCGGAACAGCAGGCGGCGACGCATCGCGGGGCCCCTGTCAATCAAGGGGTAAGTCCCGCCTGCGTTCCGGCACTTCATTATAGAATGACACCACTGAGTACACCCATTCCATCCCACTAACACCCACAGGATTGGGCCCTTAAACTCTGCCGCACTTGTCTAGCTTCCTCGGCCAATTAAGGAGCAATGTTGAGCCACAGGTTACAACAGCAGTATTGTCTGATAATAGGTTCCTATGATTATGAATGAAAGGGGGAATTTATGCCCTTAAATATAAGGAACCCACTGGATGCTCAAAGGAGAATCTGCTCTATTGCTGATTGTTTTAATGCAGTGGAAATCAGTAAATGAAAAGAAGTAACACATGCACACATCCCAAGTGAATAACAGAATCGTATCTGAATCCTGTCACCAATGTTCAGTCCTTACACACTGCCTAAGGCTCATGAATATCCATCTGAGAATAATTAGCATAGCATATACTGGCCAAAACCTTTTCTGGAAACCACCTGGGTTTCTCACACAAGTACAAAAGAGCACTCTTCTTTCCCTGCTGCTGCTGTGATGTGTATTCTCCATATTCTGTTTAATTCGCAACATCTTCATATGTTGTTTGCGAAAAAGTAAAGTTGCGACATGTCATGCTGCCTCCTGCAATTGCAATGTCTCATACTCCCAGATTCCTGCATATCGTGACATTATATATGTTAACACTCTAGATAAAGCTATAGGCACCTTCTTGTTTTGCAGGAAGCAAAAAGCCCTGCTTTATCGCACCACCACTGCATATCCTTATGATCCTGCTAGAGAATACAGTATTGAAAGACAATGGAGATGCTAATCAATGGAGGTACTAATGGACAATGGAGGTACTAATTTCTTAAAGAGGTACTTGGAATGTCTGGCTACCAATAGCCATAATGGACATACATTTTCATCTTTGCTTGCTCCCGTAAGAGAAGAGTAGCAAAGAAAATAAGAAAAAAATAGCATTTCAGTGCTATTCTTGCTTCTATAGCACTAGAAATGAGAATCAAGATGAAACTGTTAATTGACAAGTGAGAATTCTGCATGTTCCAGAAGTTTATTGTATGATGCAATGAGCAAATCCTCAGCCAGAACTGAAAACAACAGGGGAAGATCTGGTCTCACAAATCCATTCTACAGGTGTTTTAATCAGAAATTGCCATTTAAAACAAGAAAAACTGAATTTTATTTTTAATTGTATAAGGGGAATATTGTTTTTTTCTAAAAATCACAAAAAACCCAAATGTTCCTAAGCGCGAAAGTTCATTTAGGATGAGGTAGTTTTTAGATAACTGTTGGTCAAGAATAAATATGTGACCTATAACCCCGTCAGATTTGTTAGTATTCAACATAGATTCAAATATAATGTAATTCACTCTGGAAAGCAGGTCAGTTTCACACCCGTAGAATAGGCAGAATCAGGCCAAGAAAATGTGCTTGCCTGACCACAAAGTCTTTTTTCTGAAGAAAAAAAAAAAAACTCAAGTCTTCACCAAGGAAGTTTCAGATTGTTTGGAGGTAACAGCTGCATGTCTACACAACACCCGCTGTTGCCATACAATATTGCCTGGAAAGGGTCTGGGCTCCGTCCCCCTTGGCCACTGCTCAATGGCGACATCAACCCACCACAAGTGCTGGTAACCACAACATGCCATATTACAGAAGACTAGCCAGCTCAGTGGTTTGCAAGCTCTCCAGGAGTTTGAAGTCTTTGCAGGGGTGGGAGAAAATGGTCAGGAAAGTGCCACGTTCACACCAACACCATAGACAGAACTTTTTTAAAAAAAAAAAAAACTTACCACAGCTAACGCCGGCCTCCATGGGAGGCATGCAGGGAGCCCTGCAAACCCTTCTGCAGCCCCCCCTCCCATGCCTCAGAGAAGCTGAAAATAGCAATCACGACCCATTTTCCGAAGCAGCACTGGCTTTGGCAAGTTTCTAAAAAAACATTCTGCCCCCGACGGCGAGGTGATCAAGGCGATCCGTTGTCACCACCCCCAACCCATCCATGAAAGGGGGAAGAGACAAGTCTTCCCTGGCTGGTGAGTCACAACCCACCAGTTTGAAAAAACACTGAGCTAGGTAATATTGCAGCTAACCCTAGCTGTAGCAGACTACATGCCCAGGGGCCACACCTATAATTTTTTCCACAGAAAAACGACTAGTTCAATGGAAGAGGAGGCCAGCACAGGGACCAAACTTCCTTCACCACCTAAACCCAATAGTTCATCCTTCCACATCTTGCATGCCAAAATCCCTTCCTCAAACCTGGCTCTAATTCTTTCACCTCTTCCTGAGCACTCAGACGTTCCTGGTTTCTTAGCATCTAAGCTTCATTTCCACACAGTAATACTTTTCCAGCCTAAACTTTCATATGCAAAAAGACCTGCCCCTCAATCTTGCCATCCTAAACATCCCTGTCATTCCTGTTCTCTATATCCAGGTTGCCATCATCATTCACTCCAGTTCTTCATTAGCTGGGAATACCAGCTAATACACATGCCCATTTGCACACTCTTTTCTACCCTTTTCGCTACCTGTGAAAGGGAATGTAGAAGACGCCGATGTGTAGAAGACACACAGTAGCAGCCACTGGCAACTTCTAAAGCCACTGCCTCTCAGTCCTGAAACTGGTTCAAATGATGTATGAATTGCAGTCGTGATGCAGGCTACACTAGGAACCCTAAGGAGCCAGAGAAAGCCCATACCTTATGTTTGACAGCTCTCACCTAAGACGCAAGTCAGAAACTTCCTTAGTTAGAGGTTAATCTGTGCTGTTCCCTTGCTGCATGTATCACGCACAGTCTGAGGAACTACAAATAAAAACACTGCCACTGCAAGAGGTCCTGTATTAGTAGGGCTTCTTGTGTCACTTTCATTTTGGGGGATCAGACTACACAATGTATGTGAGTAAAGGCCTCACCTCCAATTAATAATATCAAGTGACCACACAGGCAGAGATTGGCAGTGAAGGAGACTCTGCTTAGTGTCACACAATACAGTTGATTCACCCAGGCTTTCAGCAGCCCTCCCTCCAAGAGGTCTAGTTTTTTCCTGAATAAAATTGTCAGAAAATCTCTCTTTCTGGACTTAAGGCACAATCCTAACCTGGAGTTAGGCTGACACAAATCACTTGTGCTAGCCCAAGAGTGTTGCAAATGTGCTGCAAAGAGCATTTGGACCAATGATGTGCTATCCAGGGGGTCACAAGGGCCAAAGTGGGAGTGGAGCAGCCACCGCCACTGCCACACATCCCATCCGCCTGCTTCAGCCGCCACAGGCACGAAGGTGAGTGGAATTTGGCCAGTCCACCACCCCACCCCCCCGCGCTCAAAGCACTCCAAAGTGCGAGAGGCGTGGTGGGGCGGCACTGGAGGCAGCAATCATCAACCCAGCCGGGGCGGAGCCTTGGCTGGGAATGTCACTGGTTTGGAGCGCTCTTAAGAGTCAAGGAGGTTGGCGCATGGTCTAACTCCAGGTTAAGATTGCATCCCTTAAATTGGTCCAACAGAGGAGACGGCTTCTTGGGCTCAGTTCTGTATATCTGATCATTAGGAAATTGACTACTTGCACATTCAACCTCCCCTATAAAACTAACTTCCCCTATTAGTCAGTTTCCACTGACTAATTAATGCCTTTCCTTTAAAATACAAGATTAAATTATTCTCCACTGCCAGTACTGCCATAATTTAATTTTAATAGCAGTATCTATGATCTAATATCACTAGGTTACAACATTCTTTTTCAACAAAATGTTTACTCTTAAGTATTTAAATGAAATACTGTTTCATTTGCTTTGGTATTTAATGCGTCTATCAGGTTACAGTACCTCATTAACATTAATGGTCATATTATTGTCATGTGAATTCATACATAAAATGCATTTTAAGCTAAGCCTAATTACAAAATTCTCTTGCAGTGGCAAAGATACATTTTCTACTGTTTGTTCTAAAATGGGCAAGTTACAAAATGTTTAAGGATATGTGCACATTCTTGTTTGCATGTTATACGCTATAGAAGGTCAATAAACAGTCCCTGTGCATAACATACCTGTTTTTCACTCAGTTCTTCCCCACTATCCAGATAAGTATGATTTGATCAAAAATTTATTCAAAATACTTCTCATCAGAACAAATTCATTTAAAAACCACAGATGTTGGTTTATGAAGAATGAGATTTTTTTTTGTCCTTTTGATGAAATTTAAGAAAGAAGACAGTGCAGTCCAGGTTCATCGGGAATTTTTCCCTCCATATTCGCATGATCCATCCCTTTATAATAACTATTTTGTTTGTACAGAAGTCTTCTACAGAATGGGAGAATTGTGGTGACAAAATAATATACCTCTAGGGATTATTTGTAAAGTTTTCTAGGCAATATGGAATGAACAAGGAATAGGGGGTTGGCACAATGAAATTAAAGAGAAGACTCAGGGTGCAATCCTAACCTGGAGTTAGGCCAGTAAAGGTTGGCTGGCATAAAGGACACTGTAAAGAATGTTTGGATCACTCTTGGAGTCAGAGAGACTACCACACAGACGTGCACCATCCACCCTGACTCCGAAAGTGGTCCAAACGCACTTTACAGAGGTCCTTGGGCCAGTTAAACTTTGCTGGCCTAACCATACCTACCTAACTCTAGGTGAGGATTGTGCCCTCAGGTTAGGAATTTTTCATCTCTGAATTTCTTATGTCCTTATGTAGCCTTTCAGAGTGTACTCAAACAAGCACATTTATAGTCCAGGCCTAAAGAAGTTTAGTTGGAAGTAAGCCCACTGAATGCAATTAGACATTATCTAATATGCACTTAAGAATGCAACTTAAAAATCACTGCTGGATTTTAAAATCCACCACCACCAGAAACAGAACAATTATCATGCTGGGAACACAAAGTGTTAACATGGATATGTAGACCAGGTCCCTAGAAATGTGTTGGGATCTTTGGGATTTCAGGACAGCAAAACAAACATAGGAGGACAGGACCACACAAATACTAGCTCCAATGTGATAGTTGAGATTAGCCTCAACCTGGGATTTCCTCTTTGGAATTTTTTAATCAGAAAACACTGCGTCATCAATTGTGCAGGGACAATTAAAGAAAAGACTCAGGGCGCAATCCTGCTTTTTTCACTAATGCAATAATGTTTTTCAAGTTGCATGTAAAACTACACTAAAATTACGGCATGTAAAACTAAGGGTCCAATTCTAGCCCATATTCTAGGGCCAACAGGGTGGGGGGCCGTATCCTGTGGAGGGGGACAGTCACGGAGGCCTCCTCAAGGTAAGGGAATGTTTGTATCCATACCTTGGGGCTGCATTTTAGCTATTGGCACTAGAAAGTTGGATAGCATTGGGCTTCAATATCCTACATTTTATTAAATTAAAATTAAGATAATCATAATTTCATTAGAAAAAAGGAACATTTTTTCCAAGGATTGTCTGATCTGCCAGAGTTGTGTCTAAGCCAGTGGTTTTCAAACTTTCCCCAGGGCCCATTTTTTAGAGTGACAATCTATCCATGACCCAGCAGAAGTGATGTCAAGGCCAGAAGTGCCATCATTGTGATATCGGAGCCTGCAGAATATCCTGAGAATGCAGCAATAAATTGGGTTATTTATCAGGCATTTCCCATTAGCAAAGTGAATCAGAAAAAACAAACAAACCTACTTACAACCTTGACACAATCAAAATAAACACACAGCCCTCCCCCCTTTCCAGTGTCCCATTTTCCCATATTTTCAATGTTGGCTGCCCTAGGTGCTATGCGACATACTTGAAACTGGTTCATGACCCCCCTGGTGTGTCCTGAACTATAGTTGAAGAAATAACAGTTGAAGAAATGCTTATACTACAGTATAAGCAATTATACCATTGTGCTTTGAGCCCTTTGTACAAAGTCCCCCGCCCCCATTTTAACTAGTATTGTTTGGATATTTAACACAGATACTGCAGCCTAACTCAAGTAATGGTTGCACGCCACAAGAGATAGTCATCCTGGTATGTTTAAGAAATAAACTACAAACATCATTGTCTTCAACTGAGTTTCTCTCATTGTGCCTCTGATTTAAAGTACTCCAAGCCAGATTATAAATATAATTTAGGTTAGAGCCCGATATCAGGATATAAACTAATACCGCCTGCAACTTTACATCGCAAATCATAGAATAAGGGATAAAATAAAAAGCTGTTACAGTAGCCTCTTTCCATAAGGTTCATGGGCTGGATGCAGCCCATGCGATAATTGGGCTCTCGCAGTGTGATAAGTGGACTCTCCGATACCTTGCAAATGTAATCAAGATTTGCATATTTTCTCTTCTGTCATTTACAAGTAATGAGTTTCTACGTGAAAACAAAATGCTTATTTTTGGGCATCATCTGCTTAATGATGTCACTTCCTGCTTAATTAAGTCACTTCCAGGCCTCAGCAAGGTGCTATGATGCTATTCAGCCTGCTGTATGAAACAAGAGCAAAACCCTGTTTTAGGATTGGCAGCATGCACCGCTGTCCAACGTGAGACCTATTTAGAGTTAAAAATGTCTTCAGAATTGGACCTCCAAGTGGGGCTAACTTACCCCTACATGCTAACACATGCAGTCATCCCATTAAGGTTTTTTAGAAAAGCAGAGCCATTTGGTGGGGGAGGAGGCAATTTTGACAAGGGACAGCAGGGAGGAAGGCCTTCCTTAACCCTTTCCTTTACCCCCATTTCAAAATCACAACTCAAAGCTTTTCTTTTTGCAAGGTTTCAACTGCATATTGATACACCTTTTTAATCTTACAGCTGAAAAGCTCCTTGAGGGGCAACTTGGAATGGCAATTCCTCCCTCCCTTGCTGCTTATCCATTCTAAATTGCCCTTCCCCAATTTTGCATCCCCACCCTTTTTTCCCAAGAAGACATTCAGCCCCTGTCAACAAGTTGGCACATAATGTGTAGTTTACTCATATTGTGACCATGCCTTGAATCACTGCTGGCAACCTACATTCCGCTTCCTCATGGCACAAGCTGACTGCTCCTTTTGGGTGCACCCATGGCTACTGGCACTGAAATTTCAAGGATGGGCACTCTGATGGGTGCAGGTCCTCTTTTCAATGTTCAACGAGGCCAGCCTCTAATACCAACCCTGCATCAAGTGACCAGGTCTGCTAAAAATGTGTTTATTCAAAAGAAATAAACATTCTTTCAGAACATTCCCACGACACAACATTCTTGAGGCCGAGTAAACAAAGTTCTCGGTTCAGCAGTGTGCGATATATCAAACTGTAATACTGACACCACTAGATTTAGAACAACCCAACACTGGTGGTCAAAGGTTTGAGATACGCAAAATTGCACCCGAGTATCAGAAAAATGCCACATGGGTTTGAAGCAATAAGCTTCAAACTGCCCAGCTGTTTTTCACTCATTGGTTATTCCTTACTATGGTTTACTGATGTTGTCCGTAGCATAATGCAGCCTATGGTGGCTTTCCCTGTGACCTTCCACATCTCTGTAGCATGCTTGCAATCATTCTTTGACACTATGTGACAGAACATGGACACTGGTTGAAATCAATCTGACACGCTGAGATGCTCTCACATTCATTGACAGCGGGCCACTAAGATTAGGACAGATACAGAGTGGTGGCTTCAGAGATAAGGAGACTCTGTACACTTTGGCTTGAGTTGGTTTGTGGATATCAGAAGGTGCACGTCAGAAATAATAAAAATACTCATCTGTAACATTTGTGTATTTTATGACACATACAGCCTTCCCAAACATTTATTACAATCTAAATTAGCCCTTGGCCATTTCCTAGTGAAAAATGCAAAATATTCTGAAACATTTTCAGTTCAGCCCAGTTATTTTAATATCAGTGACAGAGCTACTATTGTCTCATTTAGAAAGAAATTGTACATTTGGCTGCAAAACACACACACACACACACACACACACACACACACACACACACACACA